>MLQL01000045.1:0-210103 GCA_002072365.1 Penicillium flavigenum
AGGCCTGTCGGTTCGTCGTCGTCGTCGTCCTCGGGTGTCACATACTGGAACTGTTGGAGGAGACCTGTTCGGTGCATAAAGTTGACCACGTAGCGGGTGGCCTGCGGGTTAGACATGATCTTGTCATAGTCTATCTCTGTAATCCCGATCCCAATTTTGTCCAGCTGCTCCCACAATTTCGTGCGCGGGATGATATATTGTGGGCACTACATAAGAATATGCCTCGGTGTTTGTAAGCCCTCGTCACAACTGCATCTGTCTGTCTCTACTGCCTTGATTTTGAACAAGAAGTGCCGAAGCCCGATCCTCATTGTGCGCATTTGAATCAAAATTACACATTGTGGCTTCGACAGACCTTCGTACAGCCGAAGTGTCTTCTTGTTCGGCGCCTACACCAAGCGCTTCGTGGGAGCGGAGGTTGTCTCCCGCTCCCACTACTTCTCCCACCGCTCTCTGATTCGCTAGCGTACCGCCCTCTTAGCAGCTGCGGCAAGACGGATTATTAGTTCACCCGTCCCGGTCGCAACTCCTATCCCCGCACCAAGAAGCGCTGCACCCTTCGCTTCCTCATCGGCAAATTCATTGCCGTCCACACCAACGTGTGCAGGGATCCACCTGATGGTGATATTCGTTGGGTGTCTTGGTTGGGTCTCGTTACACGATCGGATGGCTCGTACGTGTTTGTATATCAGACGTAGCACGTATTGGCCAGACGGTCGCTGTGGGTTTTATACTACCTAGATGGCAGCTTGGCTGTCGGAGAAAATGATCACTTCTCGAGCCTATTGGTGTCCCTTATTCTCTGTCCCAATTTTGGCAAGAGCCATCTCAATACCGCTGAGCTCGGCAGCGTATACTATGGATTGGGAGTCTGTCCCAAGATAACGTCTTTACGACACCACTCCATGTTGAAGGCTGGCCATTGATGCGCCAATGTGTCCCGCAAATCCGCTCCCATCGGTGAAAAACATATCTTTTGTTTCTTCGAGAACTGCGCTTTTATAGATATCATTGTGGGTTTTTAGTGCAGCCTCCTGGTTCTCAACAAAGCAAGGAATCCGTGCCTCCCATAGGGCGAGAATGAATGCCTGTTTTTCCTCCCATTTCTCATTTCGTAACTGAAGTGTTTTCCATGCGATCGCTTCGGTCGGGGCCCATCCTCCGATTCTTCGCTCCCTCGGTTTCCTGGCTTCTTTAGCCGTTTGTGGGCAGGCCCATTGTGGGCCAGTGAGGATTCTTATTGTTGTTTCTTCGACGATCTGTTGTAGTCGTAACTTGATTGGGGTGATAAATAACTCTGTATCGAGTGCTGCGCCCGCTGTTCCGCGGAAGGCACCACTGATTAGGATCGCCGCACGTTTCTGGATTTTTGTGAGTTCGTTGGTGAGCTTGTCGAGGTCCCCCCTTTCCATTGCTCTAGCAGCTGGACAGTACCACGCAGACAGTCCCCATAGCATCTGTGGAATGATGACTGCCTGGTATACCTTTCGCATAGCGATCAATAATGACCCCCAAGTGGAACCTGAGATTGCACGCAGTGCCTCGAGACTGCTAGCCCCCTTTGCTAACATTTTCTTCCGATATGTTGTGAAATTGAGGTGCTTATCGAGCCATATACCAAGGTATTTGGCTGTCCCTATGGGTGCGAGGATGGTAGGTGTCGGGTCCCCTGGAATGATAACCGGCATGCCGTCATGACCAGCCGGGTCATCCGGGACTTCCCAGATGTCGTCCTAGGAAGATGCACCTATGCTAGCGGTGTTGGTAGTGGTAGAGGTGGTCGTGACAAGCCTTAGGTTTGGGTTTGTGAAGTGTATAAGTTCGAATTTGTCCGGTGCGAATTTTGCTACATGTTTACTAGCCCAGGAGGCCGCTTTTTGCAGTGCTTTCTCAAGTAACTGGACATTCTCTATATAGCTGTTCGAGATAGCCAGAACACACACGTCATCTACCCAGCCGTATGCCTCGCTCTCTCCGTAGTGTAGGCCCCGTAGTGTACACGTGCGGACTAGCGGTGCATTAAAAAGGAGGAAAAGGATTGGTGAAATCGGCGAGCCTTACGGGATACCGGTTGGTGTAGGGAATGCTTCGCTCAGATAGCCGTTTGGCAGCTTGATTCGTGTACTCCTGCCAGCAAGGAATGACTGGACCCATAGGATAAGCGCACCAAGTCTCATCTGTCGCATGTTGAATAGTAGTCTCTCGTGAGAGACCATGTCGTACGCTCCTGCCACATCCAGGAGCAGCATACTTGCTGTCTTACCTTCTCCCCATGCCTAGTGTATCCTCCCTTAGATCAGCTGGACTACGTGATCCACAGACACCCCCTTTCGTCCCCCAAGGTGCGTTTTCGGGAGCAGATTATATTCCTCTACACACCAGGCGATTCGTGTTGCGATGACTGCTTCGAGGACTTTACCGAGTGTGTTTAACAAGGCGACTGGTCGGTATGATTTCGGGACTCGGTAGTCTCGTGGGCCGGCTTTTCGTAGCGTCACTATAACAGAGCTTTGAAAGTGCTAGGGGTTATGCCCAATTTGAACATATGCGTCGAAGATAGCAGTGAGAAGTGGAACGAATCTCGTCTCTGATCGCGAGCCTGGTTCTGCCAGCATCTGCCACAGCCTATTCGGCAGTGTGTCGTACCCAGGCGCTTTGTTCGGTGGCGCCTTCTTAATTGCAGCTCTCACTTCGGTGTCGTTTACCGGTGGCATCTGGAATTGGGTCCTTTGGTTGGGGTTCTGATAGATGTCGGCGAGATCAGCTTCTGGTGGCTGCGGGAAGAACACCTTACGGAGCAGTTTGACTTTCTCCGTATCAGTCTCTGCGTCTGTAGCCCTATCCGCTATCTTTAATGCCGGCATCGTGCTTCCTTGTTGCTGGCCTCGGCTTCTAGCCCATTTAGCCACTCTCCATAGCCCCTATAGGCCTTGATCTACTGCCTCTTCGATGAAGCTCCGGAAGCCACGTCGAAGAGCAGCCTTGATGACCCTCCCCTTTTGATTCCTAGCCAGTTTGTACGTCTGCCAGTCCTCCTCGTTGTGTGTCGCAAGATATTGACGGAACGTACGACGGGAGTGCTTGATAGCTTCCCCGCACTCCTTCGTCCACGATGGGTTGGCGTGCGGGCTCGGTTTTTGGGACTGGCGGTGTACAGTGAAATTTTGTGTTGTCAACAAATGAGCTGTCAGCCGTCTCATTCCCTTTTTACTGGGAAATCATCCATGAATGAGACCGATTTTGTATGTAACTTGCTTCTTAATCTGTCCGCTCCAGATTGTCAAAACAGGACTATTGTTGTTTTTAGAGAGTTAGAATTTTACCGTGAATTTTACTAGTACGCTTGCCATCCCTGATTTCTGTCTCTGATTATTACAAACGGACTGACTCTGCCATCCATGGTTTTTACCAGCAGCTCACGATACATAGTATCCTTCCTAGTGACATCTTCTTGAGCATGTGCAATATATAGGGCTTTTTCTGAGCCTAAATCTTCCTAAGAACTAGTGCATATCTGGGAATTTCTGACCTATGTAGAGAAATGCATCTTATGTTGAGAAAAGTTATATGTTCTTTTACAATGTGATAGCTTTCCCATTCGGCCACTTTCGACTTCCTCTATCTCTGTACTGGCATGCCTTGTCGGTCCCGTACGTATAGCTCCACGAAGCTACGGACAACGCTTGTTCGTCGGTTCAAGTTCCATTTGAGAATTGCGACAGCCCGAACGTCGCCGTTACCGCCGACCAGTAGAACTCATATCATTCAGTAATGCACTCCAAGACTCGCTCCAACCTGTTTCAATGACGAAGGACGGCAGACGGTCGCGACTCGGGCGCACGGGGGGATCGGGCTCATTTCTTGACGAGCGATACGAGCCCCCGACGAACTGAAGCGCTGTAGGAATTTAGTACATAGGGAGTTAATCAAGAGAAGCGTACACAAACAGTTTGCGCAGTAGTCCTGACCTAGGACCAATACACACGAAGTAAACTTGCCATCGAGGCGTTGGCAGCAAGTACAGGAACCGCTCCTAAAGAAGCCTTTCTCCTTACAGCGTACGCCAATATAGCCTCAACGCCGTGTATGGATTGCCCAATTTGGGCATTGAACTGTTTGCCATTCACAATCTTCCTCTTGCTGTTCTTTGAGTTGTCCTGCAGTATTGGTTCGCGAAGGAGGGGCATGGGAATTATGTTGCTCAGGAGGGTTCCGGGAATCCTCCGTTGGTTGATGGCCCTCCCCCAAGGGGCTATCTGGTATCCGGCCTCTCTTCGCCCAGTAGCCCGGGGGCTTGTCGGCCTCCCCAAAGGCTCCATATATGGGATCTGGATATGTGTTCACTTGGTTTTGTTCGCTGACAGGAGAAGCGGTCTTTTCTTCTGCGGCAGTGCCTTCGTCGGCTCCCAGTGCCTCTTTCACAAACCGACACTCATGTTAGCTAGCGATTCATTCACCACAGACGGATCAATTCTTTGAATTCTATGAGACTCACTGTCCGTATTTGCAATATAACTTCAACCCTCGAATGGTATCAGGGAAAGGGAAAGGGAATGATATATGGATGCTTGTTTGAGGGAGAAGTGGGGATACCCTCGACTGTGATGTATCTCCAGATTGGATATTAGAGCAGGTTGAGAGATATACCCAGGATCCAAGCTGCAAGTATTAGGGTTGAGGCTTTCTTACTCCCTTTCTAATCCAATTCGCAGCGCAGATATGTTACCATTCAGTCTGTTCTCACTTACTCCTCACAAAGTCTTCCATACCTAGGTATCTCATTCCCCTTTACCTAATACATTTCGAAGGTCGATATTATATTGGAATTCGTAAGATCATAGCCTCAGTCGAGGCGACCTACTCTGGCCTGAATACGTTTACGGCAATAAAAACAGATGCAAGAAAGGGAATTATGGGAGACGGAGAGAGACTGGAGCCTTAAGTCGACGCTTCATCGTGTCCCTAAGATCCGGGACTGTTAATGCAAGTCCGACAGTCTGGAAGTTGTGTTCGTATTCGGCGAACATGAGGCCCGCAATGGCCCCGGTCAAATCCACGACAAATGAGCCAGAGTCACCAGACTCAATAAAGCGACCTTGGACACCTATAATCATGAACTCTATCTAGCACAGCGCTATTATTGATGAAACAGACTAGATCTAGATAGATCTTGATGAAACTTAATGGATCAATAGATCATCGATAAAGCAAAGGGGGAAAACGAGGGCCTCATAACCTGTTGAGGCTACGATGCAGATGCAGATGCAGGGAAAATCAGGAAAAAGAAACTGATATTCAATCTATGAAAAGAAAGCTGTTTCTAAAGCCTGATTTAACAAAGGAATAGGCAACTAGCAAAGGCTCAGTCTGCACAAAGAGACATCCGATCTATGGGGATTGTCCAACAGATTCTATGCTTGTCTGCCCCAAATATATAGAATTGTCTGTTGAAAATCCCAGTTAATTCCCATTAATACTGGCCCTTTTTCATGGTGCAACGCTAACCCTAATTCGGAACATACAATGCAGATCTCAGGCTCCTACCGGAAGAAGCCTGGATCCCTCGGCTGTATGCAGTTTGATCATGACATTGCTGTCCTCAGTATACAGATCATTATCACGCTGCATCAGCGCTTCGCATTTCAATTAAGCCTGCTTTCAAGTCAGTTTTTGCTTCTTCTTGTTGTTATTCTCACCGAGTCCTGTTGATTCTCACCGAGTCTTTTTCTACCATAATGGGGGTATACGAAAAAGGAGCATAAATAGATGCCCCTTTCCATGTATGAAGAAGATAGACAAATCATTCATTTACTTTCTACAGTATACAGTTTGGAATTTTCATATTCATAGTACTTTCCATAGTATTATTTTTGCCTCACATACATGTTATACAGAACCTGACCTCTGTATTCAACATTGCCATCTGCGGTAGCAATATCTTAGCAGATCTTGTGAGTTCCGCTAGAAATGCTCTCCACAGGCTAATAAAAAGTCACCAAAATCAAGTTGGCGGGCTCCGGTAGAATTTAAAGGCTCGCAAGGTCCAAGAGCCCATTCCTTCTTCAACAGATTCAACCAAGTCTTAAACTCCATCTCCTCGCCGTCGACCAAGATCTTACCGCCATTGACCTTCTCCAGCCGGCGTGGAATGGTGATAAAGTACTTAGCATGCTGGGACTTGCATCTCTTATTGGGCATTGCGCCCTCCGCCAGTTGAACGCAGTCCGGACACACCTCCTCCAAACAGATGGGACAAATCGAGAACCCATCCGCTACGGGTACCTTTCGCCGGCATGGGCCGCGACATGTATACCAGGGGTCGCTACTGTCCTGTTCCGACCTATGCGCAATTGCAACAGCATTCTTGAAGTCTCCCGCCATCGTAAGAATGGTGCGCAGTTCAGAGATTTCCCGGTCTGTGGGATGGTCGTCGTCCAGGGCTCGAACTCTTTGTTGCAGGGAGGGTCGGAAGAGAGCACGCGCCCGCTCATCTTGCCCTCGGAGGCGGCAGTAGACACCCAAGTAGAC
This sequence comes from Penicillium flavigenum, assembly GCA_002072365.1. NCBI lineage: Eukaryota > Fungi > Ascomycota > Eurotiomycetes > Eurotiales > Aspergillaceae > Penicillium > Penicillium flavigenum. The sequence goes on from MLQL01000045.1 coordinate 6,529, forward strand.
ACCTGGTGAACAGACACCTGGTGAACAGGACCAGCTTTCTGATGGATCAGGCGTGATTTGGTGAACGAGATTCTCAAGTTTGGCCACTGATTCTTCCGCCTCTGGAGTACCAACTCCAACTTCGACTGCATTAGAGAGAAACGCATTAGCCAGGTTCGAGGAGGCAAGCTCTCTGATAATCCCAATCAATGTCCCGGAAGAGGAGGAAGAGTATGTATCAATGATCTTCTCCCAGCACCTAATTGCCTTCGAGTGGTCAAAAATCGACTGATCATAGATTCGAGCGATGGCCATATCCACCTCTGCGGCAATCAACGTTCTCGAGTCTGCTCGAGCCACCCTGGCCGCCGTTTGCAAGCTATCCAGCACAAATTCCAGATCACCAGTAGCCAATGCGGCATCGGCAGCAAGCCTTGACTTGCTGTCCACCCCAAATACGTTGTACAGTAAGAAACGAGTTAATTCCGAGAAATCCCCTTTAGGGGCCGCTTTGTCGGCCAACTTCTTCAGCAAGTCCATGGTTACTTCGTAAGAGCGGTTGTCGTTATGGTATCGCAGAACGACCTCGAGACAATTCCAGCAAGAGGGTGCGTATTGATATGCCTCTTGGGTCACCTCGAATCGTTTCTCTCGATCTTCCTGTTCTTCATAAATACAACCCATACGCTCCAGACATTCATGAAGATGGCCTTTCAGTGTCTCGTCCTCTGGTGACGCCGCAATAATGGTCAACAAACTTAGTCGAGCCCGTTGCCAGAACTCAATGCATTTCTGCCAATCCTCTTGCCAATTATATGTTTGTGCCAGTTCATGCAGCGTCCTCCAATTCTCCGGATCTAGCTCTAATGCCTTTCCGAAATACTGCAGCGCCTCCAATTGGCACCCCGATTCGCGCAGAGCTGTCGCACATCGTTGAAACCATTGACTAGTTCTCTCGAAGCCACCAAACTCAGCGGCCTCAATCACCTCGTCCGCCGTAAGGCTTCTATCGTCATCAGGGATTTCTTCGCCCTTAGCTAGCATTTGGTAGCGCCAGACGATAGAAACCATGCGACCAGGACCAGGGAAGCCTTCCTGCAGAAACATCTTTATGCAGAACATCGCCATTGGTCTGAATAAATGGACTGGCTTCTCCTCCGTGAGCGAGATAAATTCTTTCTCTTCCGGCGATAAACACTCGCGGACGTCTTGCTCCTGCCACCATTGTAGGACAGCTTTAATGGTAGCAGTAGAGATAGTCCACTTATCTCCCCGAAGCCAGTTCGACATTGATTCTTCCGACCTGAAGGCCGTCAATAGCATCTTTGCGATTTCTCGTTTATCTTCAAACGAGCTCTTGGATGCGGAAGTGGTGAGCAGCTGGTTGCGCCAATCCCACGTAGCATGTGCAAACATCTCCCCTGAATCGTCGGCTTTCGACGCAAAGTCGGGATTGGTAATTAGCCTCAAGTAAGTCCGGAGGATGTGAGCTTTCGCCTCTTGGTAATTGACACCGACACCAATGTGGTCCCCCGTAGCGGACACCTTGCCCTCCGACTCATCGCGGAGGAAGTCGCCAATGGAGGCATGACAGAAGGTGACGGTGGTTGTACTCTTCTTTGAGTTGTACTGCATGAAATAGTCCTCCTCAGAATTCTCGTATCCATCGTGTTTCTCATCGTCGGCGCCCCAATCGAACGCGTCTAGATGTGCTAATCCATTATCTAGCTCAGCTGTGGTAAGCCCATCCTCTCGGTCCAGAGAAAAGAATGACGCCCACTGGCGCCGCATAGCTCCTTCGAGGTCAATCATGCCATCTCCTTCGGGTGACTTCAATCTGAGGATCGCTTCTAAATCAGCCAGTTTCCATGGTTGGTCGGCGCAGGTGACCCAAAGCAATGTTTCATTGAGGTACTCGAGCTCCTCCTCATGGGACCTTTCAGAGAATGTGGCCAAGACGTGTCGGAGCATCTCCTTAAGTCCCCGAGGAGCCTGCTCCAGTGTTTTCCGCATACTGCTCTCATTTCGCTTCTTAGCTAACTCCTGCAGCATAAGGTTTACCCAAAGAAACATGCCTTCCGCCCCAGCGGAGAGTTTAGCGATTATCTCATCCCGTAGCTTTGTCGACACCCTTCGCAAAACCAGAGACTTTTTAATGGTGGCATGAATATACTGGGTAATATCGCCGGAGTTCTTATGCTTAGTGACATGAAGGGTTGGTACCTTAACCTCCAGACCTTCGAGCAGTTGATCGCTGATATAAGGTCGGCCAACGATGGCTAGCTGCAAACACGACTGGTTGTCATACAACTGCTTTGCGAGATCGAAGAAGACCTCCCGCTCTTCATCCAGAGTTTCGTCCACTGCATCCAGGAGGATATACACGGTACTCTCCATATCGGGCTTTTTGAGGAAGTATTCAACAAAGAGGAGACGCCACGCACTTTCAAGGGTGCTAATCTGTTCGTATTCCTCGATAGACCCAAGGTATCTTCGGTACCCTGGGTCGTTCTTACTGATTTGAAAGGCCACGTCTCGCAAAGCCTGATGAAAGGATCTTGTATGGGGATTGTCACCCTTGAAGAAGAAGTAGCCGATCGAAATTGTCGGGCTGTCCTGAAGGCCTCTGGGGAACTGCTCAAGAAGGGAACTGATCATATTTGCCGCCAGAAATGACTTGCCTGAACCTGGATTTCCAGACACAAAAATGACCGGCGATTGCTTATTGATCCAGGATTGGAAAACATCATCCTTATGGACCCAGTCTCCTGTGCCCGGTACACGGGCCTTGTGGATCTTGTCGAACCATTCCTGCGCTGAATCAACCATCGATGGCCTAAGGACCTGCTTGACAATTGCTTGCAGGGCTTGTTCATCCTCGAAGGTATTCTGCTTTTCCTCATTTGCGGAAACCATCAGTTTCTCGACCATCTCCTGCACCTCGAGTACCTGTGCGCTCATCTGATCCACCGTAATCTTGGTCCCCAGCACATTCGCTTTGGTGGCGTCGACGGTCACAGAAATACCATCAACTACACGACCGGCTCTCTTTGATTCGGTCAAGGTCTCAGCTCCCACTAGGTTCGCTTCGACCTGGGTGAGTTTGTCAAGTCTGACCACCGCAGCCTGGATAGCATCGTCATTGCCAAATATAATATTCCGGGTGTACTTAAGCAGTCGGCCTCGTCGGATGGTCTTAGATGACAAGGCAAGAATCTCAATAAGTGTGACAATGATATCGCTCAGCTTGTCGCTTAAAGCCTCGGAGATGACTTCTTGTGTGTATGCTCTTAGTCGGATAGTGAAATCCTGGTTTAGTTCAGAGTTCTATCCTATCCCCATGTTTTCATCTGCATGTAGCTAGACCATACCTGCAGCATCTGCATCAAGTCCTGAATCGCGTCGTACGAGGCCGACACCCCCTTTGCAGCATCCACCAAGTGCATCACCGCCCCGAAAACGAGACAGCTGGGAGGGAATGCCATCGATACGCCCCCAGCCGCGAGGTTGGTGAAGAATTGCACGGGAATCAGAGCCGACTCGAGAACATCGAATATGGCACCTCGTTTTTCGCGGAAGTCGCGAAAGGTGTTGTTTCTCTGTTCGATTTCTTTGGTGAGATCGCTGACATTTTGAATTTTGAGGAAGTCGACCCCGAGAGTCTCCCCCGTGATTTCGTGGTACTTTCGGATCGCCTTCTCGCAAATGGCAGAGGACTGATCCTTGTGAGCAACCATTTTTGACGAAACCCGATGTCGTTTTCATATGGGGATAGGGTTGGGCTGAAACTGTCAAGTAATTCTCTAGGGACAGCACTGCGGGGTAATTCCAAGACTTTTACGCTACGCCTTAATAGCTCGGATTGCGCTCATGTACAACTGCCACTTTTAAAGGGAATCTGCTCTATTCAATCTAGGAATCAAAAGCCTCTTATGGAAGACCTGAAAAGCAAACAAACAAACAAACAAGCAGGCAAAAAGCCCAGTCTACCTAGGAATAAGGCATATATCTAGGATGGGATGATCTCAACGGTATCTTGGTTGAGATATAGATCCTGCGCGAATAGACCAAAGCCATAACAAAAGAAAACAAAGCCACAGCCAATGAGCCAAATCCGACGATGAAAAGGAATGATACTGGTACCTAGTGTCTGTGTCTGCGGCCATGACCTGCGTGCCCATGACCAGTGTGGCCATGATCCGGGATCTGTATGCCCAGCCCATGGCCTGCATGGCCGTGATCTGTGTGGTCATGATCTGTGTGGCCATGACCTGTGTGCCTATGGCCCGTATGCCCATGATCTGTGTGGCCATGATCTGGATTCCTATGACCTGTATGCCCATGGCCTGCGTGGCCATGATATCTATGGCCATGATCTGTGTAGCCATGACCTGCATGTCCATGGCCTGCATTCCCATGAACAGGGCATGAATCACCATCCCCCGGTCCATAATCCTCCTCACGTCTATGAGTATAACAATGCATATAATGATTGTACTGACCTTCTTGCAGCAATCCCTTGCGCTCAAGTCTAAGAATCAAATAACAAGCCCAGAGCTGGCAGCTCTGTAGTGGAACCTTCTCAGCCTCCATTTCGACAGTGGTGCTCTCGCTGACACAAATCCGTCCGAGATAGTGTGTGGTCTCGACTGAATCACTATCGAATCGCTTGTCATCTTCAATGGCCAAGGTACGATTGCCCATATAGCCGATGCTGTGCAGCCGAGTGCAACGGTCAGCATCTGGATACTTCATAGCGACCATCCAATGAACGACGGTATCATGTGGCTTGCAAATCTGAAGGTAGAGCTCAAGCTTGTCCGGACGATCTCGATGTCCGCCGTGTTGGGGACAGGATACTACTCGACGTGGCATGGTTGCGATATGTAAGATGGCTAGAGATTGCTGGATATTGCTGGATATTGGTAATTGTATGAAGGTGTGGATATAAAAGCTGTTTGGAGTGTGAAGATTGTTGTGAAGATGGAGTTTATTTCGAGCGAGGACTCGATCGTTCTTATAGACATCTCGAGTCCATTGCCTTGTAGTATACACAATGGGTTAGTGAAAGCCCTTTATTGAGTCTCAGAACAAACCCTTTATTATGTCCAAATAGACAAAGGCATGGTCTTTGTTGTAGATGCTTTTACAAACACTTTCTATAGTCTCTTTCACTAGCCTGGAATAGACGGCCATTATGTCTTCCTTATTAAAAGGATTAAAGACAAAAACATTCATCTGACATAGAAAGAATTCAATGGACAATCTATCCTATTCGCCCCAAAGAACCACGCACAGTCATGTTGTTTCGCTCATCACCTAGACTTACCCCATAGGTAGGTTGGTCTCCACATTAAAGTATCAACGTTCATAGTCTCTCAGCCCCGAGAGAAACAAACAAGGGAGGGCGTTTGATGGTGCCGGATCGCATGCACTTCTTTGTCTTCAATCGCCTCCCAAGCGTATGGTGTACACCACTGTAATACTCGTTCGCTCCACGGGCATCAATGGCTGGTTTTATAGACTTCTGCTTTTGCTAGGTATCCTGTGGCAAAGAAGCCGGAGAAAACCTAATATTTTGTGGAGCGAGCTTTTTCAACGAGCTCCAAATATCTCGGGTAATCCTTTGAACGCGTCCCTTTGATCACCCAGACTTTTCCAAACCCCGGCTCGAAGTATTGTATGTCGGGAAGTAACTCTTCACAGTCTGAAAGCTGTTCTTTTGCCTGTAGATACGTCATTTCGTCGCCCTTTCTTTCTTCCTTAAAGCCGTTGAGAGGGAATCTCTTGCATTTGAAGAATTCCCTGGTATTCCTCCCGTATATAAGCCGCAGCTCTCCATGGGTGTTTCCAATGACCATTTCCACTGCTGATGGAACACGCACATCCCTATATATTTACCTTCCATCATCGGAGTCATTGGAGTCGTCCTTGGAGGAAAAGAAGAAGAAGGAGGAAGAGTCGAAGCCATTATCTGAATCGTTACCACTCGCACAGCTTCAAGCAGGAGGTGAAGTGGTGGCATAATGTCGGCGCAAGGGCCACGATCCACTTCGTTTAAATAAACTGTCAGTAACGCGCATCAATAGAGATACATCACGTAAATGATACATGAGTGAACTCAGTCAAAACGTATATAGAATCCGACATGTTGGAAGCCCAATTTCTCGCGTTAGACACCTGATTAGATGGAGGATGAAAAACTCAATTAGGAGATTATTTAACTGGGCTATCAAGGTCACTCGTGGTCCCAAAAGTCAAGCTTGAAGTCCGGTGGGACCCTCCTGTCCATCGTCTTCTTGAGACAGCGGTGTGAAGGGAGGTAACAAGAGATTTGAAAGAACAAGTTGGTAAATTAAGTAGCCTGCCCGGTCATTGTCATGGCTGATTTTGAAGTCAGGACGTTGGAGGATGTTGATAAGAATGGGCAGTGAGGCATGCTGGAGATATATACAGAGCCGCAGAGATCAGATTGAAATGATGTTTGACTGCGTTTTGCAAAAGGAAAACGAATTTCTTTGTGGCAAGGGGCCATGCTTCAATGTTATGTTATGCAGTGCACCTGTGTCAATAGGCTCTACGTAGGGCTATTTAAATACGGAGTATACATAGTCCCATCAGGGCTGGTTAACAATCCACCGGGCAAGACCCACAAACCGTCTAAGGCCGTGGGATTGGCCAAGCCATTTCAGCCCCCAATATCCCAACCTTGGAAGTCCCGGGAACCAACTTGATAGTCAGGTAATCACACTTATGCCCATCTACTCCGTACCTCTTATCTTAATCCTACATTCCAGCCCTACCAACCAAACTATCTCATCCAATATGGCGTCAGGTCTAATCCTAAACCCCCACCTCCTCCTCCAAACCCTCCCATTAGCAACAAGCACCGCAACCCTCGCGCACGCGCTACTAGAACTGACAACAAACACCGCCTTCCTTATCCCCTCCCTGCAACCGACCTCGGACAAAGTCCTGCCGAAATGGTTCTCCCACGTCTTCAACCGCGCAGTATGGACAGTCCTCGGTCTAAACCTGGGCACGATAACCTCAGCCGCCGGGACTCTCTTCTTGAATCGCTATTACCCACAGAAGCCGCTGCAGACGACGGCATTTTACTGGGTCGGCCTGGCTGGCGCGGTCGGACATTTGGTTTTCGTGCCGTTTGTTGCCGGGCCCGTTAAGAGGATTGTGGATGATGTTGCTGTTAAAGAGGATCTTGGGGAGAGTGGGGTTGGCGCGTCAGTTGATATGCGCCGTTGGGTGGGGGTTCATCGGGTTAGAATGGTTGTTGCAGATTTTTCGGCTTGGGTTGCTTTTGTGGGGGCGGTTTTGACGCTGTGAATCTGGTATTGGTAGTGATATTGGAAGTAGAATTGGATTTGGTGTTGGTGATGTATATATGTGCGTATGTTATGCCACTGGCGAACATCTGACGACTGATTTGAACTGGGCATGGACTCTGACAAACCTGTCGTGTGGCATTTAAGCCTTTCGCGAGACGAGCATGATCAGAGAATACTAACATTACCGTTGTCAATCTGTAATAATTTATTATTCCACTACGTGAAAGAAAAAATAATGAATAAAGTAAATAAATAAAAAATAAAGGAAATAAGCAACGACTAGCGGAACGACCAGTAAAAAGAGAACATTCAACGCAAATAACAGCTAGTGAAGCATGTTCACGATCCTGATAGCAAGAATTGGGACTCCTGGGAGTAAGTATAGTAAGGCTTTAGCCTTTAGGAACCGTTGAAAGCTTTGTAGGAATACATGTATGCTCCTAATATAACCAACGCGCTTAAATGCCTAGAGTATCCACCAATAGCATATCCCTTATCAGGTATATGATCTTCAATTTTTTCTTTTTTTAAACTACAGTACTCCGAAGAAAACTCTAGTTATACTACTTCTACTAACCGCTGAGATATGGATTCAAGAAAGGGCCTTGGGATTAAAGATATCAGCCAGAAATAGGCCCGGCATGTATACCCAGGAGAGAGGAGATTTGCTATTCCAATCTCACATTGAATATATTGGAGAAGTGTAGATACTTCTAGGATTGAAAGAGTCTAGCGCTTTCACCGATTTGAGGGATAGTTACTGACTCGAGTAATTCGCAGAGTTTTGCGCTCGCAACCTTATTGTTCCGGGCTAGTATATGTTGTGTCTATGGAGTTTAGTGTGCGGTCAATGTCTTTCATTTTCTTTCGCCATCATTGAAAAGGGTGTCTGAGTGTGGTGCTAGACCCTGTGAATACGAGTGCCGCTCAGTCTCATCCTTCTAAAAGGTTTAAGTCCCTGGAACCAGGCCCAAATATGTGTTTTAGGCCAATGACATCTGTTTACCGGGAAAAAAAATTTACCAATTTCGCCAACCATGCAGGGAAAAAATTCTGTTCTTATTGGAAATTAGGTTGGCCCCCAGGCAGTTTTCCCGCTAAAGTTCGTGTTTACAGTGGATAGTGGGCCAGCTGTCGTATTTTGAGATTGGCCTTGTCGATCCTTTGCGATCGGAGCGTTGATCCATTAAAGATGCCAATTCTAAGTAATCCCCTTGGCAACATTTAATTCATTGAAAATAGTGGTAAATCCCTTCAAATCGTGAAAAATGGAAGAGATAGTACCAGGTTGGGAATTTTATAGGTGACCTTTGCGAAGGGATCCTGACCATCATGCTTGTAGACGTTGAAATATGTGTCAGGGTTTATCTGAATACGAGATGGACGGCCGAAATAGGGGGATCTGCTGCTTTTTAGCCTCAAGTTCCATCTGGTGTCAACGGTAATAGGCTCACCATATTTACGCCCTAGTTCTAAATTTCTATGTATCCATCACAACCGAGTCACGATGAGGCTGAGTGAGCCCAGGCGAAAATGCCTTAAGAAATACCGGACCCCATCTGCGCTACTCTAACTAGTCATTCCTTTACTTTCACTCCTTTTGTTTATCAGGAAATTCCTCGCCGAGGAAACCCTCGCTCTCAATCATGCACTCAACTCCAGGAGCTCCACGGCCATCACGGCTCACCAAATGGTGGCCCATCGGCTTCTTCATTGGTGCCATTGTCTGCTTTATCATCGGCGGTGCTCTCGTGGGCACATGGACCTCCCACGCGTATGACGACTGCTCTTACAGCAGCTCATACGACAGCTCCAGCTCGTACTACAGCTCCTACTATTCCGACTACGACTACTCTTGCGCCACTACCAACATGGGCGAGTTCTATGGCGCTGTTGCTATGTTTGTCATCGGCGGAATTCTCAAGCTCGTCGCTTGGATCCTGCTCATCATCTTCTGCGTCAAGCGCAGCCGCAAAGTCAGCCACACCGTCACATACGTGAACTCCCCTCCTGTCCAGGAAACACAGCCCTTACAGACCTACGCCGCGCCTCAACCCTATGCCCCAGTGCCTCAGCCTGCCCCGTACCCTCATTCCCCCGCCTCGATCTCTGGTCACCCTGAGGTCATGGGCTCATCTGTCCCTGGTACGCCTCCCCCGAATGAGGCCAATGCGACGGCAGGTGCTTTCAAGTATTGTACCCAGTGCGGAACCGCTGTCTCTGGCCGATTCTGCGCTCAATGTGGTACCCAGAGCTGAGGTCTGATTCAATCGCTTTCATAATACACTTCGACTCTTGTCATAATGCTGCATGTTGGGGCATGGGGATGGTGGAGCAGGTTGTTGGTCAAAATTGCATCGTGGATGAGATGCCGTCTTGGAGACTTTTGGACTATGTTGGCTTTACTTCATTTCTATTTTTGTGATACACCGGGATGCATTATACCCCGTGTTATCCCCCATATTTCTATTTTACGCTTCTTTCCCCCTTCCTGGTTGGGGTTTTTAATTTACCACGGCATTAACTATTATTCCTGCGAATACACTATACACCAAAATTCAATCATCAATCCAAGTCAAATGTTGCTGGCAGGGCTTTCCTTGCTACCCTAGTAGGGTAAGACGCTTCTCCATCAATCAACTATATCGAATTCTCATATCGTGAGTGTGTCCACGGGACGAGAGATGATTTCTGTCTGCATGGTGCCTTCACGTCTTCTCATAACGTTAGCAAGGTGAATCCATGCTTGAACAAACGAAATGTGTCTCGTTTAATTAAGCCTTAGAACTTCTAATAGGATGAGCCTGGGAGTTCTCGTGAAAGGACATGCAGTCCTTCTGTCAATGGGACTCGCGCAACGACTGTACACGGGGCCAGTGGCCCATTATTTGATAGTTCTTCTCTAAGTCTGATGCTAGGCCACAACGGCGGTAGCAAACCGGGGACCAACCCCTGCGCCTTCCCGCGCTTGCATCCTGATATTTCCCATCTGCTCCCTGTCTACCAGGCTACCTGTGAGCAAATCCGGTTTGGGATGATTCGACCGTATTGAAGTATTAACTCGATAAATTCGGACAAGTCGTGCAACGGGCTGTGTGGTTGGCTCTTACGGATGCTATATAGGATCAAAAAAATGTTTCATGTTTATCCGGGAACGCCGCATTATTTCTGGCTGATTCCACCGTTACCGAGCTCGAAATTCGATCAGAATATGATGGAAGGAGTGAAACGGGTACTTAGCCAGGTTGAAGTAATGAATGTCTAAGTGCTATAACCCACGCGACAAACTATCGCTATGTCTAGTGCTAAAGTGTATATCCGATACTCAACGCACATCCAACTCTCAAGTTCCGGAGGGGTTCGATGCAAATGTTTTATTTTTAGGTACCTTTTCTATATCATAGAAATACAGAAGGTACTTGAACACTAGCATCATTCAAACATGTGTATCTCAACCACCTCATTTAATTACGGAGAGGTGAAATAGTGTGAGTAACTTAGTGTACTACCTCTAATTTACCTCTAGTTATATTATTTTTGTAGTATTAGAAGTTTGTAGTGTAGAATTCTTCTGAAAGCTTTTCTCGTGCACTGTAGTTCTATATCGACTTATTTTCTATATTACTATACTATGTAGGCTGTACTAATTAAACGTTAACTATATATCTATTTGATACAAGATTACTGGTGTGGTCAAGATATATATGTTTGAAAGATACTCATTTTGAAGTACCTTTTGTTTGTGTATCCCATATAAAAGGTACCAAAATCAAATATTTGCATCGAACCCGTGGTGTTTGGGCCGTACATTATGTTGTGGGCCGACGACCTAGTATAAATACCCTTTCTTCTAATCAATGCCATGAATTTGCCGATTTTAATTTTGAGTAGTAATACGCAGTTCCACTATGAGCTGAGCCTTGGCATTCGCCCCGGCCCGCCCGAACGGACATCGGGATATCAGTGCTTACTTATATTGTAATAACCCGTAGGTAAGCTCAGGGCCATCCATGCGTTGTTTAAGGACATTTTCATCGTCAATCGCTCTGTTGTTCGGTTCTGTGCTCTTGTAGCCTGCTCACTAATTGGCATTAAATCATCGAAACAATGCGAACGAGAACCGTGACGTGGCCATAATTGATCAGTCGAAAATAGACACAGCAACTTCACCCTCTGCAGTGCAGGCGGAACAAGGCGAATCATATGCGACGAAAAGACCGCATTCAAACGAGGCCCAATGATTACGGAGATCCCTCCCTAATCGAGCGTATCGCAATGGTTTTCTCGAGGGCGATATGCTGGCATCCAAAAAAAGGCGGGGTAGTAGTCAGACGAGATATCTTCCCAGCGCGTCCTTCGGACCTGAAGCGCCCTCTCAACTGGTGTGATGAATTATAGAAGACCTACTATAGACACCTTAGTACATAAGCAGAATGGGATATCTGTCGCGACGATTTCTGCCGCGACAACAGGTTCCAGCCGGAAATCAAGACAATCCCAAAACTTTTTCGTACGGCATCAAACTGCTCTACGGCCCAGATGACGGGAATATTGAGTATGCCCTTTTGCGGATCCAAAATGAAGCCTCTAACACCCTCGTTTAGCATTATCTTCATCCACGGCCTTACGGGTGATCGCGATGCGACGTGGACTGCCCGTGTTGCGACCGACCCCTGGCCCAAAGCACTCCTGCCACATATAATTCCGACAGCGCGCATCCTTACATTTGGATACGACGCAAATGTTGCCGACTGGAAGGGAGTGGTGTCGCAGAATCGTATCGCCAACCACGCCACGAACCTGCTAACAGCTCTCTCGACGTATCGCGAGAACGACGGCACGGTAGGCCGGCCAATCCCGCAGATGTCGCAGCATACTGACGCCCACAGAATGAACGACCAATCATATTTGTGTGCCATAGCTTAGGAGGATTGGTGTGCGAGGATGTGAGATTCCCCTTTTCTTTGTGGGGGCTGTTCTAATACCCCAGATAGGCCTTACTCGCATCGAACCAACGACCGGAGCCACACCTCCGTAATATCCTCCATTATACGCGCGGTATTGTCTTTCTCGGTACACCGCACCATGGATCTGGCCTTGCACGATGGGCCGAGGCTTTGTCTCAATCCATCGGCCTCGTCAAAAAGACGAATTCCAAAATACTCGGCGTCCTCAAGCGCGACTCCGAGGTACTCGCAAGGATTCAAGACGGCTTTCACACGATGGTCAAGTCGCGAAGCGCACAAGGGCTGCCGCCTATTCAGATCACTTGCTTCTACGAGGAGTTGCCTTTGCCGGGTGTTGGTTTAGTACGTCAGACAAAGGCAGAGTCTTTCCTGAATACTGACGTCGAGGCAATAGGTCGTACCGCAGCATTCAGCGATCCTGCCAGGCTATATCCCCATCGGTATCCACAGCAACCATATGGATATGACCAAGTTCGCCGGTTCCACCGACCCTGGATTTTTAGCTGTTTGTGGGGAGATGAGACGGTGGAATAAGGACGCACAGACAGGCAGCGAATACGACGCGACTCAACCACCGGCTAAATCTGTTCTGGAGAAGCCTGGCTCCTCAAGCCAGTACGACAATAACAATCGTCAGCATAATAGCCTCGGAGACAGGCAGAAAACCGTGAGCGGTTCATATTACGAGATCAACAGGGATCAGCATCTCGGTACAGTCCCCCGGAAAGAGTTCGCGGAGAGAAACGCGGCGTAGATACTCATGCCTGAGCGAAGATTAACGCGAAGAGTAGTACAATATATTTCGGGAGGCGAGAAAATCGAGAAGTGTTCGTTCTATCTAGATTCGGGGATTCCTAGTATCTAACGTTGTTCTTAAGCCTATTGCAGGATCCCCTTCCCCCGAAACGATGATATTGTCGACCGCGCCGCTATCGTCACCGAGCTCGACGTCCTTTTCCAGTCCCCTAAATCCCACAGCGCTGCCCTCTGGGGCCTTGGCGGATCCGGGTAAGGCTTATCATGCTCTTACAGATACCTTAGCTGATTGGCGAAGGAAAACGCAGGTAGCGCTCGAATTCGCCTGGCGCCAAAGTGAGGACAGCATCTGCTCCGTTTTTTGGGTCCACGCAGATACCCATGCGACCTTTGCACAGGACTATCAGGCTATCGCTGGGAAGCTTGGCCTTCCAGACGAAATCACCGGCGAGAAGCTACTCACGGCAGTACGCGAGCGTATCGAGATCCTGCCGCGGTGGCTGCTTGTTCTCGATAATGCCGATGACTTAACAGTTTTCGGTGTCAGCCCTGCAGGTGGATCGTTGGCGGAATCGTCAAGCCTATGCACCTACATACCACAAGGAGCAAACGGGAGGGTGCTATGGACCAGCCGCGACAATCGCATCGTTGGTACGCTGGTCAGCGTGCGACGTGGTATCCAGGTCGGCCGTATGAGTACCGATGAGGCGTTCTGTCTCCTTGGGAAGTTGAAGAATGGCGAAGGCGAAATCAGCAATGGAGAGGAGAGCGACGCATGGAAACTGCTCGAGGAACTCCAGTGGCTACCGCTAGCTATCTCGCAGGCCAGTGCATATATGAGGCGAACATCAATGCCAATACAGCAATACCTATCCCGCCTGTTAGCAGGATAGGAACGATGGCGAGTTCTCAAAGCGGAACAGTTCGATCGGTACCGACGGCCTAATCTCCCGAACAGCTTTTTGGAGACTTGGAACATATCCGTCGAGCGCATCCGGCAAGACAACGAAATGGCATATAAGATCCTCCACACCATTGCATACGTCAACAACGAGAGTATCCCGATCGAGATTATGGCGGCAGTGGATACGCTGGGCAACGGGTGTCAGGAGCGTAGCTCATTTGAGACCCAAGACCAAGTCATGGAAGCTATCACGCGGCTAAGGGAATTCCCATTCCTCAGCGTACGTGAGGAAGAAGGGCTTGCACAGCAGTACGAGATACATAAGCTCGTGCAAGAGGCTACACGGTACGAACTCGGTGTGAGGGGTACGGAAGATGCGGCATACTTCTCGAATGCGGCGCTACAAATTATCACAAGGCTATTTCCAGAGTCCAAGCCAAATTCGGGGCCAGAGACGTGGCGGGAATGCGAGAGGTACGTTACCCATGCGGTGGAAGTGGGTAAATGGGCGGAGGTGTGCGAGAGGGGTGAAGAGGTATCAGACCTTTTGGACCGAGTTTCGCGCTATTTCCACCACCGTGGTAGGTGGATAGATAGTCAGCCAGTCAATGAGAGGGTGTACGAACTGCGACAGCAGATGCTCGACGAGAAACACCCTGACACGATCCGGAGTTTAGCAAGCCTCGCGGCTGCCTACCACGCGCAGGGCCGGTATAGCGAGGCTGAGCCGATGGTGGTGAAGGCCCTAGAGCTACGGCAGCAGGTGCTCGGCGAGAAACACCCTGACACGATCTCGAGTTTAGTACACCTCGCGACCACCTACTACGCGCAGGGCCGGTATAGCGAGGCTGAGCCGATGGTGGTGAAGGCCCTAGAGCTACGGCAGCAGGTGCTGGGCGAGAAACACCCTGGCACGATCTCGAGTTTAGTAGACCTCGCGGCTACCTACTACGCGCGGGGCCGGTATAGCGAGGCTGAGCCGATGGTGGTGAAGGCCCTAGAGCTAGGGCAGCAGGTGCTCGGCGAGAAACACCCTGACACGATCCGGAGTTTAGCAAGCCTGGCGACCACCTACCACGCGCAGGGCCGGTATAGTGAGGCTGAGCCGATGGAGGTGAAGGCCCTAGAGCTACGGCAGCAGGTGCTCGGCGAGAAACACCCTGACACGATCCGGAGTTTAGCAAGCCTCGCGACCACCTACCACGCGCAGGGCCGGTATAGCGAGGCTGAGCCGATGGAGGTGAAGGCCCTAGAGCTACGGCAGCAGGTGCTCGGCGAGAAACACCCTGACACGATCCGGAGTTTAGCACACCTCGCGTCCACCTACCGCGCACTGGGTCGGCATAGGGAGGCTGAGACGTTAGAGGTCAAGGCTTCGGAGCTGCAGGAGCAGCCGCTCGATAAGAACCCCGATACAATCTAGAGTATGCTTTCCACCTAGGGAACCGGACCGTGTGACATGTGCTGCACAAACGCCCGGAATTTGATGGATTGGGAATGGAGGTCATCGACGAACTGGATAGACGTGGACTGTCAATGTGCTCAGGGGACAATGAGATGTGTGGCGGGTTTGATGGTGAAAACGGGACCTCCGGAGAGTTTCAGCCAATGGAGTCGGTCGCCACGGGCATGAAGGAAGGGATGAAAGTGCGACTGCCAGCGAGGGCGATACGCAAACAAAACATATCAACAAACAGAGCACAGAGAAGTTGGGCGACAGAGAAAACACCGCTCAGGGCAGGACCACCAAGTCTATTCCATACTCTGTTACGACCCAGATACTTAAAGACAAAGGACTCAGTTCAAATACAGAAAATGGGGAGAGAAGAGAAGCAAGATCTGGATCATCTCTAGAGAGAGCAATATGCCGATGCAAACAATGTAAACAACGACCTCCTTGCAGCAAACAAACAAACCTTGGGAACAATTCGATCTAAGCATGTTATCTGGCATGCGATCACTAGATCGTGACATCCTCCTCAACATCAGTATTACGGTACCAAGCGGCCAGAACTTCAGACGATATCAACAACGAGGAGCATGATGTGCCATGGTACGTGTGAGACCTGCATCTGTTCAATCCCGGTTTTTGGAAGCGATGTTATGGCAGATACGTGCGGGGACGATCCTGGTGGTGTGGGACTTCGGTGATGCGAGAGAACTGGATGGACAGGGCTCGAGAATACGGAGGCGACGGTGATGGAGGAAGGGAAATTGTATGATACGATGATGCAGCAATGAAGAGAGGCAGTAAGTACGCGGGGCCGGGTCCCTACTATAACCTGCTCGGGTTGGCATTTGCCTCGCGCCGCCCAGCGCCCGTGCGGATATCCGTGCTTATTAACCCCGGGGCCCTAGGTACCTACGTACCTAGGTAGCTCTGGAGCCGGAGAATGTCACTTAACTGCCTTCCACGTCTCTCTCGAAATTTACTCAGTAAGCTGCGAAATATCGCTGGCTTTTTAACCATGGACACTCCTATAGTGGCCGTAGTCACTGGTTCCGTAAGTCTCCCGCTCCTACCGCAGGCTGCTACTCACCATGATTACAGAACCGCGGCATCGGGCGTGCCATATCTGCTGCGCTCGCTCAACAGTTCTCGGGCCCCTTGGTTATATATGCAGCCTCTCGCGTAGGGACTTCTTTTGATCTGACTGGCCTGACTATTCCCCCAGCCGTGAAAATCTACCCTGCTCGGCTGTCACTCACCGACCAGGCCAGTATCACCGCCCTCAGCACCATGGTCAGTAGAGAGCACAAGGGCTGCGACATTCTCATCAACAATGCCGGACTCTACTATTTCCAGGAGAACATCACTGCTGCACAGCGTCAGGAAACTCTTGATGTGAACTATCGCGGCACTCTTAATGTAGATCACCGAATCCTCTTCTCCTTTCCATCAACTAACCACCACTAGGTCTGTCAAGCCTTCTTACCAATTATGCGGAAGAACGGCCGCATCGTGAACGTCTCCTCCCAATCTGGCCAACTCAAATACTTTGACCCTAGGTTGCAGAAGCATTTCCTGGACCCTGATCTTACCCTCACCGAGCTAGATGCTATGGTCAACGAGTACAGCGTACGACCCTTCGACTTTCATTGATCTCTTTGTCACTAACCACCCCACTCTAGCGCTCAGCAGATCAGCACACTGCGACCGCATTGGGCTGGCCCCCCTTGGCCTACTTTACCAGCAAGGCTGCCCTGAACGCCGCAACGCGGATTTTGGCCCACGAAAACCCTCATCTACTGATCAATTGCTGTTGTCCTGGATGGGTGGGCACGTCGCTGGGTGCGCAGGCGGGCCAGCCGCCCAAGTCTATTGGTAAGTGCGGGGTTTTCTCGTGAGGTCTCCCGGACGTATCGCTTACTCTTTCCTTAGAGGAGGGAGCGAGGATCCCAGTGCGACTGGCGATTAGAGATATTGGAAAGATTAGTGGGAGGTACTGGGCGAATGATTCGGTGGCTAGTACGAGCGATGGGAAAGTTCAGAATTTCTAGTATTCTCTCGTTACTAGCCAGGCTACGCGTGGGCGATTTCAGTAAATGGGGTCCAATTACGAGCTTCAACGTTGATTTTCCAGTAAATGGGATTTGCGCCAACCTTTTGGTTTCTTGAAAAGTCTTATAGAAACTATTTAATTTATTATCATTCCAATTCCCCTTCCAGAACAGCGGACCTTTTTATCGACCCCAAAATTATAAATTAATCACCCCAGAAACCCTGATGCATCATAGTACGAGAAACAAGGCATCATACCACAAAGAAGAAAAAAAAAGCCTTCCCCGAAAAACACCCCGGGGGAAATGCAGATATCTCACGCACCACCCGCGGCGGCGGAGACGTTACATTTTTTATGCTGTAAACACCAGTCAGTAAAAGGATCTGAATTCCTGCAATCGGCTCCACTTACCGACATAAAGACCGAGCATACCAAGCTCGCAGCAGCGACGACATACACGCAGATAAAACTTTCCCCGAACAGTCAGTACATCAACCACCAGAAAATTACACAACACTTACATGTTGTGCCATGCGGACACGATGATGACAAGCGCTTGATCACGCAGCTTCTCGGACAGCGAGGAGAGCAGCTGGCCACTCGTTCCGGAGACAATCTGCCTGACTTGTGATTGCGGGTACTCCGGGAGCAGGGCGAACAGGTCGTTCGATGCTAGGTTGACGAATATGGCGCCACTGATAGACAGGCCTAGCGTCATGCCGCTTAGTTGGGCTGCGGAGTCTGCGTTAGCTGGAAATACTGCAGAGAATTAAAGGAACGAACCGAGTAACATAAGAGTCAGCCCATTGGGTGCCTCGGCGGGGACCACGACAGCCTGGATGACCCCAAAGGCGGCCTGAGTGTAGGCGCCAGCTCCAAGTCCCAGCACAATCTCAAGTCCATAGATCACACCTGATGGGGTGTCGACATGAACTATGGTAGCTGTTTGTCGGCGGTATTAGCACTTGATCACTGGAAAAGCGCACTCCGCGACTTACACATCAAAACAGCCGGGACCAGGGCAATTATACTACCGCCCACGTACCAGGGCTTGTAGTAGCCGACATGGGACATCATGACACCGCTAAGGGGAATGGTGGTAATTAGCAGGAAGATGAACGGGAGTAGACGGACGGCAGATTGGATCGCGTTGTCTCCTTGGGTGAACTGGAAATAAATAGGGACGTAGTAGACACTGACATAGGAGACAGCGCCTACTGCCGCACAAGAGATAAACAGTAAGACTGGCTCCTTCTGCGCAAAGAGGTGGATTGGCAAAATGCGTCTGTCGGTCGAGGTGGCAATGCTGAAACCCTGTTGGAGGCCGAAGATGATCCACAGAACGCCGGAAACAACGAACAGCGCGATCGTCTGCCCGCTGTTCCATGGGTAAAGAGTTCCGCCAAAGTTGATGCCCATTACTAGGGTGGTAAATGCTCCAACACTGAGTACAGTGCCCACCCAGTCGAAGGTGGCCAGTTTCTGCCATCGCGACGTTCCAGGTAGTGGGTCGTTAGATGGGATGACGAATAGATAGGTTGGCAGCAAGATGGCGCCGAACAGCAGGTTGATGTAGAATGCCCAGCGCCAAGTATACAGCTCAAAGGCGCCGCCGACAACAGGACCCAGAACCGTCCCGAGGCCCCAGACCAAGCCGCTAGGATGAAATGTCAGTGTACTATTCGCCGACTTTTGGAAAAGGTAGGCTCACCTCAAGCTTAACCATTTTGGGCGTTCTTGGCTGGAGGTGTTCATGGAAATCAGAGCAAGCAGGCCGAAATACATCCCGTTGCCGCCTGCTCCAGCAAAGACTCGCCCGATGATCTCGGCGTCCATCGTGGGCGCCCCGCCACAGAGTGCAGAGGCTGCCATGAACACGATGGTGGATACAATGAACACCCACTTGGCATCAAAAATTGAGTAGATTTTACCAAATGGCAGGATCATCGCCATTCCCCCGATCATAAACCTATACAGTGGAGTTTGTCAGCCCACGACATCTCTCCAATGCTCACTCCTCCCATCCACGTACCCGACCGACAGCCATGGCAAATCTTCGACCGCGTTGAAATCGTTGACAATTTTCTATTGAGCCGAGATAAAAAAACGTTGGTCAGTATACACCTCTCTCGTAGATAGTTGGAATGGAAAGGTGGGGGGCGTACCGGAGCGATGTTGGCAACGATTGTATTGTCGAGCGAGTAGACGAAGATGGCCGTCAGGGTACTGAACAGAAATAAAAACCACTAACACAGTCATCGATCTCATTAGCTCCATCTTGAGAAGCAACCTTGGAGCCAAACTTACCTTGAACCCGGTGATTTGCCGCTTTTCCTGTGAATCCAGCGACGAATCACTCTGGGTGAGCTTTTCGGCATCCTGGAGTGACTCGGGCCCAGAGGAGGTAGATGCTTCAGCCATCAGAATGAATCGAAGTGAGTAAATCCGTAGGAACAAACATTAATGCGATACAACCGTAAACACTAGGTATATAACTCCGTATATGAAATCCCCGGAACATTTCAGGGGATGAATTTGTCACCCCGGGCCAATTTCTTTCCGCAATAAAGAATACATTATAGCACCTCGGTACCTTTTATCAGGCCAAGATCCAGCATTCCATCAAAAGTTGCCGACTGTATGTCGTTCCGCTTCGTGATTCGTCAATTGCCTCGTCCCTTGCCGAGGCGGAGACTTTTATAGATCTTCGGCAGATCTACACTCCGGGGACGATCCGCAGTGGAGAAACCTTGAAAAGTCTCCGCCTTTATGACTAAGAGCCTAATTCCCGGGCCTGGGTCTACATACTATTCAAAGCTCAAAGAACTTCTTTGTCTCCACTGGTGAGCAGCAGTTTACGGCAGTGTATAGTCGCCAGTGCGTCATATCGTATTTTTCCATATTAAATTTTGACCGCTTTCTACACAGCCAATTTACCATTACCTTACGAATTCTACCTACCTAGGTAGGTAGGTATGGATATTAGCGGTGATTACTAAGTTTCTGTATGGCAGAAACCCTACTGTCAAATTTGGTCCATTCAGGCTGCTGTAAATTCGACCCTTCTCTCACTCGCACCTACTGTGGACTCGACTCTTCTCTCACTCGCACCTGCTGTGGACTCGACTCTTCTCTCCCTTCGCACCCGCTCCATTCCTTCCATCTCGGATCATATTGACTGCCCATAATGGATGAAACTCAAGGCCCAAGAGGAAGAGCACTCCAGAGTATGTGTTGTTCCTTTAACATATCCTTTCCTTCACGCTTCAACCGACTTTCCTCCTCAAGTACCGCAAAAATGGCATCTCTAAAAGCCTGATGGCTCTACAGGCCCGAGTATCTCTCTTCCTGAGTCCGTTTCTCGTACCGTCCCTTCCTCATCCTCTCTCATGAGCAAACTTCCGGATGGATACGTTATCCACCACTTTTCCCGCTTTAAGTTGCTCCGTACCTGCGCCAAATTTCTTGTCGAGTCCCTTCAGTCATCAAAGTCAGAAAACCAGTGGCTTGTCATTCTCGGCTTGTCTAAATCAGCTATACAAAAACTCGATGAAGACCATAGTTGCTTGGAAGGAATCGAGTATCGGTTTGCATGGGAAGGACATGCTGGGCTACTTAAGATAGTCCATTCCTTCGAGCACGACTCGGTCACAGATAGGTTTACTAGGGTACTGGATCTTGCTCTTATCGCAATGGGACTTGTGTCGACAACTAGCAGGATGTGGGTAGCTACCACGACATATAAGCCAACGGCGAACAAGGGGAAACAAGCTGACCAGGGATTTCTTCCGCCATCTCGCCGCCCGTCTGCCCCCGGGCTCCCTCCCGGCTGGCCAACCCTCACTATTGAGACGGGGCTATCTAAGTCGTTATCTCAGCTCAGACAAGATGCTATATGGTGGTTGTCTAACTCTTCCGGCGAGGTTCGAATCGTCTTGGTCATCTCTATTTCGAAACGGAAAGATAGAGTCTTTATCGAAGTATGGCAACTGGCGCCACCGAACAGCCCTCGACCCCTCACAAGGGCATACATTCAAACCTTGTGCCAACAAAGTCCGAACGTCCCCCCACTAGTCCAACAGCCAGCAGTGTTGCAGCAAGCATACTGCGCACACGAGGTCGAGATTTCCGCTAATGGCGTGACTGGTGCCCCGCTCACACTACCATTTGTTGCAGTATATGATAGATCACCGGCACAAGGAGAGGGAGACATTGTCCTTACAGGGCAGGATTTCCTGGATGTCACTAGTGATCTGTTCTGATTGCCGGGCCACCCTGCTTCCCAATTTTCACGAACGGAATAAGAAAGACCGAAATCCCAGTCGTCACCGCGGCGAAGCGAAAGGTGAAGAGATACGGAACGAGATCGGTGGTTGTGGCGTTCGCTTTTTCCTTGAAAGAAATGTATATTGCAGTTGAGATCCCCAGTGATAGATTACCACATAGCCTGGTAATAGTATTGAATATTCCACCCGCAAGCGACTGCTGCTCCGGCAGCGAGTTCATAACGTACATCTGTATAGCTGTTAACATATCCACATCTTATTTAATTAAAAGGCTGCAGCCGAGTGGAGTAGCCACCATGCGGTGCAGGCCGGTACAAACTCACATTTGTTACGTTGTACTGTATATCCATCCCAATGACCATCAATATCAGGCTTGGGAAGATGTACGCCCAGTACGGCGCCTCTTCTCTCAGAAAACTCAGGATGAGGAAAGCTACCGTGTATGCCACAGTGCCGATTCCCATTAGGACCCGATTGCTTACTTTGTGGAGAACAAAAGCACAGACAATATTGACTGCTATGCCGCCAATGACCATAGGTAGCAGCTCAAGGGCGATCTTTATGGCGGAGTCTTTGCGGACATTCTGGAGCAGTAGGGAGAGCCAAAATGTAGCGGCGGAGAACCCCATCTCCCCTAAGCATTGGACAGTGACCACCTGTGCGTGATGTGTTCTGTCAGCGAATTGAGTTGACACTATTTCCCCCAGGACCAGCAATGGAGTACGCACCGCGGAAAATGTTCGGTCCTGCCATATACCGAGCGGCATTATCGGGAATTGCGCTCTTGACTCCCACCATACAAAACAAACAAGCAGCGCAGACCCAACACAAAGCAGTGCAATTACATATCCCGTACTCCAGCCATGTGGAGCATCAGCTGCCAGGCTTCAAATAGTCAGCACCAGTACTCCGCGTGGAGTGAAACTAGTTATACTCACGACAAAGAAGAAGTCAGTGACGCAAAACCGACAATGATCAATACCGTCCCCAAAACATCGAACCGTCTCAGGGACTCAATAGACAGGGGTACATTATTCCTCTCGTCCGGTGGGAAGGCCCAGGCGCCCACTATAGTGAAGATAGCATAGACAACGGCAAGGGCGCGGAACGACGTCTGCCACGTGGAAATATCTGCCGCGATGCCAGATATAACCATACCACCTACGTACCCAAGTGGAGCACCGGCGCTGAAACATGCAAAGGCACGGTTTTTGCGGACAGAAGGAGTCTCATACACAGCGCCAAGTTTGCCGATTGCAGGTGGAACCACGCTGGAGGAGAATAGTCCGATGACGCCCGAGAAGACATTTAGGTAGATCGGGGAGGATGCAAAGCTGGCAGCCAAGACAGCAAAGGTGAATCCCACCATGCCAAAAAGGAAAAGCTTTTTGCGGCCGCAATTGTCGGCGATTCGGCCGAACATGAGGAGGAAGGCGCCACTTGTGAGACTAGGCCATGTGTAAATATCAGCTCTGCTCCACTCCAGTTGGATAAGCTAGGTATTACTGACGAGCAGCCAGCACTTATCCAGGTGATTTCTGCAATGCTCATGTCCAGATCACGGCCAATAACGGCGGTCAGACCGACGGTGAGTCCTGTGAAAAATGATTCCTGTGCAAATGCTATTGTTGTTGCTATCACGAATAGACACTCTTGGGTGGTTGACTTTAGGCAAATTGGTCTGCTTCCTCTTTCGTGGTTGCCAACAGGGGGCAGCTGGTCGCCAAGATCATGTTGTTGTTTCTCTCCCATCATATTGAGTATATTGAGCGGCCTCGTATGCTAGCCACGATGATGATTGACCTTACCGATTGGGAACCCAGGAGGTTCGGCGGTGATAGAAATACTTGTTTCAATGGACTGCGCGGATGAAAGAAGACAAAAATTGATGCTCAAGTTGTCGCACGTAATTTCGAATGACCTTGGCAATACAACTGTGACAGCTATATTATCTGTCGTACGGGTTTTTAACCCATAAACAAGTCTGGTAGTGTATCGTGAAACAACCAGAGTCGGTCCTGATCATGCGACGTGGGAACGTAGGTGGAGACTTTCAATCGCACTCAGCAAGAGCAATGGTGAAAGGACGAATACTCACCAAAGAGTCTGGTGACACAACATCAATAGACCATGGATAAGGTGTGGGTTTGGAGGATAGCCACGGATAATAGCATTCTTGGCTATTTTATCAAGAATGGGGCTGAATAGGGGCATAATAAAGGCAAGGGGGTTGGGCAACGCAAGGAAAAAGTTCTAGAGCATAGTACTAGTGTTAGGGGTGAAAGCTAACTCATGGGAAGTGAAAAAGTCAAACTCATAAATTAAATTAAAATATTCCAATTTAGTCCAGGTATAGTATTGAGATGAGATATTGAGATCGATATCTAGTTCGGCGTCGGTCCGTCGAACCGAATTGTCCGCCGCAGCTGCCGAGATGAATACTCGACTCGTAGTACCCAGCTAGCCACTAACCAGATTCCAACTATCTAGCCATATCCCCTATTTTTCTACAATACACACACTCTTGATCCATTGGTCTACGCGTTACGGAGTACTAGGCGTTACACTTCCCACTGCGTTCGACAACAGCCTTAGAAACCTGCATTGATAGATCTCATATTATCTAGCACAAGCTTCCACTAAAACCCCTGGATTGATTCCTTGTTTATTCCAGGTGTGTGCGTCATGTCCCCAAAATTCTGTCAATCAAGCCTGCCATTGTACATAAAGTAGGACTCGCCTGTAGCTCGTGGAGGAAAACATTGGCCCCCAAAAGAAGCTGGATCTGCTGTAGGAGATATGCTCCCTGAAACTCACTGCGAATAAAAGCAAAAAAATTATCTCCACTGGTAAACTTCATGGCTGGCATGGCTAGCACGCCAGCCCATATAGAAGCAAGCTTCTGCTCTGTTGTGTGAGCAGTATCATTGTCGTTCCGCTGCATGTAGGAATCCCACGTTGCAACATATCTTCGAGAAAGAGCTTGACGATCGATCTTGAAGTGAACATTGAGGGGGAAACGATCGATTACCTCGATGTGCGGCATAGCCTCCATGTATGGAAGATATGGTGCCAGGGCGCTCTCAATTCCATCCAAAAGCTTATCCTTCGCAATATCCTCGGCAGGGATTACATACGCAACGAGTAGTTTACCCATTTCTTTGATCGGAGAGTCGATTGCCAGTGTCACGGCGTCCGCAAATTGACCGGTCCTCATGAGGGCTGCTTTCACTGCAGCTAGTTCAATGCGCATGGTAAAAATGGTAACCTGATGGTCCCGTCGGCCAAGATAGTAAACTTGTCCAGACGAAGAGTCGCGTCGAACGAAGTCTCCCGTCCGATAGAAACGAGTTGTTTCATCCAATCCTGGGAGGTCTTTGATGTTGATGAAAGAAGTCGTGTTCTTCTCATCGTCGTTTATATATCCCAATGATACTCCCGGCCCGCCTAGGAAAAGCTCTCCGATCTCTCCATCAGGGACAGGCTGCAATGCATCGTTGAGAATATAAGCAATAGTATCTCCGGTCGGTTTTCCAATGCTCACGGGCTCAGAATGAGTGTCGTTTATGGAGAGCTCGTGTGTAAGAGACCAGCAACATGTTTCAGTAGGGCCATAGGCATTGATTAATCGAGTGGGGGCCGCGCCGCTTTCGAGCAGTCCGGCAACAGCCTTGGGACTAGCCGCATCGCCGCCGAAAAGAACCATCCTCAACGTCGAGAAAGCTCCTGGCGTAGTGTAAGAGACGAGGTTGAGTAAGGCCGTCACGATGATCATGACGGTGACACCCTGCGTTCGGAGCGTTGCTTCCAGAGTACGCCCGTCAAAGGCATCAGCGTAGGGCAGAATAGCAATCTGCGCCCCCACAATCAGCGGCGCCCAGATTTCCACGAGTGTATAGTCGAATGTCGTGGGGATATAATGTGCCATAATATCCGAGGGCTCGAGTGGGCTGGTAGGGATGTGATGGATAATGTGGAGCAGGGAGAGTGCTGATATTTGAACCCCTTTCGGTTCTCCTGTTGTGCCTGAAGTGAACAGGATGTGGGTTCGGTGGTCAAGGGCTGTAGTGACTGGGATTTGTTTGTCTAGCCCATCCATTTGCACTGATGGCAGGAGCGTGCCCTGGTCACCTATCGGGATACATGTGAACATAGGCAGGCGCAACTTGTTTGGTTCATCCACGATCAGATACTTCACCCCGACACCAGCCAGCTTGCACTGTATCTTCTCATCACTCTCATCTGGATAGACAGGAACCAGTGTCCCACCAGCATACATCACTGCTAACTGAATGATA
This sequence comes from Penicillium flavigenum, assembly GCA_002072365.1. Lineage (NCBI taxonomy): Eukaryota > Fungi > Ascomycota > Eurotiomycetes > Eurotiales > Aspergillaceae > Penicillium > Penicillium flavigenum. The sequence goes on from MLQL01000045.1 coordinate 32,568, forward strand.
ACGTTCCATGATCCGGGGCTGACCAAGGCTCCCGTCGGCTCTTCTAGGGCGTATGCGTTGCTGCGTAATTGGGAGGCCAGGGATAATGCGCTAATATGTAACTCTTCATAGGTGATCACTGAGTCGATATCGATAACAGCAGGAGACTTCGGTTGTCGACGGACATTGTCAATGAATAACTGCGCAATACTGGTGTTGGCCTTAACGCGCTGGCGGTAAAGGCAGTGCGGAGAGACCTTAGTCACAACACTCATTTTCTAGATCTTTGCTTGAGATGGTTGTGTTTGCCTTGCTATCTGGTCCGATTCTATTCACCATCAAGGCTAGATGAAAGCGTTATTGCCTACCATTTTGCTCGCACTATTCGTCACTTAAACATTCTATACAGCTGCAATGATGCCCGAGGCTTACACAAAAGTTAAAATATTATCACAGTTAGCCGAAATCGCGATAGTATTGTTTGTGTCAATATATTGCACACCGCTATTTCCCCTATGTGCTATTGGATGCACGTCTTGCAGGATACATTCTATGGCCTAGTCTAACTTACTGTTGTCCTCCAATCCTAGCAGCAATTTATGCAGAACGCTGACTTTATACCAAGCCAAGATTCCTATCAAAACTCTATCTGTTGCTCCATTACAGGTGCTCTCGAATACTAGGGATAGAAGTAAGGGCTGCACAGTAGGTGACCAAAACCGTAGTTCAAGCCACAAAGCAAGAGCTCGGTTTGTAAAACAAACATCCAATTCAATGATACAATTCATGCTGCCCAGGGACATTCATAGTAATGTGGCAAGTAGCCACTTTTACAAATAAATAGGCTGTCTTTCTTTACAGCAAGTCTCTGGAGTGACATGGTTAAAGAGGCTAAATCTGAGCTTTGGTGGATAATGAAACTCAGATATAGACAGATAAGGTCGACATCTATTAATTTCTCTAGGAATATGTCTGCCCAACATCTTGCCCCATCTTTACGACTGTGTCGCTTATTACTGCCAGTTTTGTTTTTCGACTTGCGCTGCAGATAAGAAACCGGTATAATCATTCTGTATCCGATTTACACAATGAACAGTATGATCAACGCGTATGCAGGATTGTCGTTTATATTTTGAATACAGAAATTTGGTGGAAAAAAGCCTCTAATTAACCCATATCTTCTAGATCTCCAATGAAAGCGACATGTTGGTCGGGGCGTAGGAGTATCATGCAGCCCTCTGGGCCAATGCCATACCGCCGATGAGCATTACTAGACAAATTGGAGCCTTGACAGTCCACAAAGACCTTTGTGTAGTCGTATCCAGTAACTGGGTTAAATGGTCTGAAGATGGCAGGGGTCTCTATCCACTCAACAGATTCTGATGTGTTATGGACAAGGTAAATCCCGACAGTCCCAACCAAACTTTCCTGGGCCCCTCGATTCAGGCGGCTAATTAATGACGATGGTTGGGAGAGTTTTGTAGAAAGATGCTCCACACGAGCCATCTGGGCTTCGCTAGCAATATTGCCTCGAAAGACGACCAGATGCCATTGGCCTGTGCTGGGGAATTGCTCCTGTAGATGCCAAGGGCGAGAATTACTTTGACTTAACACAATCTCACTGGGTAGCCTGCGGCCGAGGATGACGTGTTGAGCAAGATATGGTTTGCTACCAGGGGAGATATCTTGGTTTTCAAGGCAGAGTGTTCGATGAGCTGCCTGGGTCCCTGCCGCGGTCACTAGGAGGCCGGTCGCATAGGTTACTCCTAGTCCAGATGCTGAGGAGTTCTCTTCGGCAAGTGCTGATATCAGGTCTTTGAATTTTCCCTCCGAGATATCCAGCGTGGTAATTTCAGGCATCGAGCGTACGCCCTGACACATTCGCCGATCAAAGGGAATCAATCGCTCTGCCACGGGGAGACGCTCTTTCTGGTATGTCTGTAGGACACGTGGGATGGCTCTGCCTTTTAAAACAAGAGCTAACTTCCACCCAAGATTGTACGAATCCTGTATGCTGACATTCATTCCTTGGCCAGCCTTTGGAGAATGAGTATGGAGGGAGTCGCCTGCAAGAAATATTCTATCATGCAGTGAAAAAGTACGACAAATTCCTCTTCCAACCTAAATTGGGAGTATGAGCCCCTGAGGACTAATATGGTAAATAGTGGACCATTCAATAAGGGTCGAGGCGAAGGTATATGGGTGGAGGATCCCTCTCAGAAGGCCAACCAGCAACGATGGGTTATGATTTTCCTTCAACTTCGTGGCAATGGCAGCCGATAGCTGAACGTAAAAGCGAACGATCTTTCGCTCCCGAGGTATTATCATGATGTTCCCTCCAAGGGATTTGATGATGCATCTCTTCCGGACATTGGCTGTGTATCGATTAGCGGGCTACTACCCAAGCCGTAGACATGAAGACAAACGAAAGTCCGTGATAGGTAAGCAGTCGACAACTCCCTAGTAATCCTCATCTGACACGGTGTCTCTTTCAAGCGCCAATCCTAAGTTTTTTCGAACCCAGCTATGAGCACCGTCACAGCCTACCAAGTATTTTGCTCGGATGTGTGTTGAGACCACTGACCCCTGTATTAATCAGACACAGGCGGGGGAAAGTAGTATGTCAGTCTCAGGTCCCATACCTCTACATCCGGCCTAGTATATGTTTGGAGATATGCTACTCCGGATATACCGTTTCCCGGTTAGGGTATGATATTGAATAAACGGAGAAGAGAACTCAGGTCCAGGAGGCCAGTAATAACCCGCCTACACCTCCAGGGGCTGCGCAATGGGCTCAGCCGGGTTGGGCTTGGATGAGGCGGATTGACAATTTTTAGCGGAATACATATTAACGATTTACTATTTCTACCTAGCACATCATTCTAAGCATACATCTTGCTCAACGAAGGCTCTACTGGCTCCAAAGATGTAAAGCTACAATGCCCCTTGTCATCCTCAGTTGCACCAAAATCCCCCCACGATGACGACGCCACAGTTTCACCCCACATCACCGGCCCTCTGGCAACGTGACTCAAATCTTCATCTTTCGGCGGATGGCATGCAGCACTAATCGCAGCACTACAAGCCCCCGCCAGTGGCATTTCCGACTTGAACCTTCTGAAGGATACCCCAATCAACAAACAGACCATAAAAGCGCCCACAAGAATAGAAATAAATATAGCCAGGCGGTTATGGCCCATGGAGCTAATTGAATTGTGTTGGATCTGTCGGCCCACCCAGTCATACGCGTTGACACGAACATAAAAGATACACTGGGAAATCAACCAGTGCAGCACCATATAGATCATGATCAGAGGGACTCCGTATCGATATGGCATGGATAGCCAGTACGTTGACTGCTGCGTGCTGCCTTTGATGGGCCATGTCACTCGAAGGGGCTTTGAACTTGTCCCGTAAGAGCTGTATTCGGCAGTTGCGAGCATGCTAGTCAGCACGCTGTTGTAGAAGAAATAGCTGACCGTGATGAGCAGTTGTGGTATATTAGCTATCACCACATTGCTCAAAGCAGGCAATCTCTTTCCCAAGTCAACGAGTGTTGTTGATGCCCCAGCGCCAGAGAACCCTTCTGTCCACAGCTGACGGAGCACAGAGAGCGTCAACAAACGACTTCCTGTTGAGTCGAGGGCTTGTTCGAACAAAAATACTCCGACAGCAATCAGTGCGAAACATCTAGATTATCTATTAGAATCGTCAAAGTGCATATAGATGTTTGGGCGCTTACAAGGTAAGGGTCGTTATCCAGCGCTTGAGGCTTGGGGCTTGCATCCAGAGCTTGCGTCGCGACAATCGCTTGTATACCATCGGCTTTCGCTGGCTGACTCCTCCCAAAGGCTCCTCGGCTGGATCCGCTGTCCTTTGAGAGACTTTCCACACCCCTTTACGGACATCAGCGTTGGTTAACCAACACATCCCCTCTGTCGTAGAATCTGGCTTCTCCATGAAGGACGCCACTGCATCGCCCACGGGGAGCAAAGGCGGCGATCGATGGCGACCTATTCTTGCTGACAGGAACATTGCCACGACTTTAACAAAAGTCGCAAGAGCAATGATAATGCAAATCGGTGGACTATAGAGCAGCTGGCATCGATTTTCAGTTCTGAGCACAAGACATCCATTGACGTGATAAGTGTGTGATTCAGGCGCCGCTATATCATCCTCATGGCAAATCTCATCATAGCCAATGGCCGTAACGACAGATGAATTATACGACTGGACGTATTGATTCGCGCTCTCAAGCGTCGGCGGCTCTTCTTGCCGGGTGGCCCAGTCAAGCAGAAGGAAGGCATCTGAGCAGGTATTTTCATCCAAAGTGTCCATACAGGCTTGATACGTGAAGTTTTCGTTTTTGTAGTAATGGTCACGACCAGACTCAAGGAGATTGACCACCAAACTCTTGCGAGCGAAATTGAACCCCGTCAGTTCGTGATCGGGGAAACCCGATAGCACCGACCAGAAGATCGCATCAGTTCCACCTTGGCTCACAGACAACTCGTTCGTGAGCATGACGACCACCTTTGCTCCTCTGTTCTCGCTGAAACTGTCAAGCTTGTTACATTCCTGAGCATCTAGGCGCTCGTAGTTGCCCGCCGCAATGTCAGAGGAAAAGTCATGCCAATTCAACTTACCCTCGGGAAACCCATCACTCGAGTGATAATATGACTCGCGATCATTATAAGGAGACCATTCAGTATCTCCACCCTTATATGTCGGGGCTATGGTAAAACACCGGTCAAGGGTAGGAGTCTCCAAGCTTGCGACATTGGAAGAATTCAAATCCCCAGGCCCAACAAGACCGCGTAACTCGTTTACGGCCACGGATTCGAAAACCATTGAGTTGTACCTGCCAACTTGTGTCAATTCCCTGTCTTCAGTCTCGTAGACCTCTTCTGATAACTTACAACAAATGAAAGGGGGTACCTGTGACAAGAAGTACCAACCACAGACTGAGCCGAGGTCGTCCAATGACAAAGAGATTCCTCACGCTGGAGGACCCGATGTCAAGCCACCGGCCTTGCGCATGATATTTGTCAACCTCTTCCCGACTCGGCGCGACCAGTGACTGCATGCAGTAGTTACTAGCACCCAAGATTCCAGTACTGAGTACGTTGATTATTAAATGCAGGGCGATGTTCCATCGTTTGGACAAGGCACAGCTGCCCTGGTACATTACTTGCATGCTGGAGAATCCGCCGTTCTCTTGGTTTCGGTTGGATAGTCCAGCAGCGACAGCAATGAAGATGAGATTCAGCAGAAGCATAACAGCAGATGCCTTGGCACAGAGAAGGACGCCATTAATCCAGTGTGGTTTTGGGGGGTTGGATGACTCGTGTTCAATGACCTGTGCCTCGGTATTTTCCTCCATGTTTTCCTGTCCTTCTATCCGGTGTGAAAACTTGAGACTTGATTTCTCGGTTTGAGTGCTGGGAACACCATGATAGCGTTGGCCAGCGAACAGAGATTTGGCACAGGGCCATATATCCTCACTACCCATACTTGGGATGGAGTTGTGCTCTGCTGTGTACGGTAGATATCCACAGGCTTGGAATAAAGACAAGTGTGCAGAGATGTAAAAGGAACATGGGTTGGAGTATGGGGTAACTTGACCACTTCTCCCTTAATTAAATGAGGCTGAGTTTAACAATGTCCCCGTGGATGTGGAAATGATCTTCGTGGCCTGTTTTAGCCCCCAAAACCCCCCAGTGGTGTTAATGTCCACACAGCACACCTAGTACGCTTGGCATATGTACTTCGCCATTGACCCCAACCATGTGTTTTTATGCTGTCACCTACAGATTATCATATCGGGCAACAGGCGTTTGGACGCGAAGTGGGAGGGGGCTGCAGTACTTTTGACTTTTCTCTGCTTCTCTACCCGACCGCTCACTGTTTATGAACTAATCGACGCACACGCTGTTGATCTAATAGAGTTGCCGCGCCTCGATCGCGATGGCCGTTCGTACGACTAAGATGATATGGTTGATATCTGCCTTAAGTCTTATCGAGATCGTGATTACGGAAGACGAGAATGGGCAAAATATCTCGACTGCTCGTATAGCACACTTCTCCGTTTAGGAGTATCTCCAAACAGACCGCATTTTACGACAAAACGCAAAAGTTTTCGCCATTCGAAGTGCAATCGCGAATGCAGAAATAGCCCAGATCTGCCTAGTTTACCTCTTGGAGCCAACCCTATCTGAGGGAAGACTTGATAAGAAAAGACTCACGGAATTTCCACTTGCGCGTTTCGCCGCTATGCAGTGGTTCTAATATTATACAAACTCTGGGAATAAAGGGCCAAAAACTGCGTAAGTAATATTAAGGCTTTTCAGAGATATTACAAACTCTTTCGTGACGTGGATACGGTTGCATGACGTTGACCGTCCATGGGAGAAAGACACGACTCTTGCCATCGCTGATGTGGCATCACCTCTGTACTATGCAGCCTTGTTGGGACTAGAGTCCGTATTAAACAGTCTCTTAGCTATTGAGACTAGCGATGCAAGTTTGACAAAAAGAGTGAATGGTGAAGGTGGAAAGTATGGTAGTGCACTCCAAGCCGCATCAGCTAATGGCCACGAAAGGGTTGTGCAGACGCTGCTGGATTAATGTGCAGACGTCAACGCCTAAGGAGGAGAGTATCATAATGCACTATATGCGGCAGCGTCCTCAGGTCATAAAAGGGTAGTCCAGATGCTACTGGCTCGAGCGGCCGAAGTCAACTGCAGCGGGGTCTATGGCAATGCCTTGCATGTCGCATCGCAAAGGGGATATGAAAATGTGGTGCAGATGTTGCTGGATCGAGGTGCTAGAGAGGAGAGAGTTGTATTGGGAAGAGAGTGGAGCGAGCTCCCATACAAACTATCTACTACAAACGAGGGGTCTTGCCTAAGGCACCAAGGCATCCACAACAATTACCCCATCTGTCTCTTCGAAGCGTACTGTTGAGGCTCTGCGGACATGGATGACATGATCATCATAGTTAGCCCCCTCGAAACGTCTTCAATTCCTTCCTTCAACCACAATTCATGTTAAACACGCACCATGTCCGGTATCGAAATTCTTGGGGTTGTCGCCAGCTCACTGCAGATCGCAGAAATTGGAATGCAGCTCTCCGTGAAACTTTGTTCTTTCTATCGCCAAATCAAAGATACGAATCGGTGTATGGAGAGCCTTTCTAACGACGTGTCATTAACATGTAGTATTCTGCACCAGCTTGGCGTAACTCTCCAGCAGGATGACCAAACGAAGATTTGCTCTGTGCAAGCGTACCGTACAGCTGAAAAGGTTCTGAACGAATGTAAGACAGTCTTCGAACAGATTGATGACAGTCGAAGCCCAAAATTTACAGACTGGCAAGAGTCGCCTGCGATGGGAAGCGCACAGGCTTACTATTGCGTTCGTTGCGTCTGATTTGGATGTCCTCAAAAGTAATCTGGAGAGACTCAAGTCAACAATGCTGTTGATGCTCAACGTGATCCTTTATGCTGGACAAGTGCGGAGGTAAGTTGTCATTTCAATACGCTAACTGTAAGCCAAGTATTAACTTATCCTACAACAGACAAGATGAATTCGCTATGCTCGAGAAACAACAAGAATTAATCGAGCGGCTTATGAATGAGAAGGACTCGAATGAGGCCAAATATGGCCAACTTTTATTGGCTTTCAAATCCGCGAAATCTAGAGACAATGAAGGCTTCCAGCTGTCGACCACATGCAAACTTTTCGTGACGAACGATCCTGCACACAAGCAAGGTCACTTCAGTAATGAGCTGGAAAGTTATTCTTCACTCATTCAAACCTTGCTTCATGAAATCGACACTTGGCGATCCAATCTTGAACAAGCTCGCCCTCTAAGAATCAGGAATGGTCTCGTCAATGTACATTCTACCGAGGTACTCCTTTTTCAGCACACTCATGGTTCTCAAATAGATCATTTTTTTGGACACCCAATTTTCCAACACAAAGATGCTCGAAATGTTGACGACTGCCCTGCGCCTAATAACACAGATGACGGCCAGCAAGTTGGTTCATCTACTTTTGCCGAGGAGCAAAAAATACGAACTCCCCCCCGCCGCAAGAAGCGCAATGGGGATTCACGGTTGGCTTGCTTTGAAGGGGTCTGCGCTCCGGAAGGTGTATTGGCCATTATGTTCGCTGGTATTACGAATCCTACCGATCTGTGGGAGCTTTTTCCGGATGCGATGGGCTCTTCCATTCGAATCTACAAATATATTATACGCCGCTTACTTTCAATATATGGTGGGTACGAGGTCAAGACAGAAGGTGATACCTTTATGGTTGCCTTCTCAACTCTATCTGCTGCCTTAGGGTGGTCCTTCCAGTGTCAAATCGCGCTCCTTGACGCTGACTAGCCTCCTGATATTCTCGATCAGCCACAGTGTCGAACTATAGTTGACACGGATAACAACGTCATCTTCCGTGGTCTATCTGTCCGCATAGGTGGCCATTGGGGCGAGCCTCTCTGTAAGCCAGACCCGGTTACATCCCGAATGGACTATTTCGGGGTAGAGGTGAATCGTGCCTGGCGAATTTTCGATTTCGCGGATGGAGGTCAGATCTCTGTTTCTTCGGATTTCATGACTGTCTTTTACCACAACCTTAAGGTCCTCGCCGATACCGAGCGCTCTGCGTCCACTAACTCGATGGATAATCACCGTTATGGCAATAATCTTCGCATCCGCCGAGAGCTGAAACAACTTCACAGCCAAGGGTTCGTTATCAAAGACCAAGGCGAACGAAAGCTAAAGGGGCTGGAAAATCCGGAACTGCTCTTCCTCATTTACCCCTCAGCACTTTCTGGTCGGATCTCTGAAGAATCCCACCGTGACAGTCCTCCAACTACAACCCCAAAAGGCAAGTGCAGAGTCGACGAAATACATGGCACACAGCACTGGTCTCCTGTTGCTTATGATCAGAGCTATATTGACTATTTGCAGGACAATCTAAATCCAGTCTTGATCCAAACGCCAACCGGCATGACCTAAACCCACCACTCGTTCCGCCAAATTCGGATGCTGAAGCAAAGACATCCCCGTCTTCTGTCTACGAGGAATCCACGCACAGAAAACCTACTGAATGCCCGCTACCATATGAGCACTTAAAGGACACATTTCAAGATATTTTGCTTCACTGGACGAATTTGACAGAGGACGAGATGAAGTCGAGATAAGATTTATGTCCTTTGCGCAGAGAGAGCATATCGGTTGATACGTTGGAACGAGGAAGGAAATATTGTCGAGGCTAAGGCGCTTTTAGATGCCGATCTCTTGGAGAAAGTGTTTGGGGGTGAGCAGCGGAAGTTGGGGCTTGCGACTGCTTAGAGAAGAAAGCTTTTGCCAGAACGGGTGTTGTTGAGTGATGATTTAATATAAGACATAGGACATGGTGGTGGAAGATGAATATATTTGTGAGCTATATGCCATCTTTTCGAAATGGAAAGTAGTTGCCACACCATTTAGTGATAGTCGTGGCCCTAATAGGCAAAGTCCGAGACATCGACGTTACTATCGATGTTCTACTAAAATGGGTTCCTTTCCCTCCTAGATTGACGAAATATCAATAAGTACGCTCAGAGATCACTATCAATACATACAGAAATACCTACTACCTGTCCTCCGATGCTCAACCGTTCACGGCTCCAGGGGCCACTGAATCGACAGCCGAGCCGGCAGCTATCGTCGGTGTTAACAAGCCATCTACGTCACCGGACGGCTTCCTATACTTCGTATAGGGGGACGGTAGCCATTGGCTTTGTATTCCTCGATGATTAGTCAAGGATATTTTAGAGCTGGTGCACGACAAACAAGGCCACCAGAGTTTTGACAGATGCCGTGGAAAGATGGAAGGTATAGTGATCTACCGTGGCATGCGTTTGTTGAAGCAGTACATCCATCACTGTTCCGAATGTTTACGCAACAACACGAGGAGACACCGATCATACGGTTCGCTACAGCCTATTATCGGACCACCTATACCCTTCTATGCCGTCTGTATAGACTTCGTGGTTGGCCTGCCGATGTCGAGGGCGGGTTATAATGCGATTGCCTTTATCACCTGCAAACTCACGAAACGTAGGGCGTTGAACATAGACTGCCAGAAGCCTCGGACAAATTTCGGATCCATATCAGAGATCCAGATGGTGGGCAATCCCCAGTCGGCGGACTGTATATGGGCGAGGACAGCCACGGCCCAGCCTTTACTCGTCCATGTTGCTTTGCCAGGGATAGTGCAAATGCGTTTCGTGAATTTGCATCCGCTCATGACATCCCACCCCCCTGCCTGCCTTGCAACGCATCATAAGCAGGCTCACGAAAGAGGAGCCCATTCACCACCAGCACAGAAAGCATCGAGATATGCGAGTGAACCATCCGGCTGGTCCGTCCGCACACTTTGCACCACGCCTTTCGTGTCAAAATTAAATCCATAATGGTAGAAAAGTCCAGCCATCCTCGCAGCGCGGATCAAATACAAGTTAGCATTAGAGAAATTATGAGCCTCCTCTCGAAAGGTTTGCCAGAAGAGGCTCTCGAGTTCGCGGTAGCGATCGTGGTAGTGCCACCCTTCTGAATCCATCCGGCCTAGGAGATTCTCGATCCCATATAGCGCGAAGCCGAACGGTAGGATCCTTGATTCAGCCTAGTCGACAATCCCTGTGATATTTCCGGTCTGGGGATTGACAAGGAGATTCATCGTGTTAAGGTCACCGTGGCTAAGAACAAAAGGGATGGCTTTTGAGAAGAGAGACGGGAGCTCCTTGCGGACCCTTTCTAGGTTTGGTGCAAAACGAGATGGCAGGTCACGAGCAAGAAGGTCAAAATTTGATCGAAACTCTTTAAATAAGGTCATGGTTGCATCTGAGGATGGCTGTAGATCGTTGTTCCATGACTGTGCGAAGAATCTGTTCTGAGATGTTAGTTGTTACAAATGAAGCAAAAGATTTGCTAGGTGTACCTTGCAAAATCCTTGATAGTGTTACACTGTCTGGACATGTCGTCTGGAGGAATGCGCGCCATTATATGAGCAGTCCCAGGAAGATGGTCCATCTCGTAGATATAGAATGGCCGCGAATCACCCAAGGTACCGAGATACTTGTAGCTAGCCACAAAATCGGGATGGATAGCTTTGGCAAGGACAATGTTGTCCATATCAATGGTAGAGTCCTTATCTCGGAACTAGAAGAGCTTGGACTTATTGTGCCCCGCTGTCACGGTATAGCTACACACTCCTTGCATCTGTAAAGCAGTGGACACGCCGCCAGCGCGAGAAATGGCGAATTCGTCGCATTTCTGTCTTGTGACAGTAGTGCCCGAGTGGAAGAATTCATCAATTGCGCTGTCAAGACTGTAAGGAACATAAGTCGTCATTGTGGTAAAGAAGTAGGACGGGGGAGGAAACTGGGAGACAATGTAAAGAGAAGTGAGAATTAAGTTGATTGTTACAGCCTCGTTTAAGACTCATCGCCATTCAAAACTGTCATCCTAACCCCTGTTGCTGTACTACTAGTTAGTATAGGTGTTTGAACGCTCCAGCCAACTACCTGTCATATTCTGAGCAATAGAAGTCATGGTGCCTACAGAGATGATACACAATAAGGCTTGGTAAAGACAAAGGAAGGTGGAATTACTCAACCGTCTATCGAACTGATTGAAGCCGGGAAGAGAATAATTGTAATGTTGGCATTACGTACCTCGACGTGGTGGCATCCCAATGTTAATCAATTATTTCAATTGCGAAATTGGACCAAAGCGTTGTTATTCAGTAGTTGAACGCGTCGGGCCTGTGGTTAAATAGCTCCATTGATTTCGTCAAACGAGAAGAAGTGGGATGGATATTAAAGCTGTCTATGATACATGTATGCTGAGATGGTAGGTTGATCAAAATGGAACGCTTTCTCCGCTGGAAAATCAAGACGCCAATGCAAATGATACAATATCAACAAACAACACCTGAAGATATATTGCGAGATGACACAAATACAAGCCCATCTCTACAAACTAAAGATCCCACTCCTCTTCTTCCCATGCGGGTAAACAATCAGAGCGGAGATAAACAGTCCAACAGAAATACCAATCGCTGTCTGGATCATACCATATCCCAGCGAGGTAAGCGAGCTATTAGAAGTCGCATTGGTACTGGAGACATTACCCGACGCCACAGCCTCAGCATACTCCAAGCCGGAAATAATCGACCCACTAGACGCAAGACCAGACGGAACGAGTGTAAAGATACCAGGAATAATAGCCGCAGCAGCATGACCATGCCACAACCGACTGTACAAATTAGCCAGAAGACCGATGGTGAACGCGCCCACGGTATTCGCAACCTGATTCGAGCCGAGCTTCTTCGTGCTAAAGTAATTCGTGACGTATCCGCAAACACCCATGAAGATAGTCACAGGCAACTGTTTCGGTTTGGACTGATTAATCAGCGCAGCGAAAAGACAGAACAGCGCGACGAAGGGGAAATGCTGGATATATTCATTCCCCCAGACCTCCGGCAGATTCGAACATGTCGATTCCCTCGTAGCATTTCGGTCCATCAGTCCGTAGACTGTCGTACCGACGGTAACGCCGTAGCCAAGGAAGAGCGAGTAAATAATCGTGAAGACGAGCCTGATCGAGCCCGCGTTCATCTGGTGCGACTGCAGCTCGAGACTACTGCTTAGCACAGCGAAGCCTGGTAGGATCATTGCGATGGAGGACTGCGCCATGGCCGAGAAGCAGAAGACGCGTTCGCCGTTGTGCTGGATGCTGCCGAACGCGCGCGCAATGAAGGAGGTGAGGACGGCGGCGGTGACTTCCAGCACGTTCGAGTATGTTGCGGAGTTTGGCGCGACGACGTGCTGCATGAAGCCTACTAGACAGCCGAGGATGAAGATTATAGGGAGGTCGATGGGACGGGCGCTGAAGGCGTATGGGCCGACGGCGACGCTGGCGCAGCCGGTTAGGAAGATCAGGAGCCAGCGGTTATAGCGGGGTTTGCGTTGCATGATCTCGTCTAGGTCGTGGGTTGCTTGTTCGACGCCGATGAGGTCGTGGACGACGTTTTTGTAGATGTTGTGTGTCTCTGCGAGACGGGAGAGATCCAGTCCCTGGACTACGCGGATGATCTTGACCTCGGCGGTGCGGGTTAGCGGGTCGTCGAAGGACATGAACATGCATCCTGGGATGTACATGAATTGGGCTGTGATGTCCAGGACGTTGGAGGTCATCATCATGTACTCTTCGAGGCGGTGGGTTGGGGCGCCGTATTTCATTAGAGCGCGGCACAGCTGCATGATGTACTGTTGACGGGCGAGGACGGCGGCAATGTGGACGGTTAGCTTGATGTTTTTCTTGCTCTTGCGCTTTTGCTTCTTTCGCTCTTTGGGATTCGCGGGTGGGGGACCCGTGGCTCCGGGGACCCCGATCCGGCCCAGATCCATGGATGCATTGATTAAGGAAGAAGTATAGCTGTGGGTTGGTTTGCTGGGGTGGTTGCCATTGTTGTACCATTTCAACTTCTCTTTCTTTCCACCCGGTGTCACTGTGCCGGATGCTGGAACGCTTTCTGTGTCCGGGTCTGTTTCTGAAGCCGTGGAGACGACACTCATCCGGCTCGCAGCTTGGAGGTTGTTGGCATATACACGGAGCAGTTGTGACAGAACTCCTCCGGGTGGGCCACCGGGTGTTGCCGTTCCATCTGGGGTTCCAGGGGTTGTCGAACCGGAACGTGGTTCTTCGATACGTGGACGCCGTGGCTCGGCCTGTGACCCCATTCGTTCCACCAAGAGCCGAGCTTGTGAATTATAGTCTGTTCCTGGGAGCCGAGCTTCTTCGTCCACTGCCCGGCGAGCCTCGAATCCTCGGATATCGTCTGTTGCTCCATAGTACTCTGGTAACATCGGCGCATCCAAACCGTCGGCATCTCTTTCGTGGGGTCGTCCGAGCTTTTCGGCTATTGTGCCTGCGCGGTTCCGAATTCGCCGGCTTGCTGTCCGCCATCTTTGGGAAGTAGAAATGCTAGGGTTCTGGCTGTCCTCGTCTGGATGGATGGTCTCTGTGTTGGTATCGAGATTGTACTCCTTGTCTTCGGCTCGGTCCACTTCGGATATGTCGGCAGAAGGAGGGATCGGCGGAAACTTTTCCTGCGTGTCCGACATGGCGCGACACGGCAAAGTTGGATCCCTCGGGAGTTGGCAGAAGTGTGTGACTTGTGTCCTTTCTAGATGGGAAGATTAGAGAAATCTTCAGTCGGCAAAGCTAATGCAACGGTCTAGTGGCAGCCCCACAAACGGTCGGACTTTAGAAAGAAGAAAGAAAGTGAAATGGGGGGAAGTGGGTTCTATTTGTCCGAAATGAGGAGAACCTGGTTCAAGGCCCCACGTAATGCAATTGAAGTTCTGGCCATACGCGTTCAATTGGAATATCTTCGGTTCCTGGCCTGACCCAATTGGGGAACAGAACATATCCGGAGATACATGGGATACATGGATATCCGATAGGCTGATTTTATTTCTGACACTTCCATGACATCTGACATCAGATATTTGACATAAAAAACAAGCTTCTTAGCTACTTAACTGCACTAACTTTGTTGATTTCTATACATAGTTCTTATATTAACATACCTAGGTACATATCACACATCATACATAGCCGTGCTAACGATCTGAACAGAGTTCTTTAAAAGTCTCAATGTTTCCTCCTAAAAAAAGCCGGCATTTGCCTTGGCCTGGACTGCGCCTCCATCGGCCATCGGCATAATGTGGGCCGTGGTCCCACTTGAAGAATCGAGAATGTTCATGTTGGGATTCTAATTGGGCCTAGACATGTTGACACTTATATTCTAGCAAAAAAGACATTCTATAATTGAAGGGCTAGATGGATAACAGTCCTTGTATATACCTCGGTAGTAAATGTGGTATATCCGTTATATCCGTTATATCCTTATAATGTATGTAAGTAAATGCCCTTGGATTGTTTGAAATAATTACTTTAATCTTATTTGTATTCTACGTAGATCAGGTATATGGAACTGACTAAAAGGATTCTATAGTTCCTTGTTTATTCTGCTGTGTCGTACTCCTAATTGGTGACCCACATCATCCTCATCGTCATTATCATCACTATCATCATCACCACATCACCTTCTCTAACTCTTCCTATATCTCTACAATCTACAATCTACAATCTGCAATCTACAATCCACAATTTACAAAATAAACCAATCCATATATAAACATTACCCACAATCCCACAAACCTACCATCCAAACTCAATGCCAAACTCCAAATCCAAATTCAATCCCCTCACATCCCCCGCAACACCAATAGCCCTCCAACCCCACCACCTCCTCTCCCCACCCGCCGACCTCCTAACCAACACCGCAACAACCCTAACAATAACCCCAACCCAAGACACCAAATCCCCCTCACAAACCTTCACCATCCACCGCATCCGCGCACACGAGTCCCCCGACAGCCCAGACCGCACCGTCCCCCTCTACACCGTATACGGAAGACCATGGCCGAACTCAAGCCGCGTACTCTGCGACACAGAGGGCATGCCAGTACTCGTACTACGACGGATTTGGTTATCGCGGAAATGGGTGGTTCGGCTCCCCGACCAACAGTCGGATTTATTAGTTGCTTCGATGCCGTGGGGTGAAGGGCCGGGGTCTATAATCGGGGTTGGGGGTGGGTTTAGACTTGAAGTTCGGTTCGTGAATGCGCTTGCGGTCATGTCGGGGTCGGTTTTAGGAGAGGGAGCCGGGACTGTGTCTGGTTCTGTGGATGAGCCGCCGCCTTATAGTGCTGTTTCTCAGATTGAAATTGATGGTCGTGAGGGGAATACGGATACACATGCAGATGCAGATACAAATGCGGGGGTGACGCCGAGGAATGAGAAAGAGATACATTCCCATCCCGCTGAAAGTCCAATAACATCAACATCTGCGAGACATACGTGCCATTCTCTTTCTCCCTCCCTCCTCCCATCCTACGACTCCGTTCGTCGAGACTCGCCTAATTCCCTGCGTGATCTGCTCGATGCGATCGAGCCGCCGCAGGAGCCGGTGCCGGCTGTTCTGTTTCGTTCATCTACGTCTACATCTTCGTCGCAGAATGCCAGTGCCAGTACCAGTACTAGTTCCGATCCTGGAATAGGGTCAGAACATACGAGTGCAGAAGCTTCGGGGTCGAAGGTTGAGTTGAGAGTGATGCAGCTAGCTGCATCGGGTACGGGTGTCATGATGGGTAACCAGAAGATCATGCATATCACGCGACACAATGCGATGGACTACAGTAAATCCAAAGCGAGGTTGAGGCCGAGATGGGAGGTTGAGGTTGCTGAGGGTGTTGATTTGCTGCTGGTAAGTTTTGCTTGTTTCAATTGAGATGAAGGGAACGACTTTTACGCATTTTGCATGTGTCGGAATATTTGATAGGATATACTGACATCCCGTGTAGGCAGTGAATATCGTGCTGATCATGTCCGAGTCATCTCAGAACAGATGGAGGTAAACAGTGTGAAAGGGAGTTGATTGATGTAATATAATGGAATTTGCATGAGTTATGTAGGACTAGACTGCCAGTTCCAATGGGTAAGAATTCTTGATTCTAAAGGATCATCTCGCCCTCTCTCTCTTCTCTCGCTCGTCAAACTTTTTTTTTAACCATACATTCGTCAAGGGAACAGATCTTCTTTTGTTCCGTATTAAGTATTTCGTTGACCTGGGAAGTCTTTCTCGTCAAAAAACAAAAACAATGTCAAAACAGTCAAACCGAGCACATTCGCAACAAGAATGTCTAATTCCAAAAGCTTACGACTGAAGCTTAGCCAGGCGCTTGGTCATGAAGTCAAAGAAGGAGAACTGGCTGGGCTGGTTGCCGTACTCGTACACGAAGCGGCTGGCCAGGTAGCTGCCAAAGATAGCACGGAGGTAGTTCTCAGGAACCTAAGAGTAATTAGCGAGAATTCAAAAACAATATTAGAGAAGGGGAGACATACACGTTCCAAGATGGTCTCCAGACCAATCTTGTCCAACAGACGACGGGGCAGAGCGTCGCCAAGCACAGAGCGACGGAGCGCAACATTGTCCCAGAGCTCGGTCATCTGGAGTTCCTCATCAAGCTTGGTGATGGCCAAGCTGAGACGGTCACTGAGCACACTGCGCAGCACACCAGTCTGCTCGTGTTCGCGCCAGATGGCCTCGAACTCGAGAGCGGCGTTCCCCTGGATGACCTCCTGCACTTCGCGGACGTAGGCCTTGTAGAATTCGGGGACACTGCCATCCTCGCGGATGCACATGTGCTCGACGAACTCGTCATCATTGAAGGACAGCGAGGCCAGAACTTCCAGGGAGGAGGACGTCACACCACCCTTGTTGGCGGAGGCATCCTTGTACAGGATGCAGCCGGCCTTCTCGAGGCGCAACTTGGCGTCCTGGGTGATGAACAGGTTGGCACCTTCGACCATGTAGGGAATGATGGCCTTGTTGTCCCGGAGGAGCTTGCCGACGGAGGCCAGGTCGATGGACTCGGGGCGGCCACCGCAAGGCACGAACACATCGAACTTCTCCTGCGAGCGCAGGTGGTATGTGTTACGGAAGACCATGCCGTTGTGGACAACCTCGCCGCTGGGGAGCTTGACGTTCTTCTCGTCCACCAGGACACGGTAGCCCTCGGGGGAGAGCTTGGTCAGATCAAACTGTGAGATCATCGCGCGCTTCTTGGCCAGGCGGATGAGCTCTTCGTGGTTCAGACCGTTGGGGTCGTAGATCACACCAGATCCATCAACAATGGCTCCGTACTTCTCGTTGGAGAGAAGAATCTCGTTGGATCCAAGATCACCGTCAGGACCACCAGTCTGCAGCTTGAGTAGCGTGGAGGGGTCGAGGTTCAGCTTGCGCTGGATTCCGAGCACGTACTGGCGGACCGAGAGAGTGGTCATGCCGTAAGAATCGTGGGGAATACCACCCAGCTTGGGGCTCTTGCCAGTGAAGAACGACTTCCACCAGGGAGCGCCACGGCTGCGAGCGTGCTCGGTGGCCCAGTTGACAAGCTCAGCGGTGTTCTCGTCGGGACCCATGAAGAGGATCTCGTCCTTGCCGTGCAGATCAACAATCGGATCCTTGATACCGGGGCTAACCGGGGGCAGGAGCAGGTCGAGAATACTGTCAATGTACTTCTCGAAGGCGACCCGCGCCTTGTCCTGGTGATCCGCATCCAAGAGGATGACACCCTTGGCACCGCCTTCGGGGATATCCTTGTTCTTGCGCTGTTGTGTATTGGCCAGGTTGTAGTTCTCATCGAACAACGAACGAGCGTTGATGTTGTATGCTTCGCCGTTTCGACTCTTGACGATACGGATACCGCCACGAGCAATATCACGGAACCGCAGGTGGAAGCCGCGGAACTCGGAGCTGATGATCAGGAACATGCCGTAGAGGGGCTGGGGGTATTCGTGCTCTGGCAAGAAGTCCGGCTTCAAGCGGAAGCTGAGAGCCACCTTGGTCGGGGTGAAGAAGTTGGTCTTGAGGATAGAGGAGTTGAACACGCGGAAGGAGGTCATAACCATCTCGTCGTGCTCATTGAGGGCGGTACCACGGATGAGCTGCTTCAGCTTGGCGCCATCGAGGACCTCGTCGACCTGCAGACGCAGGTAACTGAGGGTGGGGAGGAAGTCATCACCAGATTCCTTGGTCTGAACGTAGTGGGTGTTGGCGAAGTCAAGGTAGAGCTTGTGGATCAGCTCAGGGTATTTGTTGATGATCTCGAAGATGTAATCAGCAGTGAAGGTCTCGGTACGCAGGCGCTTCTTGATCTTTGAGAGCAACTCTGCATGGACACTGTTGTTGCTGTCCAAAAGAGCAGCCAACGAAGTGTATTCTGAGCCCAGACGGTTAAGGAACTGCTGTACGAATACCCACGCACAGTGAGCGTAGATCGTTTCCTGCAAGCTCAGACGACCAGTGGCGAAGTGACCCTGGAAGCGGTTCTGAGGGATACAGTACAAAAGGGAGACCTCCTTCATGATCTGGTGGATAGCAGCCTCAATAGGGGGGAATTTGGCTGAGATCTCAGAGTTGTCAGAGGGACGCAGGTAGAGCGAAACCACTGTGATTCCGTTGGAGAAGTTTTCCAGGTACTTGCGCGAGCTGGTCAAGCGGTAGTAGTGGTACAAATCCGACAGGGCACTGAACAATCCCATGGCGGATCCCTGGCGGTAAGCAATCACCAGGCGCTTTTCCCGGCTTCCCTCGATCTCGAACATCTCAATGACGGGACCGGAGCGACCAACGGCCGTGGCGATAATTTCCTGATAGATCGACTTGGTGTTGGGGGTAGCCTTCTGTAAGAAGCGCTTCTCGCCAATAATCTCGATGTTGGTCTCATTCGGTGAAGGGTTAGGGTTGGCAAACTGGCACTTGTACACGAAGTAGCAACGGAGCTGCTGGCCGTCGTCGCCGGGCAGAGCGCTAGGCGAGCGGAAAGTCTCCACACGGTAGCTGTTGGCACCCTTGGAGTGGTTGATGTACTTCTCATCGATGCGCTGTTCGTAGCGGGGACCATCGACAGAAACCATACCGGGCCTACTGGTATCGATGTAGACAGCATGGTCCTCGGCCTCTTTGTCCAGGCGAATCTCCAGCTGCTTATCATCGCGGGCATAGGCGGCGACTTTGGCGGCGTAGAGAGATAGGATCTGGGTCACGATGGCATCCACCGACTCGGTCTGGAAGTAGGTATCGTCGATGCCGAGCTTGTTGTAGAACCAGGTGGTTTCGGAAATGACAAAGTCACTAGGGAAGAAGCCCTTCTCCTCCAAAATGTCCATCACTGCTGGGAATTAGCTAATTGTAACATCTCGAGATCACCAGTCAATTCCACTGACCTTGTTCCATCTGCTTCTGCTTGCCCTCGAATTTAGCCGCAATGTAGCCCGGGTCCTCCTCAGAGAGCACACGGTGCGGGGTACCAGGAATGCCCAAGTGGGTGGGCTGCGGGGACGGTTGTCGCGTCGCACTTCCAACGGCATGGTCTAGGTGCTTATTGTGTGGGGGAAAGCGCTGGAAACCGATGGGGGTGCCGGTGCCGGAGCTTCCATCCTGGCTCGCAAAGAGCTTAGGTTGAGGGCGATTAGGCAAGCTCACGCCATTGAGACTCTCCGACTGTGAGGTAGGTAGGGGAGACGACATGATGTAGTATGTAAGGTAGATCTCTTAACACGTAAGAGCGAGAAGATGAAAGAAGCTATATAAGTCAATCAGCATGAGCATCCATGGATGAGCTGAGATGAATCATCGACTTGGCACGTGTGGGGATGAGATAAGGCAACACAAAGAATGTTCTTATCTTGCCCGGGACAGGTCCCGGGGTGATAACAGGTAAGGAGAGGCAAGAAGAAGAAGATCTTGGAAAGTACTTACTGGAAAATACAATGATCACCGATCGTCGCCATGGACTGAAGGTGAGAAAAGGGAAAGATGGTTTTTGGATCAGAACCAGAAAATCCGGGGAACCCTAGTCTTTTTATACAAGACTTGGTTTTGGACTTTTAACGATAATATTCTCTATTAATCCCTATTTAATTCTCTATTAATATAGAATTGAATTTATTTTCTATTATTATTACATACATCCACCCCCCTTGACCAGTTATAACCGATGGTAGGCGGGAGGTTCAACCGTATAGAGGTCTCGAAGCCCATTGAGATCCGCAGTTCCACCCTGTTCCACCCCAAAACGCTCATTCTCTGTCCACTTTTGACTAAGAGCCGGCGATACATTGTACGCTGATTGGACCTTATCGCCCCTCCTTCCGAGCTCAAGCCGATAGGAAAAATCCCGCTGCGTCATGCGGGCCGATATGAGAGGGAAAAATTGCCTCAAAGCCTGGAACGTGGCTGAGGCGGGCTATTTCACAGGGACAGGGGCAAAAATATGTGAGCGGGTGACCTGAAAAACACTGGCTGAACTGAAAAGAGAATAGTCGAGGTCACCTGAGATGTCTTAGAGTGCATGGACGATGTATACAAATACAGAGAATGATGCAATCTCTATCGAACATCGTGGAATGCAATGTGTCATGGAGAACCCACTCGACTGGGATAAGAAACCTCCGAACTTTTTCACTGATGCTAAATGCCTCATTCTCAATGTTCCAGCCTGGATGGCATACCACCAGATCGCATCGTGATCGACTGCCTTACTCATTCAGATCCACTGGTGGCTGTCTCGGTCCGGGGGATTTTCGCCATTGGGGAATAGTTTGACGAGTTTGACGAGTTTTAGCCAAGGCCAATTGCAAGCTTTGCAAATGTCGCCGGGCCGGCTACCTAGCCGGTGACAAACAATAACATCAGATATCCCCATGTGTATGTCATATCTCCAACTGGAGGGGCTAGGGCTGGTACCTGGGTGACTTGCGGGGTAAATATAATCATCTTTCATAGTGCTCACGCTCTTCAGTTTCATATTGTCATTCGTTAGAAATGGCGCATTGGGACCCTTTTACCCCAACAAATATACCATATGCATTTTTTTTACGCATCCCAAGAAATCAATGGCGGGGCCCTTACGTGATTGCGGGCTCTCGGCGGGCTTGCGATTGGAAGAGCCCGCCGGCCACCGAGGGATGAAGTAATTGCCGTCCTCTAGGGGAAATGATATTCCGTCCCCGTGACGTAAATTATATACTTCGCCTCAGGCATCAGGCATTCATCTGATTTTTCTCGTCTGGGGAGACCATTCCCGCTCGGATGGGGTTCCGACCCCCCCGGGTTTTCTTCAATTCACTTGGGTTAGCCGGTTCCTCTGACACATAGAAAGGGTTCCCCATGTTTCCAAATGCTTGTGGGGGGCTGATTGGTGTGACCATCTTACACGAGCTTAGCTGGTTAACGGCTCTCTGGGTATATTTCACTAGTGTTTGCAGTTAGGGAGGACCTTGTGCAGTCAAGTCCCAAGACATGACACGGGCACCAGCAGGTCAGAAGATCATCTAAAGAATAGTCAGGTCGCGTCTTTGAAAGCATATTCTCTGCAAGGCTGGATGAAGTGGGTAGAGTTCAGGGTTGCAGGTAAAGCAGGGCTCTCGTTCCTGGAAAATCTTGGGTACAAGCCTAAGGAATGTTATAGCAAAAATATAGATCATCGAAGACCTGCAAGGGCGAGAATAGAGCGTGATTCCAAATCCGAGATTCGTCAGTGCTAATCTGTAGATCGGGCTCCCATTCAAGCGGAGTGAGAATCGGTTATCTGGTCTCGATCTTTTCCGATCGAAGTATCCCCTGCGTATCGAGCACATCAGCCCTGCGTTTGCCTTACTATCCTTGGCTGAAGGGATACGGGTACTTATTGTAGGTATGCCCAAGACTCTCCTTATCCTCCTACCATACTGGCGCCTACAAGGATATCCCGTCCGTCGATAAGGCATACGAGCTGAACTGACGTGTCGGGTAGACTAACATTGGCTTATGTATGTTCAAGTAGTCCGAATAGCTACCTATGTAGCTAGTAGTAGCCCATGATCACGTCAGCTCATAATCATGCATGGGATGTGTTGTACATATTGTACCTGACGAATTTATCCCACACGATGGTGAATCTAACAACACACTGGGCAGCCAACTCATCACTTCCCCTCTTTGACCTATCTCTACAATCTATTATTGAATGTACATAGTCAAACATATATCTAAACGAGCGGTGAAAGGGACAAGTCACCACGCCGAGAGCCTTACGTGGTCGTGGAAAGAATGCTGACTATATACGACGCTTAACGAGGTACATGGGGCACCTCTATAGGCAAGTATACTAGACATAGCACTAAAGTGGATGGAACCACAACACGATTACTCCGCACATTAGTGTTGCTATTATAAGCAGATACCCCGGGGAAGTCCATCCGTGATCGAAGGGGTTCCAAAATTCCCGATAGATGCGCCCTAGATCACCGTCGGAGACCCGACACCCAGGAAATCAGGAAATCAGGAATGGACATTCTAGAGATTCTAGAGTAACACTCTTCATCCCTTTCCCCCAGATATCTTGTGAATACAGGTGTGATAGTGGAGTGGAGCGCATTGCATATTGAAAATAGTAGAACCACTACGATGGCCCCTTGAATCCGGGGGAGAGAAGAATTGTGGAGTCCCCTATTCAGGCGTCGATCAACGGTCAAGGGGATTTTGGTACTTTTGTAGCTCAACGGCTTGTGCCCCTGAATTGGCAAAGGAGGTGACGGTGAATCGTAGGAATTGAGAAAAGCTAACCCCGAGTCATGGACCGCCGTATCCCTTGGGCATCTCCGTGTCCGATCTGAACACATCTCAAACAAAGGATTTGATATGCGCCCCAGACTGTTTCGGCCCCTGGCGTGGTCCACTCTTCCCCCTCGAGATTTGGGCAAAACGCCAAAACTATTGCAGGTTTATTTGTGGCGTCGTACAATATACTATTCCATACAAGTCTTAAGAGTGGTGGATTGGTGGAGGTTAAGGCGGATATACCGGTACTTGAGCCGCCCCTTTTATAAATATACAACCCAACCCAAGTACCTTCGGGCAATGTCTCAATTTTTGGAAGATCGTCCTAGTTAATGCACCTGGGTATCGGTGAGCACGTCAAAAGAAAAATCTTCCTAATTTGGTAGCTTGAATAGACGGTGAAAATGGCTGTTGGGCGCCGCCTAAAAATCGGATGATACCTTTTCCCCGGAATAGCATACCCATTGCAGATATCAAATAGTAGCTCCGATTCCTGTCGCCACCTTTAAGCCGATCTCCTACACCGCAACGGAAAATTCCTTTCCATAGCCCCGGCAATCTGGTCGCTGGGCCCCAGTTTTGTTCTCGAAAGGATCGCCGTATCCGCTCTTGTGCCGAGGTCAAGAGCGAGCTTTCTCCGGGAAACGCTAGAAGGCGTAGAATCATAGAAAACAACCCTTAACTAGTCCTAATTCATTAGTTCTAAACAGAGCCTTGCCGAGCCAACCGGTTTAATCGGCTTTCACTAGCTGTTCCCGCCTCCAAGCTAGTTGTTTCTATGGTAAATAATGCCAATAACACAATACATAATATCAATTGGTCGATTCATCGATTCTCACCCCCTGGTCTTCTCCCCCACACTAACGCGTCAGGCCCCATCTCCTTTGTTTTTCTTTTCTCCCCGACAGGTTTTCCGGGTTGGGCTCCCGCTGTTCCGATGGGGAATGTCCCCATCCCTGCCTCGATAGCTGGGTTATTGGGCTGTTTAGAATGAGGCGGATAGGCTTGGCGGGCAGATCTCTAGGGAGTAAGCATTGGGCCTGGCCAGGTATGCGTGTACTGGGTACTTTCGTGCTTCCCCAGGGAATGTACTCCTCCACACTTTTATGGGGATGACTTTTTTTTTCCTTTAATTATCTGTTTTGGGTGTCTCATCTTTTTTTTTTAAATTATTATTTATTGACAGGAAGAAAAAATATAAACGACCCATTCACCCTGAAATCGTCTGACTCTTTTTTCTAGTTCTGTTCATTCAAGTATACAATAATTTTCAATTACTACATACTCAGCACTGTTAACAGCTTTGCTATCACCGTTCGCTCTGATTGTCTTCAAGTCTTCTACCAGAGCAATACTATCGCTGCAATAAGTTTAATTGAGCCTCCTCTCAACCGTCACAACGACAATCTATCATCTCAACAACCACAACTCACTTCTCGCCTCCAACACTTGTTACTATTACATCTTCCAAATACCCGAATCCAATTTCTTTGATCCTTGTAAGTATAACTCCCGTCACTACTTGCCACATCACCTCGCACCCTCCGATCCGATCCACCGAAACCGGGCCTCGGGCAACTTCGGAGCCACAAGCTCCATCTATACGGAGCATATGCCAAACCCAAGTACAAAGCACAAGCATCTGCACAAACAGAAAGCTGACATTAAATCTCGTGAATCCAGCTCAGCAATAATCCAGCCTTATACATTCTTCCCAGCCGAGGTTGCCGATCAACTGCATACTTTCCCCAAGTATAAAACCCCAACAAACCAACAACTTCATTCTTCAACTATATAAGCACTTCAACCTCGAGAGTCTATTTATCCTCTCAACATCTACGCCTCCAAGAAATCCAAATCCACATTCACATTCACATCCACATCCAAAACAATGGCCTCCGTCGCAACCAAAACCGCAACCCCCGTCATGCCTCCCTCATTCTCGATGTCGCAGGACATCTCCCGCGCAATGACAGCCTCAACCCAAAAGACAGAAAAGACCCGCTCAGTCCTCATCGACGGCATGCCTCCCGCGCCTCCGCCATCCCCCGTCGCCTTCTCCAAGGGCAAGGCTGGCTACAATAATATCCCCAGCTTGAGCCTGGAGTGATTCAACCTCTTCTTTTCTTGGTTTCGGGTTCCGTCCTGGCATCCTTCTTCAATACGTCTTCTTGGCTTTCTCAAGAAATTATTGTACCATCATCCAATATTCCCTGATAATGGTCTTTCACATGGACATATGGGACACTGTTTGGCAGATTCGCCCATCCTGTCCGTTGTTCTCTATCCTTTTTACTATTCGACCTTGACTTCATATCCGCGGTGCTTGTTAGCCTTATGTCTTTTTCTTTGGGTCGTTATCTTTCTATTTTTGCTTGTCGCCTGTTGGATTTAGCGTTGCATGGCGGCGCGGATATGTGATCTGGTTCTGGTTGCGCAATGGGGCGCCTTTAAAAGTCTGGGGAATTGGTGTTCTTAATGGTTTTACCCTGGGCTTTTCCGAATCAGAAATTGAAATTGGATATTTTATATTTTATATATATATTATGCTTGTGTGACCTTAATAGTGATGGTCGACGCATGTTCGTGCTGATTATTGCCCGGTGTATATATAAATACATATGTAGTGGCTCCGTATTGTACTACCTTCAATGGCTTTACTCCTACAACTATCACCAACATATGGAGAATGTAGGCAATTTGGTATTTAGTGTCAACCTCCGGAAGTCGGATATACCCGTGGACGGTGTGACTGTGGCTCGCATAATGGCTGCTAGAAGAGTATTTTCGTGCATCGGAGATGAGAAGTAGCAGCTACATGGTACAAGATACACGGCTAGGAACCTGTAGTCCGACGCAAGCAACGAACCATCTGCTTGCTGCATGTGAAGATCTGCCGATCAAGACGTCACCGTCTCGCATTGTAAGGAAAATTAGGCGGCCGGGGGAGTATTCACAGCCTGTTTTGTGTTTTACGCTGACGTTCTAGATGCCGAAATGGGAAGGCCAGATACAGGATAGAGTTGGCTTGAACAGCAAAATCTGTGTTGTATCATGTTTCCATGATCAGTGATTTTCAAGATGAACAAGAATTTATGCTTGCATTGGGTTTGTGGATGACGTTACCCTCTAGATCTACCTATTTTAGCGTAGCTAGGATGGCTCCATTGATGGGCTGTTTGCTCAGTCCCGAGGTCAAATTGGGTGGGGCTTGTCATCTCTGGAGGTTGCTTGTTGGGATGTCCCGGGTTGTGATGCCATTCCTCCGATATCGTAAGAGAAAATCTGCTGTGTGTTTCCATCACAAGAGTAGCGTTTTTGCCTCCAGTAAGGGTATCGATATTTCTTCGCCGGTGCTACTCCTCGGTTCCCGGTTCCCGGCACTTCCACGTGACAGAACGGTCGGCTACGTACTACAACGTAGATCCAATGAGATGCCGACACCGGGTGGCTTGATCAGGCCCCGGAGGATCGACTCAAAGACACAGGGCCTAGACCCGAATTCTGTGTCGAGGTCAGCTCACTCTCGATCTGGAGGTTCATGAAGTAAGATCATCGCTGTCAGACGTTAACTCCGAGTCGGACTCAGACTCAGCCTCAGCCTCTGCCTCATCAGGGTTGAGCTCTTGGTTGACCTCTTGAATCAGAAGCTCAAGAGTCGCCTTGGCCTCCAAGTCCCCTCTCGAAGCACGTTCGTTCAGCCTCTCGATCTCAGCCAGTTGCGCCTCAGTACGGGCCCAGCCTTGCTGTCTGTCCGTCATATTCACCTGCCGACGTGTACTCATGACCGTGCGAACGGTATCCTCCTCTCCCTTGCGGTTCTTGATCTGCTGCAACCTCTGGAGGAACTGCGCCTGGTGGGATGGGGCTGCGGGACGACGGGGTGCTCCAAGGGGTTCGGCACCCTGAGAAGACACAGACTCTAAGGGTCCCTCGGTAACGCCTTGAGCTGGTCTTAGCCCAGCGCTTGGGGCGAGCTGTGCCTTCCGACCAAGGATCTTCACGCTGTTGGCCGACACAAGCTCGTAGGAGGGTCCACGGTGTAGCGGTTGAGGGAAAGGGTTGTTTGAGTCAGTTTCTGTGCTTGGACTGACGAAAATAAGCTCGGTGCCAATTTGATCAGCCCAGGAGCAACTGAACATCTGGTTGTAGTATGAAATGATTGGGTTGTTGGTGTGGAGGTCGAGAATTTGGATTCGTTCGTTGGGGAGGTTGCCTGTCTCGGCGCTCTCGATCGGAGGATAAGCTTCGCCTAAAAATCCTTGGCCCATGTCTTCTGCAGGGTTCTGTGTATCATCCAGGGACCCAGCTTCCTTTGGGCGACGGCGTGGAGGGCGCACTGGGCCATGATGGGCGGTCAGGTCCAGGTTGAGATAAAAGCTCTATCAATTGATTAGCAGCATTGAGAGAAGACAAGGTCAATTATTCTCACCTCTGTCTCTGTGCCATATTCATACTCATATTCTTCATCGGATTCGGAGTCAGCCATTGTATGATGAATTGTTAAGGTCTGATCTCCCAGGTGGAACCGGAGATAAGATCTGAGTCACCTTTCTGCAAGTTCTGGAAGCGGTGAGCCCTGATGTTTCCCCCTCTTCCCGACCAGGACAAAATCAACAACCCTGGAAAATACGGGGGACCTGGTGGCAAAAATGGGCATAAACAGGTGCATACTTTTTTTAAAATGTTTCAGATGGAGGGGGATTTCCCTTAAACAATTGACTCTTTTTTTGCCCTTAACACGATGAACTATTAAATATTATTTTGATGTACATCTACATCTGTATAATCCAAGGTTATACGATTTTGTCTAGAACCCAAGTAGAGTTGTGCCCAGCCCTCCTCCATCAGCCTTATAGAACATCCCACATTATCCTCACCGCAACAACTCAGACAACTTGGACAACAATGGGATCATCCCTTCGTAGGTTTTCCCGCCTCTTCCGCTCCGGCTTTGGACGGATAAGCCATGCACTCGGTGTATGGCATCCGGCTTGGCTATGATTTCTATGCATATCCGCAGGTTCCCGGTGCCTAGTCCGAGATATTGGTCATCCTTGCCTGTCCCTTTTCTGATTTTTTTCCCTTTTAAAAATTCTACTCGCGCAATTCTAGCTAGACTCGGGAAATCGGGCTAACAAAGGCACTGTGTGTTCCTATATAGGTAACCCCGCGGTCCTACTGTGCGCCCTCCTTGTCCCAACTCTCGTTATCTCTCGTCCCACCATAGTACCTGGGGAATGCCCGACTGCTGCAGCCCCACCACTTGACTCCCACTGCATTGAACCCCTAGCCTCGACTGGAATTCCTGAAATCACAGTCTATGAACATACTCCACATAGTTCTTCGGCCCTGACAGTCTATGTCGACTCACTCCAGCAGATGACCCGGAAGGCCAAGGCAACCATTGCCGTGCTCTCGACCCTGATCGCTTATGTATCCGTCAACAGCATAATCCACGTACTCCGGCCGACTGCTTTCGTCTGGTCTGCGGAGGACCGGGAGGAGCGGGACTGGATTGCGAGCTCGCGCTCGTGGTTCGACCGCAAATCCTGCCGATGGCTCAGCATCTGTGGCGCAGCCCATTTACAAACCGTACACGGCGAATTCGGACATCGCGAGCCAGCGGAGAGGGTAAATGCGCAAGATGCCGAGCGAGAGGCTCCATGGCGGTCCTTTTGGATTAGCGGGACTAATGAGTCCGAGTGGGATGCCGAAGAGCGGGCTCGGCGGCAGATCCCGGACTACGTTTTCCACTATGCCCCACTCGTTCACCTTTATTCTGGCGAGCAGTTCTGGCCTGGGGATATCGCAGAGCACTTGCATCATACCACTCCGACCCTAAATTACACCCCGATTCAAGCCCAATGGGACCATCCGACGCTGCGCGATCTGGATGAGTTGAACAAGTGGGGCGCCAGGCACGTTTTCTTGACGAGCAATGATGATGTACAGACGCGTCCACCGTGGCTGGAGGGCGATAGGAATATCCCGCAAACAGATGGGAATAAAGAAGAATCTTGGGCTGATTGGGATGGTCGAGTCGATGGTGATATTCCCGGTGACACGGAGGAAGATCGAGCCAAGTGGTACGATTTTCACCAATTGCAACAAGAGGCTGCCGCTGTACACGAATCCAACACCGATGAACATTTTCAAGCTCAGCAAATACTCAAAGAGGAGCTTCGCAGACGTTATGGTGGAGAGGAGATCTACGACAATGGTGCCGGTGGTCGAAGCGATGCCCCTGCAATCCTGGTGGTGATGGACAAAGGCAACGGAATTGTCGACGCGTTCTGGTTTTACTTCTACAGCTTCAATCTCGGTAACACCGTTGTCAACGTGCGGTTTGGCAATCACGTCGGTGACTGGGAGCATTGTCTGGTGCGGTTCCACAATGGCAAACCGAAAGTGCTTTTCTTCAGCGCCCACCAAGGAGGAGAAGCTTATAGCTACGAAGCCGTCGAGAAGATCGGACAACGGGTAATGCTCCAATAACAAAACAGGAAGTGTTATCTTACTAATTATACCTCACTAGCCCGTCATCTACTCTGCCGAGGGCAGCCATGCCATGTACGCCACGGCCGGGGTACACGAGTACCTTCTCCCCTGGGGACTACTGCACGACGTCACCGACCGCGGTCCACTATGGGACCCCCTTCTCAACACGAAGGCCTACACTTATGACTTCGACAACAAGCATCTGCGGGCGTCCACCTTCAGCCCCTCCGCCCCAACAGAATGGTTCCATTACAGGGGCCATTGGGGTGACAAGTTCTACCCACTAGGCGATTCCCGTCAATATCGATTTGCAGGCCAGTACCATTTCGTGAACGGACCCCTTGGCCCGAAGTTCAAACATCTCAACCGCCACAAGGTGTGTCAGGGCCCAGACCGTTCTCCCTGTGTTATCAAAAACTATGTCGAGCAAGGGAAGCGACCTCAGCGGTGGGGCTCAAGCGGACAGGGAGAGTAGCTGATCGTGGAGATCTGTTCAATCTCTCAAGTCTCACATATCGGTTACTGTTACAGATTATCTGCCCATGCCCCCTTCCCCTGTGGTCGGAGTCTTATAAAAAACCCACCCATCATACCCAGCCTAAATTTACCGAAGCCCCCCGGAGATGATTCTTGCTAACATATTTTCTTATTTTCTTTTCCCCATGCGCTTTTTCTTCGATGTTTGCCCCTGATACCCCCTTTGTTACTGAGAATCCTTGACCAAGGCCAACAGTATAGACCCCTCCCACGAATGAGATCATGACCCTTCATCTGATTTGACACGAATTGCATGTGCTATGGCGTGTTTATGGCTTTGATTCCTACTCTACTCTTTTCTTTTGGACCCGGGCGTTCTGCGTGCTTGTTTTCTCTTTGCTGGAAAGCTCCCAACAACCTCAAAAAAACGATTGGCCTATTACGAAGTACCATGGGTGTATATTTGGTTATACATTAGATATTATATTTGCTTCAGAGTTTTCTTTTAATTTACTGCCGTAGAATGAGTTATTGGATGCCTTCCAAGGTTGGTTTAGATGGTGCTAAGTGTCGAGCAGCCGCTGATATCAAGAACTCAGCCCTAACTTTATACCAACAGACGTTAATTTATAGCAGCCACTGTAAAATAAACCACATTGATTTACCAGTGACTGTACAACAGAATGAAAAACATGTACCACTATATGGGTAGTAAATATATGACAAGAAAACATAAATATTTTATTCAGTATCGGACCTCTATCCCCGAATCTCCCAAAGTCGAATGGCACCTTGCTCATTACCAACAGCCAACTGCTCCGAGTTCGGTGAAATAGCCACCGAGGAAATGCGACCCAACGGTGTGTTAGAAGTAGGCCAGTTACGGTATACGGTGCAGGTAGGAAGATGAACTATAAAAGAATCCCAGTTAGCAAAGAACACAATAAAACAAGCAAATCCAGAAAACATACCAAGACGCAAAGCATCACGCTTCCACCGACTCGCCATAACCAGCATCTGCCCATCAGGCGCAAACACCAAATGGCTAATGGGGGTAGTGAGCTGATCGAGCACACGCACAGGCTCAGGGTTACGCGGGATACCCGCCTGAGCCGGGGAATCCTTCTCAGCAGCAGAAGCATTGGCATACGCAGCCGCCCACTGGCGACGATCATAAACGTTAACAATACCACTCGAAGAACCAATCGCCACCCAACGATCACCACCAAGCTGAGTCCGGCCCGAGCGACCACCAAGACTGAGAACCGTCGTGCCGACTGCACCGGCATCGACCCAGCGCGCCACAACCCGGCCTACACGTCCATCCCACTCAGAGACCTCACCGTTCTTCGACACAACTGTCATACCCTCGCCGTCAGACCACCAGGCGAAGTCTGCGACACCGCCGCGGCCGTCGACGCGCACTTGTGCGATCCACTGCGCGGTGTTCGCGTCCAGCACGTTGATCAGACCGCCACCCTTACGGGCTGTGCCGACTAGGCCGACGAAGCGGCCGCATGGAGAGAGCTTGAAGCGCTCCATGGACTTTTGCTCTTCCTTGCGGTCGGAGGAGCCGTTGACTTTGTCGACCTTGCCGGTGTCCAGGTCCCAGATGTGGAAGTAGCGCCTACGGCCGGAGGCGAAGATTTTGTTGCCTGTGGGCGGGGCGAAGGCGGACGTGTGGATTGGTGTGTGCTTGATGTGCAGGGAGGTGAGGAGGGGGTTGGGGGCGGGCGCGGAGGGAGAGATGTGGTGCAGGAAGAGGGTGGATGCTGGTCCGGAGGAGAGCA
This sequence comes from Penicillium flavigenum, assembly GCA_002072365.1. Taxonomy (NCBI): domain Eukaryota; kingdom Fungi; phylum Ascomycota; class Eurotiomycetes; order Eurotiales; family Aspergillaceae; genus Penicillium; species Penicillium flavigenum. The sequence continues at coordinate 64,607 of MLQL01000045.1, forward strand.
GGAGCGGGTAGTGCGGGTGGAAGGTCAGGGAGTCGACGGAGGAGGGTTGGGATTTGCCGATGTCCTTCAGTCTCTGGATGTCGATGACTTCCTGACGCAGCTTGCGCTTTCCGCCGGAGCGCGCGTTGTCTTCTATGCGTGTCAGGTCGGAGGCGTTTTGGAGGAGCTTGGCTAGCGGCTGCATGGAGAGATTCTCGTTCTCATCGTCCGAGTCGATTTCCTCCTCTGCCTCCGAGTCCGAGTCAGTCTTGCGGCGCTTGAGCTCCGGTGTGGCCCACTCCGGTGTAGGGTGTAGGCGTGTGAACTGTCTGCGCAGTCGTCGGACATATTCCTTGCCGCTGACTACATCTTCGGCCTCGGTGTTGCGCAGTTTGCGCAGCCTGGCTTGGCTTGCTAGCGACACTGCGAGGCGATCGTCGTCGCTATCGTACCATACTGCGGGTTCGTCCTCTTCTTCGGCCTCGGCCTCGGACGGGGTTTCCGGCGATGGGATAAAATCAGTGGTGGGGGGTGCACCGGAGTCTAGGAAGAAAAGCTAGACAAGACAGAATTGTTAGATCGAAAGCCTGAGACCGGTGAACGCATGGGAGTGGAGTCGCATACATCTGAATCGGCTAGAGCAGCCAAATCCTGGCCCTCGCCCTCCTCGGCACCTTCGCTAACATCACTCTCGTCATCACTGTGCAGAGTGAGGGCCATACCAGCCTCGCGGTCCTGCTGGGTCTTTAATGCGCCCATGAACCCCTCATCGTCGCCAAAAAGCATGCGCTCTAGCTTCTTCTCCGCCTCATCTTTCTCGGGCACATCGTCCTCATCCGAGCTAGTTTCGTCGCCCATCTCGACATCTGAGTCCTCCGGGCGGATATTGGCCGTAGTGTTCTCGAACGGAGACCGGGTGGTCGTCCGCTTAGACTTTTCTTTCAGCCCTACGTTAGGCATGGTGGTTGGTGTGAGAAAATCAGCCAGTCAAGCACAGCTGCTTGCAGACTTGGTCACCGAATTGATACTTCAATGCAATGATGCAATTGTAAGCTGCGAATGTTCCTCAGGCGGAGCTAGAATATTTTTCTTCTTTGATTTTTCCAGAATGGGCAGATCAGAGCGGTGTGGAAGGCGGCATATGCATTGCCTTGGTTTCAAGGCAACAAATGAGATTCAACGCCATCCAAGCGTGAGTTTTAATACGCTCATTTGATATCCCTTTTATCATCTTCCTAGATGGAATTGACGAGGAGAGCCATTGTTAGAGCCAAAGGGTTCATTTTGTTCATGAAAAACGCAGTATGTAGGGGAAATGGAAAAGTAGACAGAATATATATCTAGTTACTTGGGAGCCCTCGAAGCATCCACGGATTAGTTGGTTGATCACGACTGTAATGAACGGCTCGATTATGAGTAATACAACTAATATTTATCCAAATACAGAATATAGATGCATGCACTCCACATATGTATGTAGGTAGAGGGGAAAAGATGATAATCATACTACATGTAGTGCAAGAGCGAAATAATCGTATTCACGGTAAAGACCACTATTAACACTAAAACAAAAGCCAATATGAGATTTCCAAAACCAAAACACAAAGCAATATTTAGTGATGTGTTGAAGTAGCTTTCTGGTCATGTTCGTCACCACTGCTACTCGAGCTCGGAGGCGCATAAGGAGGGACAGGGTTGTGATCCTCAGGAAGTAAATGCTCGGATTCTTGGAGAGCATCTGCAGTAGCCTTTGGTTGTGAGGCGGTTGTCGGAGATTTCCCAGGTTCTTCATCATCAGAATCGATTGCATACGACTCGTCCAGACCAGCAAGAAGAGCCTCCCGGCGGAGAGCATCATCCTCTGTGACAGCATCCCCAATCGTGTCGTCCAACACGTATTGTGAGACCGGTTTCTTGATGAATATGTCGATGATATAATACTGTATCGCGTTCATGATAACTGGGAATAGAAGCATGACGAAGAAGATCTGGACAGCAGCGTTGCCTTCTGTCCACCTTAGAGCCCAGTCCCCGACTTTGACAATGAAAGGTAAGAGCTCGATGAGGAAGAATACACATATCTTCATGCCGAGTAATCCCATGAAATAAACAATGGACTGCTTGAGCCACCATGTTACGCGTGGAGGCTGGCCATAATTTCCCGACTCTATCGATTCTGGGGGGTTTGCGAGAGGTGTGTAGGATGCGAAATAATTGAGGACGCGGAGAAGGAGGATCAGAATCGGGATACCGAGGGTAGTCTGTTCCATCAGTTAGCAGCTCCTCAAAAGAGAGTAGAGTAAGATCAGTAGTGACGCACGTCGATTCCCAGGTTTAGTAAGTAGAACGAGCATGGGTTCGGCTTGTATGAGCTTCGAATCTCCAGTTGGCCCGCAGAGAACATCGACATGACCAGATTCAGCATATGAAGCATGACAGATCCGAAGACTTGTTTTGAGACGTCAAAGGCCCAGATCTTCACCGGGCGCTGTGGTCGTTCTCTCCATCTCTTATAGACTAGAGATAATAATGCGAGGCTGCCAAGAGCAACCTGAACAAACACTGAGAATGGACCAAGCAGCTTGCATTCTCCTCCTTCATCATTTGGATCCTGCCCTGGACTTGAAGAATTTGTTCCATGATAGTATAGTGTGTGGGCACCCGAGGGTGTTGGAACGGCTCGGGCGCCGGTAGCAGCGATAAGTGTGCTTGTAGCTATCGAAGCCAACGAGCTAGTCGCGTCATCCATCGCTTCTTAGTCTGGCAAAACCAGAAACACAGTGAGAAAGCTCAGGTAGAACGCGACATATGCTGGAAACCAGATCGTAGTAACAGTACCCAGTAAACTTCCAGGAAGGTTATCAAAGGCGGAGAGGATCGAACGTCATACGTGACATCGAAACGAGTGGCAATAAACTACCTAGGTAGATGAGCGGATGAATAGGAACAAGCCTGAACCTGGAAAATGCAGTTCTTTCTTATGGGGTTAGAAAAAACGAAGTTATAGGAAAAGAATAAGGGTGAAATGAGTGAGTTTGCAGTGCTGCTGCGCCCTAGGCGGTGTCAGGATCCCCGCAGCGGGATCGACAAGGCCGATAGCATTTCCCTTCCAGGTTTTGGACGGCTGGCTATTTAAGGGTCTTGCGTCTTGGCATGATATTTTTATTTCGCTATCTGCTTTGATCTGGATCGTAATATGTTGTGTGTACATCGTATAGGTCGATGTCAAGCTTAAAATTTCCCTGCAGAAGAGTGGGTACTGATCGGTGATACGCCAGCGTTACGTAGATAGATAGACCCTAGTTTTAGCTTGACAATGTAGATCACGATGTCACAAAGCCCGAAAACAGGTCCAGACTCGACTAGTTGGTCACTCGGAGTAGTTTGGCACTCACAAGAACCTTTGCACCTAGTATCAAGCCATCACAGAGAATGTTGGAGCAAAGTGGAAGGTCAATTTGACGAAGAGAGTAATAGTAGTAATGGGTAAATAGAATAAACATAAGAAGAAATAAGATCTCGCCGGCGTGCTGTTTCGCACGATCATTTCTGTGTCAATATATGACTAGAACCAGCCCTCGCCCACCATCAAGCCCTCTCAAAAAGAAACAAAAACCCAGGGAATAAAAACGCCGGAAACCCCTCAACCAACCCGTGATTGAATAGTAGAGCCGTTGCAATACCATGGCGCAGCTAAATGCTAGCAGAGGGAAGAGAAAAAGAATTCGTCACATCATTCTATCCCGTGTTGCTGTTTGAGCCTTTCTAAATTCTCCTGCCGTTCCGTAATGTCCTCTTTCGTTCGGACCATCTTCTCTGGCTGATGATACAAGACTATAACCCCCCAAAAGTTAGTCATCTCCACATAATCCCCGATGCTCATTTGATCCATATGTGATACGTACCGACCAAGTATCTGTTCTGGAAGTTGAAACCATTGAGTTTATCGCATGCCTGTTTGGCGTCGTGAACGTCCTCGTAGACAACGAATGCGGTTCCTTTGGAGGTGTTGGCGATACCCTGGCGAATTTGGCTATAGATGAAAATGGTATTAGTTCGGGTTGTAACACGAGACCATAGGTGACTATTACCGAATGGGGCCAAATTTGCCGAACAGGTCGAACAGTTGCTCTGCTGTTACGTTGTAGCTGTTGAGAAAGATGTCAGCGACCTAGTCGCGATTTCAACTGGCGAGTTGCAGGACTGATCCGCCGGGGAAGCGAGCCGGAGCAAAGCAGCGAAATGATCAAGTACATACTTAAGGTTCTTGACGAAGAGAATCCTGTGAAAGAAGAAGAAAAGAGGTTAGCGCTAGTCACTTGGAAATGTCAGGGATCTGCTAGACCCAAAGATCAAGCTGTTGATGGCAAAATGGCACTTGTGCTGAGAATCGGGGGAGGGGCATGGAAAAAGTATTCTCACGTACCGATTGGCTTCGGGGGCGAGCTTTCGGCTCATTCTCAGAGGTGAGAGAGTCCTGGAAGATGTTGAATGAAAGTGTTGACAAGAAAGATACGCAAGGTATCAGTTGCAGTGTTGGAATAGCGAAGAGGCAGAAGATCCGAGCAAGGCGCAAGGACAACCACGAGGTTTGTCTTGGCAGTGCGCTTACTTATCGGGGTTTAGTGGCTGTTGGTTCTTAAACCGTATGTGACCAAGTCATGTGATTACTATGGGTGTAGTGATCTGCCAACCTTACCACGTGATTGTATCATCATGGTATCGGAGTGTATCATCAAGACGGACGCTCTCGGCATCGCCAACTTCCTTTGGACTACAGAGAATTGAGCACAAGGGGGAAACAACCAGGTAAACACAGTCGCATGCTGTAATGAGAGCTTCTTGATCTTCATCTTTTATATATGCAATTCAGATCCCCTTTCTAGTAAAAGGGATAGCAGGACACAACGTAATATAGGAGCCCGCAGCTGTACCGTAACCTTCAGTTGCTGCTACTCGACTCCCGCTTCCTCCTTCACCCCAACACCTCGCGCTCATCCGCTTTCCTCTCGCTTCCGGCGCTTCATCCATTCGCATAATTGTCACTTCCTATCCAGTTGGCAGGAAACGATTCCTGACTACTGGACCTCATTCGATTCCCTTCCCTACCTGCCCGCAGGTTGCGGCGCGACTCTCGGCGCCTTTGTCCTCCCGCCGCTCGATTCGAACCCCCTCAACTCTCCGCGAATACCGTCGACCACCTACTTGGCCCTCAACCTTTCATCAAATATCAATCAGATACTTGCCGTCCGTCGTGCGCATGCCCTTCTGCCAGGAATGACATTCCCTTCGCCTGCGCCGGCCTCTCGCTAGCCCGTGTGGTCCAGTATCCCCGCTTTGCACCCACCCACCGCAAGCGCATCTTTTCGCACCTTCGATTCTCCATCTTAAATTTTCTTTAATATACACTCTTATCGGGTTGCGAAAATGATGAGCGCGGCATCTTTCGCGAATCCCATCGGCGGCCGCCCGCCGCAGTACCGTACTCCGTCCCCTCCTCTACGCGCTGTCGAACCTATCACTCCATCCACAACCACCGATTTTCACACTTCTTGGGCCGGTCGCGGCCCTCCCCGAGCTGCCAGCCTTGATCGCGATCAGCGTCCTTCGAATCACAATCGACATGTCACCGCGGAAGGTGGTTCACACCAGCGATCGGGCCATGGCCGCTCAAGCTCGACTATCGACACACTTGCGACGATCGCCCTCGCGACAAGTCCTACCTTCGCATCGCTCCCTCCCAATCCTCCTTCCCCCGGCCTTCGGTCCTCGATTCCCTTATTCCCATCCGACTCCGCAGACTCTGAACGACCGGCGAAGCGGGCACGGTCGGCGAGGAATTCGTCACCCAACCGCCCGCGCCCAGGAATGCTGACAGAAAACCCACAGCCGGCTGCGCTTGAGAGCATGACAACCGATGCAGAGCTTTTACTCAATCTCGCGCGCCCTACTAATTTCCAGCCGGGCAACCACACTAAACGAGTCAGCATCGACGAGACCTACCACCACTACGCTGGGGACGCGATTCGTCAATCTCGAGTTGGGTTTGCTGCCGTTGGACATCCAAACCAGGGCGATGTCAAGATGAATCACAATTCTGAAGATATACCTCATTCCCGCATGCGCTCTCGCTCTGACGGGTCAGCCTTCATATCCCGTTCTGCGATGCGTGGAATCCGCCCAACTACTAGCTCTGGCACTTTCCCACCAATTGTTTGGGAGGATGAACACGAAAGCAAAGCCTGGCATCCACCAGCTGATATGCCTCATCATACTACTTATGGGATCCATCCTCCAGCCGATCCCCAGGAACCTCAATTCCCGCAGAATTCCCTACCCGTTCCACCAAAAGTGGAAGAGGAAGAAGGTGACACCAATCAAGCAAGCTGTGGGGCATGTCATCTAGTTCGTATTCCAGTTGAGACCGAGGAACAGGACGAAGACACGTGGATCAGTTGCGATGGATGCAAACGATGGTTCCATATCGTTTGCGCTGGCTTCAAGAATGATCGGGAAGTTCGCACAGTTGACAAGTTTATCTGTCGGCATTGTCGATCAGTTTATGGCCAAACAACTTTTGTACGCAAGTCCTCGCGCGCCCGGACAGCCATAGACTACGCAGGCCTGAACCAAGGCCTCGTCAAGGCTGCCACTGACTCGTTGGAACATCACTATCTCGAGCCCATTCGACAAGGAAAAATCCGATTCCAACCTGAGAATTTCCCCCGAATGAAACCTGAGCTCGTCACAGCGGAATACTTCGAGCGAGGGAATGGGTGGACAGAGCCTATTGTGATACCTGCCTGCTGGAACTCGTGTGAGCCTGTCTCCTCAGAGAATCCAGACTTCGAATCTCTTGTACAGGAGGCTTCGTCTCAAGAGATGTTTGATGATCTTCTCGAGAACCACCCAGAACAAGAGACTTATATTGAAGAAACAGTCGATTGTGGCCAAGACCTCTTAGGTATGGTCATTCCGCGGGGTCTCACTGTTCGTGCAGTGGCAGAGCTTTACGGACCCGAAGAAAGGGTTGAAGTGATCGATGTCAAGTCTCAGCAAGGAGAGGATAAGAGGTGGAACATGCAGAAATGGGCCGATTACTACGAAAGCAACGAGCCGGACAAGCCTGTCAGGAATGTTATCAGTTTGGAGGTATCGCAGAGCAAACTCGGCAGACTCATCCGGCGACCGAAGGTTGTACGTGACTTGGATCTGCAAGATGCTGTGTGGCCAGAGGAACTGAAGGCAATCGGCGAATATCCCAAGGTTCAGTTCTATTGCCTGATGTCTGTCGCCGACTGCTATACCGACTTTCACATCGACTTTGGAGGATCTTCGGTGTACTACCATATCTTGAAGGGCAAGAAGACTTTCTTCTTCATTCCTCCCAAAGACAAGCACCTCAAGAAGTACGAGGAGTGGTGCAACTCTCCCGCCCAGGACTCGATTTTCCTTGGAAACCAGACCAAGGAGTGCTACCGAGTGGATCTCTCCGAGGGAGACACCATGCTCATCCCGTCCGGCTGGATTCACGCAGTTTGGACTCCGGAAAATAGTTTGGTTATTGGTGGCAACTTCTTGACCAGACTGAACTACGGGATGCAAATCAAGATACTCAACATCGAAAAGGAGACCAAAGTCCCCAAGAAGTTCCGGTACCCTTTCTTCCAAAAGATTCAGTGGTACACGGCTCAAAAGTATCTGGAGGATGACCCCGTCCCGCAAAATGTGATGGAGGCATTCATGCAGGATGAGAACTACCGTTTCCACCGTCAATATCCAATTTATTACGAGTTTGGAGAACGTGCCAACCAAGAACCTCCAGGTTCTCCCCATCACAATGCACGTTTTTATTCACAGGCGGAGTTGGAGGGCCTTCTTGAGTTAACCAAGTATTTGCTACGGACTGCACTCATTGCGGGTGGCTATACCGTTGATGGAGTCGTCTCCATGGACGTTCGAAACGCGGTCAGACGCTCCATTCCCAAAGGCACGGGTGATCCGGTGGACATGATCAGAAAATTCGGAATTTGGGTCGCCTGGAAGCGTGGTAACGAAAAGGCACCCCTCTGGACTCGACCTGGCGTCATCGAAAGCAATCCCAAGGTTTCTATTACAGACAAGAAGCCCGCAGGACGACCAAGCCGTCGATCCGAACGCAACTCTGATAACCAACGCACCTATGCTGAAAGACAAGCGGTCCAGTGGCCTTCAGAAGAGGCCCCTGAGACTCCGAATCCCCCAGCCAGCAGCCTTGTTTATGCGCAGTCTGACGGAAGTGCAACACCGGCGCCATTCAGTATTGCTCCGGAAACGAGCATCAAAGATATCACCACACCCAAGCCTCGGGCTGTCCAACGAACCTCAGGTCTTGGCCCGAAGCGCGTTGCATGTGATGCCTGTCGTAAACGGCGCATTCGATGCCGACACAAAGATGAACCCGGTGATCTGGTGCTCAATGGGCAAGCTGCAGTCAGTGCTTTCACACCTGGCTCTGGGGTGAGCACGCCGTCCTCCCTGGCCCAGGATGCTGTGTCTGCTTTGAATTCTTTGGCAGCGATTGCATCACAATCTGGGTACCAAAACAATGGGCATCTTGTTGACTTGGATCGATTCGAGAGCTCGGCGAGATTCCAATCCGCGGTCATGGGTAACTCGACAATAGCCGCCAATCGCCTCGTTGATGTCAGCCCCGATGGAGCTAATGGAGGGAAAAAGGGCCGCAGCAAGGCGTGCGATGATTGTCGGAAAAGCAAGGTTCGTAGTACCCCCAAAGGCGCTTCTTTTGCTTGTTTTACTGTTACTGACCTGAAACTAGCGCCGTTGCATCCACGATGAGTACGGTCGGATAGATCCGATCAAGGCTCAGGAGCGCTCCAAACCTCGTGCGAATGCTTCCGCGAAACGAGCACGTCCTGCTGAAGAGGATGACATGCCCTCCACAGCCAAGAAAGCCAAGCAGGAGAGCACCTCGCCCATGACACAACCTGCGGTATTCTTCGATCATGATGGCGATGAGCTGATGGCGCAAGACGACATGATGGATGCTTATGATCATGTGCCTTTCAGTCAAATTGACCCAGGTAAGCATCTGCCTGAGGCCGATCAGGCACCTAAAAAGCAGGTTCTGTACGCATCACCACCTGCACTCCAGGCCGAGTCTGTGGATGCAAAAGAAATAAAAACAGTGTCTGTGTCTTCCTCGAAGCCGAACACCTCCTTGGTCTCACCGCCCACGTCGCTGGCCGACGAGATGGATGGGGTCCAAGAGGGAGATGCCGTACAGTCTGTGGAAGGGGAAGTGTCAACTGCTCTCCACACGCCCAACTCCAGTTCTCGACATTCGTCTCGCCAACCTCGACACGTCGATCGGTTCGCGCCCGATGCAACTACAGCCCGGGCCCCGAAGCAATCGGCGCGAGCCACGTCTTCGACCATCGGGGCACGCAAGACCACTCCTGTTCCAGCGTCGACAAGAAAGCCTTCATCACGTCCCTCGTCTTCACACGTGAAGAAGAGCTCCCCGATGTATGAAAAGCACTTCCATCGTCACGCCCCTACATCACTATCTCCGCGTCAGCACAAGCATAGTCAGCACGTCATTGGAGATGAAGATGCAGACGAGGAAAGTCTTCGTTTGATACGAGAGCTCCAGGAACAAGAATTTGGTCTGCGGAAACGATCGACAAGGGTTTAGCCTCGCAGAAGGCTTGGAGGCTTGGTCTGGTACAGATGAGAGATGTAGAATGGGTTCTGCTTTATGTTTTTGTTATTCGGGATATCAATTTATCAAGGGTTCGGGATGGGAGATCCGGTGTTTTCTTTTCTTCTTTTCGATAATCACGTTTTCATGTTATTTCTGGCGTTTTCTGGGTCTGGGAGAACTAGGGAGTTTGATATCAATTGTCGTTTGCATCAGGTTCTTTCGTCAATCTGCTCTGCCTTGCTTTTTCCTGATTTCAACTTTTTCCTCTCTAGTTTCTTTATTCTTTATTCGATTTTTATTCCCCTGTGGATCTTTGTTTTATGCCGGGGCCTCTTCACAACCAATACACCTTGCTTGATAATCGTTTGTTGGGCTTTCTCCCTTCGGCTGCGCACAGCAATGAGGTGTCTCCTGCAAGTCTCGTATATGTACTTCTTTCTTTCATTCGTCTGACACAATCTGCGTGGTTTGCCCTCATACATATATCAGCTATAGGGCTATTTAGCAATCTCTTCAATCTACGTTCTTTCATATGTTCCACGCCTACAAAAGACTACTAGAAAGACCACCTATTATCCTTGGTTATATCAACTATCATATAGTATCTAGGACCCCTATAGAATAGAACGTATTTTTGTTAGATATAGGGCGACTTACAATAGATAGATTAGGTGACTACATACGTAATCATACCTACCTAGGTAGTCGCTACCTAATCTTAAAAGTAAACATCTCCTTTCTTCTATCTTTCCTTCTCTCTCCCGCGCAACATATCTTCTAATTTTATAGAAGAGCGCAAGTGAAAGGTATGTTAAGATTTTCTATATCTCTAGACGATCTCTCATAATAATATGGATCTCCACTCTAATAGCTTCTATCCTATCAACTCCTATCAATTCCAATCAATTCTCGTCAATTCTCATCAATCGCCATCATTGATTAACTTATTACACTATCATCTTGATTCTTTCGAGGCAGCCCTAGTCAATAAGTTCTCATTTACGCTATCACAAGCACGCTAACTATAAGTAGGAGGAAAAACAACGGCAGCGTGACGAAGGATACCGGGCCTTTATAGCAGACTTCGGGCAGGTATAAGGTTCTTATTGCCTTGATTAAGCTGTTACTAATTAGGATTTCAGCGGGTTTACTCGGCGTCGCCGACTCGGCCAAGCTAAGCCTCCCCATATCGGAGGTCTCCCCGCCAAGATCCCCCTCCCACCGCCCCCACCTTCAAACAAGGGGCCCGCAAGGCAAGCCTCCCGGGCAGCACAACTCGCCGAGAGGGGCCTGCCTGTCAGCACTCTTTTAGGGAGTGACAAAAAGAGACAGCTATGCAACAGAGCGACAAGCTAGAAAATCCACTATGTGCCGCCGGCGCCGCGAAATGCTCACCGGGCCGCCCGAAATGCTCACCCGGCTCCTCAAAACGCGCCGCATGCTCCTCAAAACCCCCGACTGCCATCAGGGGAGGATGACCTCTCTATGCCGCCTGCTCCATCATATCTTAGAGTACCGCTGCCCATCGTCTCCTCCCGAGACACCAGAAAACTTAAAAAGAAAAGAAAAAAGAAGAAAAAGGAAGCATTACGTGTCTCTCATCATCCGGCGTCCTTCCTTTTTTTATTATTAATACCTTCATATATCCCTACATCCTCATCAAACTACTTTCATCATCATTTAAATCCATTATCCTTAGGAGTAGCATTATAAGAAAATTGTCGACGATACAGACAGGGCCATAGAGCTCAAGTCGACACTAAAGGCTCCAGTCGACGTTGCATCCTCCCTCGACGCTAGCATAGCCATTTTAGTGATATAAAACAAAATACCTTCCAAGGTTCCACCTAAGAGCTTTATAATCCAAGTTCGGGAAAGGAGCTGCAGACTTTGATGAACGGAGTTGGCCTCACTACATTTGCATCTTCAGAGCTCCATACAGGATTGAATTGCACTCAAAGCTACAGCTACGACTACCGCTTAGGAAGCCTCGCCATCCGGGACAGTAACGCTTTCCATCTTTTGCATAACACGTGGAGCATCTCTCCGACTATTGCGTCGATGGCCGAATTCTGAAACTAGATCTCGAGCAACTTTTCTCCGAGCACCTATGCCTTGACCGGATCATGAACTCCTTAGGATTCGAGTTTTCACTTTTGAGATTCCTTTTAAGGTGCGTTAAACACACTATAGATATAGGATGCCTAGGGCATCGTTAAGGACGGTATTGGATGGAGGTTGGTGAGGGAAGGAAGTCACTGTAAAGCGAAGTAGGCAAATGATACAACCTTGGAATAATCATAGTGGCTTCACTCACTTGATGGTCTGTCTTCGCAGTGGTCCCCTAATGCGTTTGATTAAGGTTCTCCTATCACAGTAGCCTTAGCTGTGAGGAAATTGGGTTGAGCCGGTGACGACTGACTCAGGGCATTGTTGGCACCTGCCTTGAGATCAAATACACATAGGCATGTGACCTTGACCACAGATAAAATTCATCCATCGTGAAAGCAAACATTTCCTTTCTTTCTCTCGCGCAACACCATGTCTTCCAAATTTGCTGAAGAACGAAAGAAAGAGCCCGTAAGTCAAAGATTTTCTTATTCTCTGCGTGATCTACCTTATGATTCATCTAATGATGGATATGGATCATCTACTCCGATGGATTTAATCCCATCCCGCTCGTCTCATCATGGTTTCTTTCGACGCAGCCTTAATCGATACGTTCTCGTCTACGATATCATGAGCACGCTAACTATAAGTAGGAAGAAAAGCAGCGGCAACGTGACGACGATTACCGTGCCTTTATGGCAGATTTCATGGGGGTACGAGGTTTATTCCCTCAATCAAGCTTTTACTAATTAGGATTTCAGCGGGCGTACGAACTCCAACGGCGCTCAGCATCGCCGGCGCGGGTTAGCCAAGCCTCCCCGCGCCAGAGGTCCCCCCGGCCCGAACCGCCGCGCCCAAGAACCCCTCGCGCCGCCCCCACCTCCAACAAGGGGCCCGGTCGACAAGACTCCCTGGCCCCCCATCACCCCTACCAACCCGGCCGGCAGGTCTCCCAGGCCGCGCAGCTCGCCGAGAGGGGCCTGCCTGCCAACACACCATCAGGTCCCTCTCGGCGAGGGGTCGCCACTTCTCGGCGGACCCCCTCTGCTGCCAAGGAGGAGGACAGACCGCCTCCAGTCAAGGAAGAAGAGCCGCCGTCCTCCCCTCCAGAAAAGTAGCCCGAAAATTGGAAAAAAAAAAAAGAAAAAAAAAAGCGGCATGAGACCACGGAGTCATTTTTGTTGTTTTTATTAATACCATTATGTATCATGTCCTTATCAAATTCTATCTTCCTTAAGAGGAGCATTACAAGGAACATCGTTGAAATGTTCTAACACTCTTTCCCGCTCTTTTGATCATCAAGGGCTAGTCTAGTTCAAAACAGATTCCGTCGCCGGCTCAGCAGTCCGCAGCACTACCGGTATAGTATCCGTCATCGCCTCAGCCGAGCTACTCCAAAGCAGAGAGTACAAGCCGTCCATAGCAGTTGGTCTCGCGTAAAAGTTGGCCCCGCTCACGGTGACGAGGACATAGCCGCCGTACGTGGACCAGACGTTGCTGAGCTTGGTTGAGTTCGACTTCCCCGTAGCAGGTACGGTGGTGAATGAGACTGGATTGGAATCCGCATCACCTTGGTCCAGACACAGCGTATTGGTATTGGTCGACAGGGTGGTGAAGCCCTCGTTAGAACGAGAGCTAGAACTAGGATGGGCAACCCAAGTATTTTCAGCTGCGGTGACTGGATTCTCGTGAGTTTCATATAGTAAGTGCGGATCTTGGGTTCTTACAGTTGATTGGGGTCATTGCGGCCATTGTGGTTGTGTCTACTTTAGATGCATCTGCAACTTCGGCACTGCCTGTTGTCAAGGTGATATGGATTAGTCAATACTGTTGTATTGGGGGTTCGAGAGGGCTGAGATACCGTTCCTGTAGAAGACGGGCAGTCCGCTAATGCCTGGGCCATAGGCATACAGCTTGAATGAATCGGTTGGCCTTGACTGCCGCTTTTCAAATGGGTGCGCAGAGCAGACTAGCCCAAAGACTAGAAGGGGAAGAATAGATAGAGATAGCATCTTGCAATAAGGCATACAATATGTTGGAAGGGGGTGTGCACGGTAGTGCGATCAGGATGAAGCAAGACTTATAGCCCTGGAAAGAGTCACGAGGATATAGTTCATGGGATACCGATTGATGTAATCAGAATCAGGCAGCGCACTAGGAGCTATCCAATGACATGTGTAGTGTTGATTAATTCTTCTCTCTATTTCCCAAGATTGTGATCCAAGCCTCCTTTTGTGATTTGGACTGACACGAGCTGACGATGATACGTAATTTGCAGCTCCATTCCCGGGATTGTGGTAAAAGAGAAACACCTCGTTGTCATCATCTGGCTGTGTTCCACGTCGAAATCCAGATCCTGGCCGTTACAACCCCAATGGTCAGATCAATGATCAACTCACCATACATGGCAGACTCTCGCAACAATCGACAATCCTGGACAAAGCAGCTGATACCTCAAAAAAGTAAAGATCAAAGTATGCGAGATCGCGAAATTACTTTCCGAGCCATGCTTACTCTCGTATACACTAAGGCTGAAACGGTTACACAGAGACAGCATACCCCCAATGCAAGCCCTACACGATTTGACTACGATCGAATCTAGAGAATGATGTCCCTGATGCACAACCTCCGTCATTAGCTCTCTTTGTGAGTTTTATCTTTGTTAATTTGAGACACACAGCCCTAGTTGCATGGGATATCCAGGCTCTCTATTCATCTATTCATAGTACTATCACGAGAGAACAGGCAGTAGCGAACAGCCTGCGGACTCAAAACGGCCAATGCGCACTTCTCTGATAGACAGCCCATCATCCAGCTGCTGGACAGGCCCCCAAGCTGATGATCTTCTTGCTGTTTGAATGGCGAACGGTCCCAAGCGTGGATACGAGGCGTCTTGATCTTACTATCCCGCTATCCACTAACGCATAGCCTCAACACCCGAGCTGGACAATGACGTTGATGCTTCGCCATAGCCATTTGTCTGCTGCGTTGTCTCGTGCATCACAAGATCATGTTTCGCACGGCATCGCCGGTAGGGCTGCCCGGTATATCCTAGTTAGGAGGTACGAATGCAGGACACCTCGTGAAAAGAGACATGGCGTTCTTGGTCCTGGTCATACATCCTCGTGTTGTGCTGTACGATTCCGATACATATGATAGTGGCTTAAATAGAGGACAATTTTCTTAGTCGTGTATCAGCAGCAAGCCTCATTCGCTTTCTTATATTCAAAGTTTTGCTTTCTCAATCCTTCCTGAATGCGTTGAAAGCTCTATATAGAGCTACACTCGTGACCCAAGGAAGATTGAGCATTATATAAGTGGCCTGTCTGGATAGAATTCACAGCTATGAAACTCCAATCTCTTCTCCTCCTGGCATATAGCCTGAGTGCTTCTGTCGCGGCCATGTCACAGAATCCAGTCAATTCAGCGAATGTCCCATCGCAAACCCAGCACATGACAACGAAGACAAAGCACACGACAGTTGGTACCAAAACCAAAACCACCACCACGACCAACAAGCCAACAGGAAGACCCTGTGCAGGCAACACACCCCGAACACGGTCCCAGTGGTGCCAATTTAATGTCGACACCGACTACACGAAAATAGTACCAAACACAGGCGTAACACGGGAGTACTGGCTCAACGTCGAAGAGCTAGTAGCAGCACCAGATGGGCTCAGCCGGCCAGTAATGGCCATGAACGGCACGATCCCGGGCCCAACGATCTTTGCAGACTGGGGCGACTGGGTCGTGATCCACGTCACTAACAACCTACACAACTCCCAGAATGGGACAGGCATCCACTGGCATGGGATCAGACAGAACCACACGAACGGCAACGACGGCGTGGTCTCTATCACGCAATGTCCCACCGCACCAGGCTCAACCATAACATACAAATGGCGCGCCGAGCAGTACGGTTCGTCGTGGTACCATTCGCACATTGGACTGCAGGCGTGGGAGGGTGTGTTTGGCGGGATTGTGATCAATGGCCCTGCTACAGCGAACTACGAGGTCGATAAGGGCAGTCTGTTCCTGACGGATTGGTCCCATCGCACTGATGATCAGCTGTACTCGGAGGCTCAGACGATTGGACCGCCGACTTTGGATACGGGCTTGATTAACGGGACCAATGTCTTTGGTAATGGGACCAATTCTACCGGACAGCGGTTCCAGATGAAGGTTGATCAGGGGTCTTCGTATCGGCTGAGGATTGTTAATTCGGCTGTTGATACGCACTGGAAGTTCATGATTGATAATCATACGCTTACTGTTATTGCGGCGGACTTTGTGCCTATCAGGCCGTATACGGCGAATTATATCGATATCGGGATGGGTATGTGATGTTTACTTTTGATATCAAACACTAGCCCTCCTCCTCCTCAGCCGACAACTAACAAAAGCACCTACAGGCCAACGCTACGATGTCATTGTAACGGCAAATCAACGCCAAATCTCCGACTCATTCTGGATCCGCGCAATCCCGCAAGAAGCATGCTCAGAAAACGCAAACCCAGACAACATAAGAGGGATCCTCTACTATGGAAACCGACCCGGTACACCCACAACAAGACCGTACACCTTCCCAGACGAATGTATCGATGAACCTGCCTCCAAAATAGTCCCCCGAGTTCCGAAAACAGTCTCAGCTGCAGAATGGAATAACCTAACTGACGTCACGCTGCGCCGGAACAATGCCAACCTATTTCGCTGGTACCTCAACAGCACAACGATGCAAGTACTCTGGGAAGATCCCACGTTACTACAGCTCTTCAACAACGAAATTACGCCGAACTTCACAGCGTCGAGCGGAGTCATTGAGCTGCCGCGGGCGAACGAGTGGGTATACCTCATGATCAACACTAGCTTTCCGATTTCCCATCCTATCCATTTACACGGACATGATTTCTTTGTGCTGGCGCAGGGGTCGAATCCGTGGAATGGGAGTGTTGTGACTAATAACCCGCCGCGGAGGGATACGGCCATGTTGAATGGGAATGGGTTCTTGCTTATTGCGTTTGAGACGGATAATCCCGGGGCGTGGCTTATGCATTGTCATATTGGGTGGCATACGGATGAGGGCTTTGCGTTGCAGTTTTTGGAGAGGGAGAGTGAGATTGAGCCGTTGATTGATCGGAAGGTGCTTGGGGATAATTGTGCTTCTTGGAATGCTTATGATAGGGCGTTTGATATTGATCAGGAGGATTCGGGGGTTTAGGAATATGGTTTTATGGTTCTAGATGGGTTGGTCTTCATATACATGTAGGTAGATCGGCATGGCCTCCAGACCGTATCCCTGCCATGTTGCGCTGTTATATTAGTGGAGTTATACCTTACTGCCCACAGATAGTTCTACCAGCTACATAAGTACATGTGTACTTTATTTCCTCTGCCGCTTTAGTGGATCAGGCCTGGTCGCTTTCTGGACAGTAGGTTGAACGGTATCAGATTATTATATTTGATAAGCCAAATAGGAAAGGAGAATTACATGTATAAGAGACAGGATAGGAAATTGTAGAATACAAGTCAAGGAATCTATAGATGGTGGGCAGGAATTTCAGGCCAGGCATCGACACCATCAAGCAAGACCATGCCCATCCCCGACATGAGGTGGGTCTCCATATGGCAATGCAAGAGGAATGGCCCTGGGTTCACAACCTGGTAGCGAATAGCAATCCAGGCTTCTCCGTTCGGCGCGGTCACAAAGGTGTCGCGGTACACAGGCGTTTCAAAAAAGCTGTCCGGGCTGCTCTGTTTTGCTTCTGCGATAGAGCCCCATGTGAACTTTCCCATTGCACTACCAATCAAAAATGCCTTGTTGGAATGCTTGTGCATTGGGTGTGGTGGCTGCAGCTTGGTTGGCTCGGGGATAGCAAGCTGGAACACAATGTCTACCCAGGTGCCATTCAGTGTTTCAATCTTGAGGGCAGAATCCAGGCCGGGGGCTTTGGGGTTGAGAATAGCTGGTTCCATTTGGTTCAGGTTGGCTGGTAGGAAGGTTGTTCCATCCAGAGTCCATTCCCAGGATGAGTTGATCCGTCCAAGAGTTAGGAGATGGAAATCATCGCCATGCTCCGCAGGTAGGATGGCAGGATATGGTGGCAGGTTAGTTGTGTCCAGGTCGATCACAGAGGCTGTGGTGTTGCTACCACCGTAATCGATGTATGCTGTTGATTCCCGCTTATTTTTCTTGCCGCCCTTGTAAGCGAGAGTGGCGTAGCCAGAGATAACCTGGTTGTCATGACCAGCAACACGGATGGTGTAGCTTCCAGGCTCCTTGTCCAACTTGATCATTGCAGAGTAACGCTCTCCATTGTAAATAGAAACTTTATGGGCAAGCTGGGGCTCAATGTAACGTCCATCTACCTCGTAGATGTACATCGGGTGCTCATCAATGGAGAAAATCAATGATTTGAGACTTGCTGCACTGACAAAGTTGAAACTGGCCCATCGATCGGTAGGTGTCACTTTAAAGACTGACCTAGGACCCTCACTGGGAATACATCCAGAGTTCAACCCCTCAGGAAGCTTCTCTGGGTGGTGCTCCCAGTCACCCTGAAGAACTGGCATGAATGGATGACATCTAGTGGGTGTTAGTGGCTTCCAACCCAGTGGAGCAAAGGATGGACTCACCCCTTATCCGACAAAGGCTCAGTTATGACTTTTCTGACCTTCGGCGGCTGGAGATTTGTCAGATACTCAGGGTCTTTGCAGTATACAGAGCCTGCGCCATCGATGAGAATGCTATCCGAGCAACTGGTAACTGTGAGCGTCGCCCTTTAACTATCACATTTGGGCCCTTACAAGATATCATAGCCTGTGTCTCTAAGAGCATCCATATACTCATTGGCCGGCAGGTGGTCCCAGTCAGACATCATGACCAACTGGGAATCATGAGCGGCTTTGATCATGGCCGCAACATCGGCAGGGTCATCAGAGATCATTGAGAAAGGCGATTCCCGATCGGCAGACGGACTAGTTCTCTTATTAGAGCCGCAATAAAGACAGTGTTCTACACACTCACCGAATACGAATGCCACCGTAGAGACCGTCCATTATTCTGTCTTTGTCGTGGGCATGGTACCAGTATGTACCATAAGTCGTGGCTTTCCACTGGTACCGATATTTGTCACCAGGCTTGATAGCCCATTGCGTTAGACCTGATACTCCGTCCGCCCATGGGGTGTTCATTTGCCTGGATTAGTTCAGTTTTGTGCGGTTCTCTGGAAGTGGTATTGCCGGAGGCCTTACTCAATGCCATGGAAATGGACCGATGTATTGAAGGGCAAGTTGTTGGTCACATCTATCTATTTTTCTTAGCATGAATCGGGGGGAAATGGAGGATCAGACTCACTGTGACTTCGTCTCCTTCATCCATAATCAATGGTGGGCCCGGGAAACGATCATTCACAAAGATCATCTCTCTTTCATGTCCGTTAGGTGAGCCCCTCTTCCAGGTAAGGTCGAGATCATAATGAACCTTAGCTGCCCGGCTAAGGGCAGCAGCGCTCATCAAAGTCAGGAACAGCGACTTCGCAAGTGTCATTTTTTTTCGAATTGGTGGGTGTGAACTGGGTATTGAGAATGATTTTTCCCACCAGAGTCGCGTCTATCACGTCCCTGTCAGTCTTATAACCACACTGCATTAAACTCCTGCATACCTGCCAAGCCACGCAATACTCGCATTCCTCCCGTGTTGAAAACAGCAGGCCCTTGCATTAAACATTGTTGCCAACCACAAGGACTTGATTTCGGTCTCGATTCCGGTGCATGACACTGATCTTATTCAATCAAATTCCACAAATAGTCATGCCCCAGCGGTAATAATTGTATGAGTGAGATCCGCCAGAACTTTTAGTCTTAAATGGAACGGCGGTCGAAGAGGTCATGGTTATTCCCGAGGTCGCTGCAGATAGCTCATGGAGCCAGAGGGATCAGAATCTGCCAATTAGCATAAATCGATGTAGTTTTTACGGAGTATTTGTTGTCTTACTGAAAGCAACGGAAGGCGTAGTAATATCTGGCCGTGTACGGAGACTTATACGCGCCAGCTGCCAACCCCCATTTTCCGGGAAATAATGATGCCTTAATGCCTGGTTTTGGCCTGAGTGCCTGTATGCCGTGTCCACATCAACGCAAAACACTATCTCGACACAATAATCTACCAAAATCACCCTAAATTAAGCCTGCCGTACGCTTCTTGCATTGCTGAGCATATTAAATAGCGTCACGCCGCCGGAGATTAAGTTGTGAATGTGCTCAAATGTCTACATCATCATAGGTCATTGTCTCGGTTGTTCTTCTACTCATTCTGAGTGGTACATTCTTCATGCTATCATACTATGCACTGGTGGTTGACGCATAAATGCTATCATACTATGCACTGGTGGTTGACGCATAAATAGTACTCAAAAATACGTGTTCAGAACAAAAGAAGCGAGCACGACACATACAGCATGCTCAAGCCAAGATATCACAAAGTTATTGACCCTGAGCCACGAGAGTCGCCTGCGCTGGGTTCCAGAATTTGCGAGCGGCTGCAAATATCATATCAACCATTCCCTGGACTTGCTTACCATCCATATCGCAATCTTTCTTGTGTTCCACTTCCTCCTCCTCTTCGGTGAAATAGCTCAAGGGGAAGTCTAATTCGACTTTGATGGTCGCAGCCTTGCTAGGAACGCCAGCGGAGTTCATGACGAAAAGCATGTAGTATCCGGGGAGAACAACACCGGGGTCCGGATAGATCTGGGCCTTGCAGTGTCTGTAACCGTCCTCGTCATCACCACACGTGTAATCAAGGGGCACGCGTCTCTGGTCGGTGTTGACAGTGTGCGAGACAGTGCCGAGACGGACCAGAGATGCGTTCTTGATATCAGCGTCAGCGAAGAAACGAAGTGTTTTGCCCACGGTGACCTTGCTGCTTCTGTTCTCCACGATAGGAGTCTTAGGCTGGATCGCTTCCGTTCCGTTCTTGTTATATAGGTATGGGGGCCGGAAGATCTGGGCGTCGTAGTGGTTGACGGTGCAGTTACCACAAAGGCCGCCACCTCCGTTGAGCACGGTAGCATCTGGGAGGAGAATCGAGAGACTGTGGTAGACACGAACGACGTTGTTCCTCTGCAGAGGAACGAAGATGTCTTCGTCCGGGTAGTAAATCTCTGGGGTCAATTGGATATCCCTGTCGGCTTCATTGAAAGGTTGGCCCCAGATCTCGCCACCAGCGATGAAGACAGATCCATCAGGGAGAACAACAGAGGTGTGGAAGACACGCTGATAGAACATGCCGCCAGGGTTGTTCTCGCTTTTACTTCCATTCAAACCGGCCACCTCCACCTTGGCCTTCTTGTAGGGCTTATCGATG
Source organism: Penicillium flavigenum (assembly GCA_002072365.1). NCBI lineage: Eukaryota > Fungi > Ascomycota > Eurotiomycetes > Eurotiales > Aspergillaceae > Penicillium > Penicillium flavigenum. Next base: position 85,765 of record MLQL01000045.1, read on the forward strand.
GTGATGATGTGGGCATTTCGGGTACCGAAAGATCCATCGTAGCGCTCCTGGCCTCCGAAGGTGAGGATCTTGCCACGAACGGCATCGAACATGACGTTATTCCCAGACATTGAGTGTTGATCGTCACGGCGATAACCGGCAGACACATAACTGCCTCCCTTTGTACGAGTGTTGAACCAGTGCATCTTGTAGCTGGGACCGGCATGGAAGACACTGCCGTTCTTCCAGCCGAACAGCCATGCGTGATTATCGGCCCGGAGCGGTCTGTCACCAGTTTCGATGATCTCACGCTGGAGGTTGTAGAGCCTCTTCCAGGTTCGCGTCCAGGGATCGTAGAGCTCACCGTCCTTGGGGTTATTCGGCCCTCCGCTCCACGAACCACCAATGGCAAAGATCCGCCCATCGGACAGGGTTGTAGTGGAATGGTATCCACGGTGGAGCACCATGCTCTCACCGCGCTCCCAGCCAGTGCCGTTGAAGATGCTGGTCTTGTCCGAGTCGGCTCCACCAGACACGACAATTCGTCCGTCAAAGTCCATGGAGATTCCAGGGCAGAACATATCGTGCTCATTGTTGGCAACACTGGCCTGGTAAACATCCTCTTTGATAGGATCCCAGGTAGTCGTGAAGGTTTCGCCACCAGGGGAAGCAAAGAATTGGTTGTCAGCCCAAGCGGACCAGAGGATGATATCACCGTTGTCCACACGATTAATTGCAGTATGAGCTCCTGCTACGGGCACAATGGGCAAGTCGAGTGTTGGGCCCCAGGAACCGCGGGATGGGTCCCGGGGAATAATGAAGTCGACAGCGTAGATGGCGATGTCGACAATACTGGTCCATGTCTCTGTGTACTTCGTATCGGGGGATTTGCTGAGAGGCGCTTCACTCTTCGCAACGAGCTGCACATATTTGGCAACTTCCGGTTCGAAGACAGCAAGCTTCACGCTCTTGTTCCATCCCCAGAGCCCATAGGCAACTCTTTTCCAGTCGCGTTTATCTTTGCTGAGATAAACGTCGTGCTTGGCAATCTGTCCACGAGCATCATTGTCCATGCGAGGCAGCATGCTGAGACCATTCACATTTTGCTCCGAGCCAAGGTCGATAATGATGGAGTTATTCTGGGATTCAGCGCTGGATTTGCTGCTCCAGTACGTGTGGACCTGGCCGTCCAACACATTCTCGCACTGATTCTCATCATTTGCCTGACTAGAGCACTCCACGGTGAAGTTGGTTCGGTCGAGGCGGCTGCCACCCCGAGGCTTTGCTTGCCAGCAGTATTTTTCGGGGTCAATGGCACCGTACGTGGGAACAACGACCTCACTCGAATCCGTCGTAAAGTGCGACGGAAGATGGGAAGAGGCAGAGGCGTCAACGTAATTGACGACAGCCCCGAGAAGGAGGCCGGAGGCCCATTGGAGCTTCATCGTTGAAGATAAATGACTATTGAGGCGCACTGGTGTCCGGAAAAGACAGACAGACAGAAAGGATTCCCGGGGTGGGCTGGAGAGGAAATATCAGAGCCAGCATGGGTGATTCGCCGGCACGGACAATCGGCATTGTGACGAGAGACTAAACAATTGCGCGGGACAGGGCCCATCCGAGCTGAAACTCGCATTCAGTCAGCCACCTGTTGATCTGTGTCACTGCGCGGGTGAACTGGGCCAACGACGTCTTCGATATTTGACCACTTACTCTATCCACATCGATCGTCATCGAGGGCAGAGCTGCCAAGAAAGGCCCGTGATTCATCACATGGACCTCTGTCTCCATATATCTCCATATATTTTAGTTCGCAGTGGAGATCGGAGACTCTTAACCCGTCCCAACGAACTCATTTTGCCGATCCGAGTTCGCACTATCGTCCTGACACCGAATGTCCCGAACCATGGTAACCCCCTCCCCCCGCCCCCCTCCGAACCATGGTACGTCTAGGGCTGATATGCGACGATAGCAGGAGCAACGCGATTCCAAACTCGTATTGCCCGGATTGTAACATCTGTTTTCGGGCCACAGGGCAACATCCTCGCTAAGGCCCAGGCAGAGCCTGCTCCACTCCGGTCTCCACTTTAACTTCAGCTGTGAAGAATTCGTGCGCAGACTACTGAACATAGTATATTGATCGGCTAGGGAAAGTGGATGACACGTCTGTAGCGCTGGGGCGAACAATTGACCGGCTGACGACTTCGGAGGGCCAATTATTAGGAAACCAGGACCTTGCGATAGAGATCATCAAGATCGGCACTGCCACTAAACAACTCGTAATAACAAAGCTGTCAAACTCACCTATGATTGTCCCATCTTTACATATCCTGTCATGCATAATGATATCATCTCGGGACTTCACTTGAACCCCTGCAGGTTTCAGCTATTAGCAACACAAGTACCTGATTGGTGGTGACACTGGTAGTCAATCACGGCATGGTGAGTGGCACCCCTATAAGAAGACATGCATCCTATTCAGATATCGAAAGTGCTCTTGGAAGATTGGAAATTGCAATTTAACTAACGCTCTTTTTTCCCCTGAGATTCATCGTCAAAATGGAGAAGAAATCGGAGGTTAACATTGAAAATATTCAGGGTAGCATTTGGTAAATAGATACCGAGATAATAACTTCAAACCCTAGATTCAATGCTGACAATTGCACTCAGGCCCCGTCTGCCAAAGTACTACGAAACGTTCCTGTTCTTCAAGATTAAGGACACGGATGAATTCAAGACACATCTCAGAAGCTTTGCCGACAAGATCACCACCGGTGCGCAATGCAAGGCATATTTCGTGGAGACGAACGACCTCCCTCAAGTCACGCCGGGCAAGCCGAGGACGGACACTCGTCCAGAGCAGCGCAAACCCTTCGAGGCTGTGAACATCTCTTTCAGCTACAAGGGTATTGAGAAGGTGAGAAACCAGCTCCCATCAAAACGGACGCAATACCTTTTCCCTTGACCCGCGGTAATATTAACTTGGAAATCGCAGTTAGTTGAACAACGCCGAGATGACAAGCTTGATGATGAATTGCACATCAGGGGCATGTATAAGGATATGGTCTTTGAAGGCCCTGATGAGCCAGAGAGTTTGGCTGATGAGTACAAGCCGCCCAAAGACTCTCGTGCCGATAATGATGACTGGAGAGTCGATGGGCTGTTCATTGTCACCGCTCAGACCAAAGACAAGCTGGAAGAGAAGATAAAGGAGCTTGAGTCTGGCTTCAATGTTGACACTTCGTCGGCCAGCGTTGAGATTGCTTTCCGGAAGGAGGGTAACCTCCGAAATGCTGATGGCAAAGCCGAGAAAGCCCGGGGTGGCACGGTTAGTCTCCATGGCAAAGAACAGTCAGTATCCTCCCAGACTTTGATTTTTTCCTTCTCTTTTTCCCTCCCATTTGTCCTAAAGGGACTGAAGTACGCCTCGTAACTAACCTTTGATCACTCTCTCAGCTTTGGATTCGAAGATGAAATATCTCAGCCTCGGATTAAAGGCCTCGACCCCGAGCCCGGACCAGGTGAACAGAGGAGTATTCCCCCAGGGTAAGAAAGAATCAACTCTCTTTTGACAACGTCACTTGCTAATATTAAAAAGTTTGATCTTCACTGGTCTTGATGGTGAGAAAGCAAAACAACCAAGCTGGGCCACGGAAGGCAGTTTTCTTGTTTTCCGTGAAATCGTGGAAAAAGTCCCGGAGTTCCACAAGTACGTTATCACCCCATTAGTCTCGATAAACTAAACCACAGGACTTATGTATCTGTCCAGGTACGTGAGAGAGAGTTCCAAGAAAATACCATCGTTTGACGATGGTACGGGTGAGAAGCTTGCAGCTTATCTGATGGGAAGATGGAAGAATGGTATGTTCAACCTATTCCTCCGTCTCCGGAATTTTATGTATCGCCAGCGAGGGACTAACTGACCTGATTATTCGTAGGCTCCCCGGTTGAGCTCGACCCTGAGGGCAATAAGCCAGAATGTGTCTTTGCAAACAACTTTGACTTTAAGAAAGGACATACTCTGCGGAAGAACACAAAGTGTCCCTTCGCAGCTCACATTCGCAAAATGCGTCCTCGGGCAGACCTCTATGTAGGAAACGAAGATTCGGATGACATGGACGCTGAGGAAGTTTCCGCCAATCACAAGGTGACAAACACCAACGTTATCCTTCGTCGTAGTATCACGTTTGGACCCGAAGTCGATGAAGTTGAAGAGGCCCACGAGACGAAAAAGAAGCGCGGAATCTACTTCCTCTGTTACCAGAGTGACATTCGCAATGGGTTCAACATGCTGATTGCCCGTAAGTCTTTCCTTCCCCGCTTCGCGACCCTCCAGCAAGACAAGGTCAACTAATAATGTTCTTTTCCTTATATTTCAGGCTGGGCAAGCAACAGGACCTTTGCTCCCAACACGGGTATTGAAGGAGGCCCTGGTGTTGATCCTATCATTAGCCAGAGAAATCGACCAGACCATCCGGAGGGTTATGTCAGTATCTACGAAAAGCCTGACGATAAATCTCCCTACAAGCTCCCACTCAAATTCGTTGCATGGACTGATCAGCGAGGCGGTGAATATTTCTTCACCCCGTCTATCGAGGCATTGAAGACCAAGCTATCGGAGGAGTAACTATGACATTCCTCCTTCCGCTAAGGTGCAAAGTACATATCAGATACATTTGTTTTTAGGAATGATATTTTTTACATTTCTATTGGGAATTGGAAACTTGGGCACTGAAAAATATTCTTAGTTTCTATAAGATATCGCTAATACTATCCTCTTATCATAAGGCTTATTCGATCAACTGGTGGCCAACGAAAAGTATATAATGATTTTAAAGGTAGGTAGTATTACAAAAGGTGCTGATGAATTTTGAATTGTATACGTAGAAAGTAACCAATTGAAGTTGTATAATATCTTCCTACATGGAAGGAAACCCCTGCTTATGTGTTTCTTCTTTGTATTCCTCCATTATGCCAGATGTAAGAAACAGCGAGAACCAATGGTAAAAGGCAAAACTACAACACCAAGGCGCTCATATAGGGTGACAACCATTTGCATACTGACGACAGCATGAATATAATCGATCTGTGTATAGCCGAGGAATGGGCTTTTTGGGATGCCTTGGAACCAGCGATGGACTCGGGGTCCGCATCCCTGCCCCCGACAGGAGCTGCAGACGGAGCATGTGATGTTGAGCCATTAAATGAGGCACCCTTGCACCCCGGGTTTCAAACAATGTCAACAATGTCAATACTCGACTCTCCAGTAGGCCAGGGGAAATCGCCAGTGCTAGTCGGCCCGTCAAATATGGATAATAGTGTAGGAGGTGAGGAATTGCTTGGTTCAGCCGATCCATACCAATATGGTCGTCTGGAAATGATGAAAGCTGAGTTTGCCAAACGGGACGCAAAGGGTTCACAGCCGGCATGCTGTCTGTTTAGCGGCACTTGGTTTATTGGAGGAGTCGAATCTGGCGTCTTACAACAAGGCAGGTGGAGACGCAGGTGAGCCGGTGATCGAGCGAATCCCTAGACAAGGGTGCGTCTAGTGGAAAACTAGTCAGTAAACGACCGTGGGCAGACTGTAAACCGGTAACTTACCGGTTAGCTTCAAGGGCAGTAATGTAGTCGTACACTCAATCTTTGATGCTTGTAAAAAGTCCTAAGCGCCATGGAGGTTATAGAAGGAGATATAGATATCAATACCAGACTTAGAAAGACAAGCTAGTAGGGACTCAAAACATAGAGATACTGGCGTGCAAACTTACCTCAGCCTACTTGATTGGAATACGCTCAAAGCCCTTCCCACCTCAGCCAGGGTCAGCGACAATCTCCAAGACGCTTTCATTATTGGTAGTCCTGGAGCCAGTTAGAAGACATGAAAGACAAACGATGCGGCAAGCTTGTAGGCTGCAGTTGAGCAGAGTTTGTTGGCTGGGATTGATTGGGATTGGCTGACTGCGAGCTATTAGCTGGCCGAGGAGTGTGTGGATGGTTGAATATGTAGGATTGGATGCTTCGCATTGAATATTTTCGATTGGGTGTTCAAAATAGTAGTATTGAAGCTGATGCTTGTGATTGAATTGTAAACCGATAGAATTTTGAATGCTCTAATCGGAGTGGTATTTGCGGTATTGGATGGTTGCGACTGAAAAGGTCTTCAAATGTTGATAGTTACGGTGCTAAATTTGATACTTGTTATTTGATGCCTTGGATAATTGCAAGTGAAAGGGGGCTGATAGCTTCGATGGAGTTGGTTTGGTTTGGTTTGAGTGAATAGGATTGCCCTACACCATGCTCAGTTGGGCTATCCATGAAAGGCTCTGCCCGGGGTTTGTCCAGATCTGGAACCAGGAGTTTGATTCAAAGATCACACTGATCTGTGAGGTTGTCACTACACGTATATTCGTGCCGAGACATTTCGGTGCCTCTAGAGGTGGAGTGTCGCGGAAAATGGAGCTTATGATGACAGAAACGCGATCTACCTTTCCTCATACTTCGTATTCAAGCTCACCAACTCCCATGCACCCTCTTGGAGACGAGGAAGTGGTCACGAGATTGGTAGCATGTCCACTGGAACGTGCTAGAGAAGTCTGTTGATGTTGAGTGTTATGATAGAACGGGTTGGAAAGTGAAAGCTTACTTTGTAAGAGGACGCAGACTTTTCGACTCTAGTACGTCGGAAACGCTCTCCAGGTCCATGGGATGCAGCAGAGGCAACCCTCGTTGCCAACCAAGCACACCAATTCCCGAGCCAGTCTCGCCAGAACACGACCTGCTCTAAACCCCGATCTTCACCGGTATTATAACCCTCATTCATCATCCAGTCTCTATCCCCTCCATGTCACAACCTTCGTCGCATATCAACCAGGGTGATTCCAGGGCCGGTCATGCTAGATCCTCACCCTCCTCCGAGTCACGACCCTTGATTAGTGCGGTTTCCCACTGATTCGGCACCCATGCCAGTCTACCCGGCGCCTTTCACCATCATACAACGAACCCACCCACGATCATATAATGCGTGGCCCTATCAGAACAGAACAATATTGCATTGCTTCTGTTCAGGACGTCATTGACCGAGAGAGCGCATGCAATGCCATTCCGGCAGCTCAACAGGCATCGACGCTATAATGCCTATCACTGTTCTTGTCACATCTAAGCTTTTCACAATTCCGAAGAGAGTCCCCGGTCAATGAATAACCGCCGAGCCGAGTGGGTCCAGCCACTAGACCTGGAATATCTATGACCGGAGGAAAAGGAAGTAATGAGGATCTCTCAATGACGCGCGATAAAGCGACAAGAGCTCAAACTCGTCGGCAAGCTCATGCTTGGTTCTCGTTTGTGTTGTAGAGGAAGAATTTGGGGTGCTCCCATCTAAGAGCTCCTGGACACGCCGTCATTGAGGGTAAAAATACCGTATAAGGAATATCCGGGATCCGAGCGGTGGTTGAGACTAAGGACAAAGAAGCAGCCCAGTTCTTGTCACAAGGCCAGCTGCAAGAATAACGGGTTTAAGGGTATTTCGATAACCTTGGCCCGTTTTTTGACCAGCCACGTGTGATTCCTTTCTAGAACCGGGTGAAGGCCGTTAAGATCTTACCAATTTGTTTCATATTGACACAACGTTATACCACTTCAACGATTATCTGATACTGTTGTACCCAATCAAACCCGGAGGGGCTAGGACTACGGCAGTGTATAGCTGCTAGTGCGCCATATCATATTTCTGTATATTAAAGCCTGACTGTTATAACTGCTAGTGCGACATATTAAATTTTGTCTGTCGTATACTTTGTAATATAGTATTTTGTACGTCTGAGTACACTAACGTTACACCAATTCTCTGTATAAGTTCAAAGTAGAGGCCAATTCTTGCGTGTAGAACCCTTCATGATTACATTCTTAACGATATGTATACGGTCTTGATGGCGGAGCAACATGAGACTGAAAAGGCATTTGTTTGCTTCCAAAGTTAATATGTAGTTACCGTAGTAATTTGGTCTGCACAGATTGTCAAATTCTGACAGTTTTCATTTTCGCTGGGAGAATTTTACCATGATTCTTACAGGTACGGTTGAGACAGAATCCAGAAACCTACTATGACTGCCTACTACATACTCCGTATGTGATATGGAGTATTCCAGTTAGTAACTTTGGAAAGCCCTGGAGGACCATGGGAAGTTACTAATGCTTCATGTGACCCTATGACTTCCAAGGTTTCTCGCCTCGAGATAGAATAGCCACTCGAACTAGTATAGGCTGGTATGTACTCCGTACTTGCATATGTAAGTATCTAGGAAGATGCATATGTGCATTGACTGTTTCTAGAAGGCTCTTTTCACCATAACCCGAAAGGTGATTGAGCAGCCCACGTCCTCCATCCCCTGGCATTTCTTGGCGCCATGCTTGATCAATGCCCAGGTGTCTTATGGAAGCTTGTAATAAATGGAACCATGGATTACCCTGACTCGTGCGGGGATGATTGGATCACATCTATTGCAAGGTATGACTTAACCTAATTTCTATTTCTCTAGCTTCGGACCAAGGGCCGAGTACATATCTACATAGGTACCTGGGTACTGATTTGTCCTTTTTCTACACATGGACAGGGAGATTACGCCAAGATCATACCTCGGCGGCCCATGCGTTTAGCTACATAGTAGACGATACTGCCTACCTAGGTAGGTATCTGACCGTCAATGAGATTCAATTCTGGAAGCACTCTTGAATGGGGCTGCTCTATGATTGGGTTTCTCTTTATGGTGTAATGTGAACAGTGAAATGAGAGATGACATTAAGCCTTGCCCTGGTCTGAGACATCCATGGGATGACCTGAGGTTAACCTACTATAGAAAAATGTCATATTGAGGTTACGCCTTCCTCGACAGATAAGATAGGTACCTAGGTAGCATATTAAAAGACTCTCCCTCTCATTTTTCTTTCCCTTTTCTCTTCCTCTCCTCTGTCAGAGGCACGACCAGGAAGTGAAGAAAACAATTGATCTTCCTTCTGGAAACCAAAATGGCTGTCTACCACGATCTCGACTGGCTCTTCGCCGTCGGTACCCTCTTCTTCATTCTCTCTGTTTGGGGAATCGGTGCCAACGTATGTTCCTTGCCTTGACCCTCAACTGATCAAGCACTCATCTCTTTCCTTTGCATAGGATGTAGCCAACTCCTACGCGACCTCGGTCAGCTCCAGATCTCTGACCTTGATCCAAGCTGGTATCCTCGCGACTATCACCGAGTTCATCGGTGCCATGGCCCTTGGACAACAGGTTACCTCGACCATTCGCAGTGGTGTCTTCTCTGTCGACCGCTTCTTGGACTCTCCAGGGGTGTTGATCATGGCCATGGTAGTTGCTGAAGTCGGTGCGTTTCTCTTTGCTTTCTCTCTTTGCCTTCTCTTTGCGACTTCCAAGCCAAAGGTCTCAACTACTCACTCCTTTGTCTAATGATGCAGGCTCCTCGATCTGGCTTACCGTCTGCACGTACCTCGGATTCCCAGTGTCCACCACTCAATCCATTGTCGGTGCCCTCATCGGTGTCGCCATTGCGGCACAGCTCCCTGTCCACTGGGGTTGGAAGTCGCAGAGCGTTTCCCAAATCGCTGCCTCTTGGGGTATCGCACCCCTCATCTCAGCCGCATTCGGTGCCATCATCTTCACCAGTATCCGGCTGCTGGTGCACTCGCGTGAGGATCCCATGAAGTGGGCGTTGCGCGTGCTTCCATTCTATTACGCCATTACTGCTGCTATCCTAGCATTGTTCATCGTCATTAGCGGTGGTCACGGAATCCCAAAGCTCGAGGACTTGGGTGCAGGCAAGGCTTGTGGAATTATCATTGGCGTCTTTGCTGGTGTCTGGGTTATCAGTGCGGTCTTCTTTGTCCCTTACTATTGGCGCAGCCTTGTGAAGGGTGACTCCCGTCTGCGCTTCTGGCACATCCCCATGGGTCCTCTTCTCTGGAAGGACAACTACACCTTGTACTTACCCGGTAACCCGGACAAGAGCATTGTGCCCGACTACTATGAAAGCGACCTGAAGGGAGAGACGGACACTCTTCGCTCTGGTTCTGCCACCGAGGGACAAGAGTCCACCCTCGCCACCCCAGAAATTGAACCCCTCAAGGGTGATCCCAGCGCTGCCGAGAACGATGCCCGCAGGGCTGATGCCAGAATTGCAGAGAAACATCAAAAGGAGCTTCAGGCTTTGGACACACTGCCCTGGATTCACCCCAAGCGGATCTTTGCCACCCTCAAGCTTGTTCTCACATACGGTATTACCCGCGATGTCATTCACCACCAGTCAAAGGGTCTCGATCATATCCATCAGCGTGCCCCTGTCTTTGACAACAAGGTTGAGCATCTGTGGACCACTGCCCAGGTTTGCTCTGCTATGGTATGCTCCACTTACCTCCCCCTCTGTAAAACCCAGCTAACACGCCAACTAGATCATGTCTATCTCCCACGGTGCCAACGATGTCTCGAACGCTATTGGTCCATTCACAACCGAGTACATGACCTGGCACTCCGGCAAGGCTTCCACCAAGACTGACACCCCGATCTGGATCAAGGCGGTGGGTGGCCTTGGCCTCGGCTTTGGTAAGACTCTGTTCTCCCCCACCTCCCGTCTCGTTTATACATTCATCATGCTAATGAACAACAGGCTTCTGGACCTTCGGCTACCACATCATGCGCAGTCTCGGCAATCGCATCACCAAGCACTCACCTACTAGAGGATTTTCTATGGAACTGGCGGCGGCCGTAACGGTGTTATTGGCCTCACGGCTCGGGCTTCCAGTAAGCACGACTCAATGCATTACTGGTGCCGTGCTGGGCGTTGCGTTGGTCAACATGGACCTCAGGAGTATCAACTGGAAGCAGCTCGGCAAGATTTTCTTCGGCTGGGTCCTGACTCTCCCATGTGCCGGTCTGATCAGTGGAATCATTATGGGAATGGCTCTGAATGTGCCCACATGGGGTCGTTGAATGGTTGAGTGGTTTGAAAGGGTTGCAGAGCAGTGGATGTTGTATGTGGTTTTCCATCTACCTCCACTTTCGTGCTTGCTTTTATCCCTGGTTTAATAGTCTGAATTTGAACTTGGCCCTTTGTTCTAGAACAAGGTCTCTAATAATCTGAATTGAACTGAATTCTATTGCTAAAGAACTGACGCGTAAAGGATTCTTGTTCATTTTTGTTGATATCACGATCTATATCACGTGATCTCTGTTTGACAGTGTCTGCCGGAATTACACCTGTTCCGTTCCGTCATTTTACTTTCTTTAGTAGCCACCTGTGGCAGCCAGGGCTTGGCCGTGCTTGTAAGCCATAGGTTAAATAGCTGAGCAGCTTCCTGCTTTTTACAGATCACACTCAATTTAATTCATATGGATTCAATGTTCAATATCCTACCTGTAAGGCTGTAGTATTAGTTCACCTCAGTCCCTACCTAGGTATTCCGACACTAGCTTTATCTCTTCTACTTTTTGACCCAAGTGGGAGTTCCCAGATACAGAATACAGTTGTGTTGCTCCTCTTCTCCCAACCTTACAATAATTTTGCGCTCTTGCTAACCCTGGGTAATTGAGACTATAGTACTGGCTCCAGGACTACAGCAAATACTAGGAATAACAGCACTATGGATATTCTATTCGCGAGCCTTCCAAGGCTAACATACACAGAATCGATACATCGTTAAATCTTTCATCAAACCCGCACCAGATGGCATAAACCCCAAATTCAAAATATACTCCAACCCATCGGTACATAGGGTTTGTCTTGTGAGATGATAATGATAGTCATCACCACTAGCCCAATCCCACTCAAAGCAGGGTCTTCATGTCATCCATGTTACGGACACCATAGAGGTTTCCAGCCTTAACACGCTTGAGCGTCAGGGCCGCAATCAGCGCAGCACCAACACCAGAACCATCCTCAGCAGCCATGATGGACACCTTGTCCTTCTCGGTAGGGGCCCAGTCGAGGATCTCGCGGAGGGCCTGGGCACCGCGCTCCTTGAAGTGGGGGTACTTGGTGAAGACAGAGCCGTCCGCACCGACGTGGCAGGAGTCGATGTTCTTCTTGGTGCAGATGGCGGCGACGCCGCAGGCGGACAGACGAGCGGCACGGGTACCGATCAGCTCGGCGAGACGGCGGATCAGCTCCAGCTCTGGCTGGGTGGGACGGATGTTCAGCGTGCGTTCGAAGAGATCGAGTGTCTCTGTCAGGTTCTCGTAGGGGTCTTCTTCGATGTTGGCGAGGAAGGAGGCGTCGAGGAGGTAGGGCTTGCGAAGCTTGGAGACGTCCTGGCCGTTGAAGATCAGACCGGCGCGGTTGTCGATCAGGTCGATGAGGGCGAGACGGAATATTTCGCCCAGGTAGAGTCCCGCAGTCATCTTCTCGAAGGCTTGTTGGCCGGGGCGGGGTGAGTCGCGATCGATGATGTCATCGTATTTGGTGAGGGGGAGGACAACGTGCTCGTTGTCGAAGGCGCCGTATTCGCAGTTGATGGCGACGGGCATGTCGGCGGGCAGGTTCATGTGGGCGATCTTGGGTATCGACCCTGCGTTCTCCATGTATGCGGCGTTCACGCCGGTGCCGAAGATGCAGCCGATCTTCATGGCGGAGTCGGTGTAAGAGGAGGCAATGAGGGTACCGGTGGTGTCGTTAATCAGGGCTGCGACTTTAATGGGAAGACCCTGTGGCATTGTCAGTGTTTTGGTCCTGTGTAGCAAGGATAGCATCATCTCAGGAATGTCATACCCGCTTCTTCAGGATCTCCTCCAGAGGGGGAACAACATCCTGACCCTCGACACCGTCAATGTCGAAGCCCTTGGTCCAGCGCTGCAGGATACCGTGATCGATGTACTCCTGGGTGGCGGGGTAGGAGAAAGTGAAACCGAGAGGCAGCTTGTCGAGGTTTGCTTCCTCGTGGTGGGCCTCGATGAACTGCTGCAAGCAGTCGGCGATGTACTCCCACAATTCCTCAGCGGTTCCGGTCCGCAGCTCCTCGGGCATCTTATACTTGGATTGTGTGATATCGAAGGCACCCTTCTCCTCGGTCAAGGTAATCTCGCAAACACGTAGGTTGGTGCCGCCCATGTCGAGGGCCAGGTAGGTTCCACGCTCGTGTCCATCGGGGAAGTCCAAGACCCAGGTGACGTTCATGGGCTATTTTGCTATGGTCAGTCTAGGTTCAGTTCGGAGGAATAAGGTCGTTCTCACAATGTTGCCGCCCTCAACGGAGAGGCCTGTTTTTGTTAGCGACTTGTAGAATCGGAGAGCTGCGGGAAAAGTCACCTTTCTCGAGCTCCTTGACGAAGTGGTTCACGATCTCCTTGAGCTTGGAGCGATCGACGGTGAAAGCCTTCTCGAAGTCGTGAATGGGCCCCAACAGGTTCTGGGGCAATTCGTGCATGGACCCTATACCACATTAGTTTAATAAGGGCAGGGGTAGCTTGGAGAGCCTCACCCTTGCGGGACTGCGGGTGCTTAGGGCCAATTCCAACCATGGTGATATGTAGTGTAGAAAAATAGAGGAAAAGGAAAAGGAAAAGGAAAAGAAAAGAAAAAAGTTGGGAGGGGAAGAATGACGATATGGAAATCAACGTGGGGCAACTTGTAGATGTCTTGTTTTGGATGTCGGAGAGAAACGAGAAAGTCAATTGGGGTTAGTGGAGGGGCTATGGGGGGGAATCTGGTCATTTTATAGACAGTCGGACTATAAATATTCTAAATATAATTATAAATAGCCTTACACTATCTAAATAACCTTGCCAAATTAGTTGTTTACAGAAATCAAGGGCATCAAGGGCATGTTTTTGACTGCAAACGTTATGATCGACCGAGATCATCTCTTGGCACGATTCTCCACGTTATACTACGAAGTACTTACTTAGTATGCACTATGTTAGCTACGGAGATATCTACATACACTTACAACATACTAATCAAAACAATATCTCTCCTATTTCTGCTTAAGGACATTTCATGAAAATCATAATCTCAATGTGACAGCTTACGCGCCAAATGGGGGAAAACATGGTCCAGACCCCCAGACTGGCGGTGTGCCTCGTCGTGTGACAGCTTCTCGCGTACTTTATTCTGATACGCATCTGTCAACCCCAGAGTCCGATCGATTTCCTCCGTTAGTCGGTCCACTTCGTCCTGCAGCCGTTCATCGCGGGTCTGTAGCGGGGCATTCTCCTCCGCCCGTTTCTGCGGGTCGGGGTTGGTTTCCTCCCACAGCGCCTCCAATTCCTCTCCCCATCCCATAGCCTTTGCAAACTTGCGCACTCCAGCATCACAGTCCCCAATCAACAACACATCGTCACTCCGCGATCCAAGGCCACCGACACGCTCCATGTTGATGAGCACGCGAGGCACGCCCGGACTAACCATCGAGGGCAGACTGGCAAATGGCTGGACGGACAGGCTAGTTCCCATGACAATGCAAAGGTCGGCCTCTTCTGGCAGAGAGCGGCTGTCAAAGAAGTCCGATGGTAGAGATTCGCCGAAGAAGACAATGTCCGGCTTGACCAGGCCGTTGCACTTGTGGCAGTGGGGTACATCGCCCTTGGATACCTTCTGGTGCATCTCGTCGTCTGGGAAGGTCTCCTTGCATTCAATGCAGCGCTGTGTCGCAAAACTGCCATGGGCCTCGACGATCTTTTCGCCTGGCACGCCTGCCTGGCGCTCGAGGCAGTCAATGTTTTGAGTAAAGTGCTTCAGGAGCATCCCTTTCTCATAGAGCAATTTGATGAATGAGTGCACAATGGTTGGGCGATAGCGTCCTGGGTACAGCTCGTGCGCCAGTGCATAGAAAGGTTTGGGGTTATGCCGGAAGAAGCCAATGTCAAAGACTGCCTCGGGCTCTGGTAGATCTAGACTTGCCAGATTGGCGTAGATTCCCGTGTCAGGTGAGCGAAAGTCTGGGATGCCTGCTGAAGTGCTGATGCCCGCTCCCACCTATATGCTTGGTTAGCTTGGATACACTATTTCATGGGGGACCACGCGTACCATCACCACAATTTTCTTCACATTGTGCTGCTTAACATATTTGGCCACCGCCTCGATGTTGCGCGCCTCAAGAGTCAAGGGGGATGCGAATTCATCCACCTCGGTCGATGATTCGTTGCCCATGATGCGCCGGTTTGGACGTCTGGGTTTGCGACGTCCGATTATGGCGGTTGAGGACCTGACGGGTAAAAAGGCAAGTCTTGAGACTTCTAGATAAAAGTAGTCAAAAGATCAACAGAGAAGGGTAATAGAAAAAGAGCAACTGATATGGAAATCGTGAGCGTGGGGGAAAAATGACGTCGAGTTGATTCACCACATTAAGACGCGCGAGATGAAACAACAAACAAAGTCTAAAGAAAAACAGTTCACACACGTCTGGCAAGTTCTATTTGATTTACCTTGGAGTCTCTCAACCCCCCGTTGATCTTTTTGACGTAGCACAGCTTGAAGCTGTAAAACCCACTCTCACCGCCCGCAATTCACCCGTTCCCCCTACTGGCCATCAACAATCAACTTGCGACGACAATGGCGCCCAGAATGGCTGCAACCGCCAATGGGCATAATGCCATGCCCCAGAGCCCTCCAAATACCAATTTTCCACCAACAGAGACATCTCCCCAGCCTGATATCTTCAACGCCAGCTCCGTCGCCGAGATCAAAGCCACGTTGTCCCACCTGCATACCCAAGAAGCGTCTGTGACCGCCCGCCTCGATGCCCTGGTAACATCCCAGAAAGACCTCTCCCGTGAGCTGGGTCGACTGGACCTGATGCGCGCCAACATCGGTGCCCACGCTAGCACGACCCGCTCCATCAGCCATGGAATGCTCTCCGAAGCCGCCGGCACCGCCGACCGGATCTCCAGTGCAGTCCGCCGGCTGGATCTCGAGCAAGCACGGGTAAAAGCCACGCTTGAGGTTGTTGAGCAGGTTGCCGAGCTCAAGGCGTGTGCGCTGGGCGTGGCGGGCTCGATGGGTGCACCCCAGGACTGGGAGAAAGCCGCCAGCTACCTACACCGTGCAGCTCAGGTCCCGGCGACGGTCGTCAATGGCGCGTTTGCTGCGGAGATGGTCCCTACGGCTGAAGTGCCGGACCCGCCAAGTGTGACGCTCGATAATGCTGCGGAGTCGCTGTGCGGGCTATTCCTGCGTGAGTTTGAGAAGGCGGTTAAGGAGAATGATGGGGCCAAGATTACGCGCTTCTTCAAGCTTTTCCCGCTTATTGGTCGCTCCGAGGTTGGACTTGATGTTTATGGTCGTTATGTGTGTCAGGGTGTTGCGGCCAAGGCTCGAGCTAATCTTAACGGTGCTACCGGAGGTGCTCAGACTAAGGATGGGTTCTTTTATGCCAATGCGCTTACCAAGCTGTTTGAGCACATTGCGCAGATTATTGATGGCCATGGCGGGCTTGTTGAGCATCACTATGGCCCCCGCAAGATGGGACGGGTCATTGAACGGCTACAGGTCGAGGCTGATGTGCAAGGTGGTATCATTCTTGATACTTGGGGCGATGAGCGACATGTGGATCGCAAACTGATGGATATTAAATCTTATGCCTTCACTTTTTTGGTGCAGAGCTTCCTGCCCGCGCAGCGACCCGGCCCGCCTCGCTCACAATCTCCTGCCGTTGGGGCAAGTACTGCCACCGACGAGGAAGGGGTGGATATGAAAGAGATCGATGGTGTCTTGAATGAAATGGCTATCATGTTGGGCCGGTGGTCACTGTACTGTCGATTCCTGGCTGATACGTGTAATGTGAGTTTCAACCTCCGCCTCTTTAATACCAGCACTAACAACTTCTCTAGTCTTCGGGTGAGGATGATGCAGACGACGATAAGAGATTCGAGCTACCCAGCTTCTTGCGAGAGTCACCTCTGGCCCAGAAGATCAACGATCGCCTAGTGGCCCCATTCAACACAATGACAACATTCTTCTTCCGCCGCTCTGTCGAAAAGGCTTTCCAGCTAGACGAGTCCCCGTCAGGCCTCACATTGAACCCCCAGCGTCCACTGAAAGCCGACCCACCACACATCACCTCAGCCGTCGACGACATAATGTACATCGTCAACAAAGTCATCCAGCAATCACTCGCAACCTCCCAGGAAGCAGTCGTGACAAACGTAGTCCCGACACTGTCACGCGTCCTAGGCTCCGATTTCATCGGCATGACACAGCGCAAGATGCGCGACGAGTGCTACCCACGCGCCCCAGTCCAAGGCGGACAACCCACCGAACAAACCACAATCTCCTTCCTAGTCCAAATCAACAACCTCGACATAGGAGTCGACTACATCCGACGAATCGTACAAAACAACACGGGCTCAAAACCAACCGACACCACCACAGAAGGAACCCCGCACCTCCTCACAATCTTCGCAAGCCCCAGCGCAGCCAAGAAAGTCCACCAAACCCTCCAAACTCTCAGCACAACCTTCGAAAGCAAAGTAACCGACCTCCTAACCGACGGAATCCAAGTAATCTTCAACAACGCCATAAAGCCGCGTCTGCGCCCAATTCTCGCAGATACATTCCGGGACATCGAATACGTACCAAGCCCCAACCTCGAAGCCGACTCTCCGACCTTCGACAAAGAACTCGTCAAGCCGCGCTTCACAACCTCCTGGAACGACCTCCTCACACCATTCGCGCGGATCCTGACGCCAACCGCCTTCGACCGCGTCCTCGGCGTGACGGTCGCGTATCTGGCCCGTCTACTGGAGAAGAGGCTTTGGTCTTACGGGTCGCGGATTAACGCGCTGGGCGCGGCGCGGCTTGAGAGGGATGTTGCGGGGCTTGTTGGGGCTGCGGTTGATGTTGGGTATGTTGCTGGTGCGCCAGGGAGATATCGGTATCGGGAGTGTTTTGCGCGGTGTGTGCAGATGACGCTTGTTATGGGGATGGATGAGGATGAGTGGGATGAGGTTAGGAGGGGTGGGGTTGCGGCGGAGATTGTTGACAAGCTTGGGAGGGAGGATTTGATTAGGGTTCGGGGGATGGTTAGGAGGTAGGGAGGATTTTTTGTAGATTGGATTGTTCAATGTGCATTTGACTCGTTTTTTGTTTTTTGTTTTATATTCGGGTTTGGAGTTTTGTTTCTGGACAAATGCATGTATGTAGACTCGCAGCAGTAAGGTACTTCCATATTTACATGTCTACCATCTACAATTGTGCAAAGATTTGAGAATAACTATAGTCTTAGATAATAGGTAGATTTGTATCAGGCTGTATCGCTCTATACTGCAGATGCAAACCCGAAAACATAGACAGAAGCAAGGTATTTGCCTTGCAATTCAATGAAGCAGCTTGTGTACACGTACAAACCCAGTTTAATATCCCCGTTTGACCATTTCAAAGGCCATTAAAACATAGAACCATGGAGCGCCAGGCCAAATTAGACCATAATTCAAGTTGCTTTCCCCGAGGGAGGTGTAGTTTGGTTTGGAGGTGGTGAGGTATGTTATTGAAGCGTGAGGATGAGGTAAAGGTGAATAACGGAGGGTGAGATGTTTGGTACTTGAGGTCGGTGGTAGAGAGTTGGTGGTAGAGAGTTGGTGGTAGAGAGTTGGTGGTAGAGAGTTGGTGGTAGAGAGTTGGTGGTAGAGGTATCGAAAGTCGAAGAGTAGGTTGGAGGTATAGCAAAAGCCCCAGGCTTTTGTCGCAAGAAAAGAAGCACGCTCAAGGGATATCGAGATAAAAGAAGCGAAAACGAGAAAATCAAAGCTTGCTGGACGGAATGGCGTATGCGAAATGTATGCCATGCAAATTAGATGCAGGGAAAATGTGTGGAAAAGGGCGGAGAGAGAATGATTACTTCTCCGTCTTCTCTTGGACCGGTCTTAGCATCACGGGTTCGGCACCCTGTGTATCGGGAGGATGCTGTTCAGCGACCTGGCGAGGAGCAGGAGCGATCTTGACCTCGTGCATAGCGATGTCACCTTCACTGGTGCCGCGGCTGCTCTGGCTGATCTCACCATTGGGCGCGTGGCCCTCGAGCATCACCTCGCGCGGCGGACCGCCGAGCATCATCTCGCTATGTTCGCCAATGCCGTAGCGCTGTGCGGCGGGGACCTGGTGGCCGTCTTCGAGCTGGTCGTGGTTCTGCGGGGTCCAAGCCAGGTAGTCACGACGGACCTCGACGTAGTCGTAAGCGAACTCGCCCAGCTGGTCGTCGTCCATACCGAGAAGCTCAGCTTCCTCGGAGGCGCGCAGGTTCAGACCCGGGATGGCGTTGATTGCGTAGGCGATAATGGCGGACATGACGAAGCTGTAGGAAGCGGTAGCGACGATGTAGGCGATCTGAATGTACAGCTGCTTGTAGTTGTGGATGACCCAGCCACCGACACCAGTGCCGGTGTTGACACCGTCCAGACCAACAATGGCATCGTCACCGAACAACGCGTTGAAGATCAGGCCGACAATACCAGCGATGCCGTGCTCTGCCAACACATCCATAGAGTCGTCGATCCGGATCCAGTACTTGATCTTGGTGGAGTAGTTGCAAACGATGCCGGTCACAATGCCGAGGATGACACTGGCCCAGGGAGAGATGAATCCGGAGGCGGGTGTCGCAGCGACCAATCCCGAGATGGTACCGGAACACCAGCCGACCATCGACCACTTGCGAGCCAGACGCCAATCGAGCAAAACCCAGGTGATGGCCGCGAAGGCGGCAGTCAAATTGGTGTTCCAGGAGGCCATGGTTGCGCGCAGGTTAGCTCCGAACGAGGAACCACCGTTGAAACCAAGCCAACCGAACCAGAGGAAAACGGTGCCGAGGAGGATGAGAGAGACGTTGTGTGGGCGGAAGTTGAGCATCATGCGTTCCTGTCGGCGACCGAGGACCATCGAGTAGGCCAGAGCTGTGAAACCGGAACCGATTTCGACGGGACCACCACCGGCGTAATCCATCACACCGTACTTGAATGCCCAACCGTTAACGTTCCAGACCCAGCAGGCTAGAGGACAGTAAACGATAGTAGCCCAGAGGAAAACGAAGACCATGGCGGGAAGAAGCCGACCGCGTTCAGCGACAGCTCCCATGACGATAGCTGCGGTGACACCACAGAATTGCATCTGGAGATAAAGAAGTCAGTATTGGCCTGGGTACAAGAAACCAGTTCAATGATTCCCAATGTTCGATCTTACCTGATAGAATGCGTAGAGCAAGTTAGGAACCAGTGGGGAGCCGGGGCTCGGATCAGCCAATGTGTTCATTAAACCGAAGTTGCGCAAGTTGCCGATATAACCGTTGGTCGCAGTCGGGGAGAAAGCAAGCGAATAACCCCAGAAATACCATTGGAAGGTCACGACGGACAAGGAAGCCATACAGGCCCAGATCATACTAAGGGCAGACTTTCGGCGAGCCAATCCCGAGTACAGAAAGCCGAGACCGGGGATCATGACCATGACCATGGCCGAGGCCACGATGATGTAGGCCTGGTCGCCAGATTGAAACCATTTGTTGACATTTTCGGTACCTAAACAGGAAATTGAGTGTTAGACCATCATTCCGTTAACGAGACAGGAAAGACTCCATACGGGAATCGCCGCCCAAGTCTGTGTTCGTTGAGAGGTCGTAGTTGGCAGGAGCTCCGATCCAGTTGTAGGAGGCATAGTCCGGGGCGTACGGGGCTTTCCCGCTGAACGCCATTGTGATTTGAAAGGCTCCTTTGAATTTGAAGATGCGTTAAGGGTATAGCAAGGTGTTCAAATGTGAGAAAGAAAAAAAGGGTGTTCCAGAAGTTAAGGAAAGAAGAAATTTGCCACGAATATAAAAATAAGGAAACCCAAACTCTTCGAACCAAAAAAATCCAGAGATAAGTCGGATCGACACTAGTGGGTCTTCCAAGGTTGTCAAAATTAAATAGTAAGCAAAGTGATATGACAATTCAAATGCAGTTCTCCCTAGATAATGGGGAAAAAAAGCACTGCCCAGAGATGAAAAGTTAAAAGGGAGTCATGAAACATGTGAAATAAAAAAAAAAGGAAATAGACAGGCGCGGTTAGCAGGAGAAAATCGGAGATAGTTGAAAAATGCTGGTTCAGGTGGTTCAGAGATTGTGACAATAGCAATGGGATAATCCCGATAATACTATATCCCCCAGCTCTCTCTCTCTCTCTCCATGTTTCCGATCTCCAGGTCTGGATATATAAGGTTTTTCATTTTGATTTTGATTTCTGTAATAGATAATTAACACGATTGACACACACACATTGTCATCAACCTCGTCATCCCCGGCGTAAACAGCCGCAAGATAATGTGGCAAGGGATGATAAGTATGGGTCTTCCCATGCCAATAGTCCAAGCCTTGGCCTTGTTTTGGATCTGGAGATTACATGTAGATTATGATCCCATGTACCATTCGGCAGTGACTCGACTCCGGGGAATAGTTCCTGGGGATTTGGGGAAGTAGATTCCACTACCTCTGCGGACATGGGTCTACTTCTTATATCTTCATCATTCTAGAATTCTTCAAATAAGATAGCTAGATAGCTTATCACAGATATTCTGCAGGGACTCCCCCTTCCTGTATAGAATAGAGTCGTGGAGTTATTCTGGAGAAGAGAACCAGGAGCTTATCTTCACTCGGATTTCAGTTCAAATTCCATCAAAATCCCTATCCGCTACCAGCAATTGGATGAGTGACGCTGGATTCCCGTGGATGCGATTGGCTACAGATAAAGTCCTTCTTGCCACTCGCGCTAAGTGGGGCTCCGCCGTAAGCTAAGCCTTTCCCTTTTGGGGTTAGCGTGTCGGAGTGGGAATGAGCCAACGATTGGCGACAGATAAGGTCCCGGTTTCTCTTGGCTTTCCGTTTTTTCCCGATCTCCCGGTGGAATCTTCACTTTTATCTGTGTCGGCCGATGCCGGAGTCTTGACCCTATCTACAAACCCTAGGTACTTGATTTCCTCTCTTCTTGGCGTTCGCTTTCTATATTAGTGCTCAGACCTTGCCGCTTTTTGCTCACTAAGTAGATCTGAGCACACCCCTTGGTACGCTTGGATCACTATAGATTCCATTTGGTTAAAACTTGTGTAATAGTACTATATATGGAAGTTTCAGTCTTGCCCCGATTCATTCTCTAATGGCTAGAAGCTCGTGGATAAGTTGAGTTGTTCAATCATATCATTATGAGTAATGAATGGCTGTATTGTCTTGGTCTGCCGAACAGATTTGATGAATCCAAGGGGACTCGGTCGGATAGATGCTTCGAGGGATAGGGTAATTTCTATTCTCTCTGAACGGAAAGGAATTTTGCTGACTACCAGCTTTGTACATGCTTTATTCAAGTGAGACCAAGCCTGTGCAGCGGGCGTTTTGATTTAGAAGTGGAAAGTGGAACCTGGAGAGTGATGGATAATTATCATTGAGATAGTGAACCTCCCTCTATACGATGACTTTGCCTATCACATGGTATCTAGAAAGAATGAATCTATTCAAAGTACTGACGAGGCTAGCCTAGGCCCCTATAAAACCATTGAGTAGTCGCGTACTTTAATAATTACCTGTCGCCTAAAAGCTAGCACGAAAGGTTAAAGCCTTTTAGTGCCTAAGGCACCGTAGACTTAACACCACAAGTAATTTGGTAACCATCTAGCCGTGCATTCCTTTCTAGTTTAGGTAGCACTGCTAATTCCCTAGACTAGAGATGGGCTCGTTAGCTCTATCCTTAGTAGCTATCACTAGAGAATGACGAGTAGTAGGCAATAGGCCGCGGTGAAAAATCTGCTATCATAGTACCGTATTGCACTTAGAGAACCCGATCGCCGTGCGCACGCTTAATATGCCTATAGTGACGTTCCTTAGCGATAGTATACGCTCGCCTCTCAAGTTAGGAATAGCCAGGATTAGTTGTCCCTATTTTTGTATGTAGTGAGATTCTGTACGTGTCAGGTTTCCAGGTCAAGTCATGTCCATCGGAATCTTTGCCAAGTTTACCACCAGCAACCGCTCAAAAAAACTACGAAAAGCTTACACCAGGTCACAAATCATATGCGAAACGATGCTTCAATTTCTCCAAAAAGCCAGAAAGCCTCAGCTCAGATTTTGGCCGGTTGTCTCCTTCTTACGGGGATGGTCAGGTCTAGGATGATAACGTATGCATTTTGGGAGAGATGAAATGTAAGGATACCCCTAAAGCTAGAAATATGATACCTTATATAGGTCCAAGCATACTACTAAGTATAAAAAAAATGTCGCGATGATTCTGAAATGATGCGCGATGTCAATCGTGACAAGAAGCGGTGGCGGGATGCCTGGTTTTTGAGGGTGATTTCTGAGGTAAATCGAGGATTTAGGCCTAAACCAAGAGTTCAGGGAAGAAGAAGTAGCCATTGATATATAGATGGGCGTTACTAGATAAATAGAACTGGGGATCCTCACTATATATTATGGATTATTGAACTTGGTGAAAAAGTTTGCATTAACATCTCATTGAATCACGATGCAATGGAGCTTCAATCTTCTTTTAAAAAAAGAAACAATGTATGAGGTTCCTGGACGAAAGGGGCGGACGGGAGAGAGAAGTCAGAGCTAATCTATCTACTAACCCAGACAGGTTGGAGCAGGTTCTGTCCCATGTGATGCCTTGAGACAAACACTTTTGCCTTCCAGATCAGCCTCCTAAGCCTTCTGTATCAAGATTGCCTCTGCCTGAAGAAGCTCGATCTGCACAAGACCACCATTTTGGACAATTCCTTCTTCCCTTTTTGTTTGGCCTCGCAAATTACCTGTCCTGGAATCCAGGCTGACACCCGAAACGTTGACGCCGCTCTTGGCATTAGTGCCAGGGCCCTGGAGCTTCAAGATTTCTATCCTTGTTCCTGGTTTCCAAGGCGTATCTATCTGCACTTTTCGCTGAGGTCGGGTACCAGAAGAGGTAAAATCAGAGTCTGTCAAGGACAAAGTCGAGGGGTTATGCAACCCATGGGTGGAGTTCCATACTCCCAAATCTATAAACACGAGCTTCTCGAGATTTAATTGTTGTTCGCCTGCAAATATAGCATAGCCACTGAAATCAGAAGCATTTGCGGCTGGCAAAGCGGCTATTTCCCAAGGCCGCCCATTGTTGCCCGCTAAGACATGTGCGAGGAAAAAGTGCGAGTAAAAGTTCGCTCTGATCCCGGCGGAAAGGTCCTCACCCTTATAGTTGTAGGGCAATGGCGTGAATGCTGAATATTCACTCTGGTGACCCAGATGAAAAAACACCTGCTCGATACCGATACTCGCTGCTGTTAGGACCAGATCTGTTCCCCACAAAGCAGCACCAAAAGTGTCGCTGATGCCACTCCTTCCACTGCATGAAGCAGAATTAGTCTCGCCGAGAACAAGTGAACTGTTAGCCGCTCGAGCAGCGGCCTCTTGTGGGATATATTGGGAAAGATTGGTCCAAACGACCTGGTGATCTGAAAGCAAATTGAGAGAGAGTCGGCTCTCGCGTGCTGCGTCACACGTCGACTGAGGGTAGAGGTGAACTGCGTAGGTCTGAATAATGCTGGGATCAACCAGTCCAGCACGAGTTACATTGATAATATCAAAATCGTCGACCTCGTCCTGCTGATCCGGGACCCATGGAGGATCTGCAAATACCGCTGCTTGAAAGTGCGGCTTCCGCTTCGCTTGCTTGTAGAACGCGGACGACAAGATTTGATCGGTGAGCTGGTACCACTGGCGAGTATATTGCTTTGTGTCCCAACCCGGTTGACGCCAGTCTTTGGAGATGTAGTGATCGATCTCATTGCCATGCTCGAAGAAGGAGAGGGACTCGCCAAGAACGTTGACCGCTGCTTCGGCTTCTTTCATCGCAGTTGACCAAGAGCCAGTAGTGTTACGTAGGTTCAGCGTGTAAACAAAATCTGTTCTGCTTGGGAAATAATCTCTCCAGCCGGCGAACCAGTCTTTGCGAATACGGAAAACTTCCACTTTGGTGTCATTCGGCAGGGCAGATGACGGCGTTCCCAAACTGGGCTCAAATTGCGTCTGGTCTGCGATATTACCTCCGACTCTGATTGGTGCCGGTTTCCCAATAATCTCGGCAATGTTCTTCAATATGTTTGAGGTCAAGTTGCTCTGGATATACGGATCAACAGAAGATGGTTCTATGGAATAGCCATAGATATCAGGCCTAAGGATGCTTTTAGAGCTATCGAGTGGGACCTTAATAGTAGAGAAAGAGGAGGCTAGAACCACTTGTAGCAAGAGAATGAATGTCAAGATGTAGGCCATCTTAACGGGGGAGAAAACGGTTGCCAACAAATTGGTCATGCGATAAAAATATGTAGATCAAGCGCCAGTTCCTGTTCATGAGCAAAAGTGGGTTAAATAAATCCACGAGATATTTTCCAGGTCGCGGAACAACGGCAATTGAAATAACGGAAACAAAGGCCTACGAAGGTAAGAGCTGCTGGGAAGAGCCCAGCGGAACCAACGCCCCAAACCCCACGCCCCAAGCTTCCGGTGGGGGCGGGGCCCCGCGTTACAATGATATAATCGATCGACATGTGCTCCCGCTCAGCTCGGATAACTCCCGAAGGGAACGCATGACGTAGCAGATGCGGAGGTAATCTTTGAAGAAATGGCTTTTCCCGGCCACTTGGCGGTTAGATACCTAGGTAGTTTGAAGGTGAAGAATATTCCGGGTCATGGGCCATCGATGAGGTTTTCATTGCAAAGCAGTATTGTTGTTGGTCCACATTCAGTCAGGTGCGGTGTTTAATCAGTGCTATTGGTGCTTTTTGTATCCCCGGGTAGGGCCAGAGTATGATAGTAGCGTTGCAATCTTACGGAGTGGAGTGACAATCAATGGACCCCGGCCAATATGCCTCTATAGCTTAAGATACCTCACTTCATTATCCTAGAATCTACCTAGGTAGGCTTGGGCTCCTATTGTGTGCTTTCTAGGTTTAGACTTTTCATGGTCAATTGTAGAACCCGGTGAGCTTCGAGGAAGGACATTTTAGCGTTATACTGGCACTGGCATTGCTTAGATATTAGATTCCAGTTCTTCTGTAACTAGTTAAGCCCCACACGTACATTGAAACTACAACACAGCAGGCTATCGCGGCAAAAGACAAAGGCTTGAAAGAGAGCCCTGCCAAATACAGCAGCAGCAGGAGTCAGCGAAAACCACCATGCAAAATCAGGTCTCATGGAACAATATCCAGCCAGTGTTGCATCTTACCTCCGGAGTGATCCATGGAAATTGGCCCGATCAGGACGGCCCGACCCTGGCCCAGGATTCTCCACATCGACCTCGGGAGTAAATATCCGCTTCCAAGGTTGTTGCCAGGTCACACTCACCAGGCACCGGTTCCAAGGTAGGCAGCTGCATACCTAGTGATTAGAATAATTCGCTTGGTAGAAGGAGCCATGGCTGCAAGACAGTGTTCGGGAGAGATGATGTATTTGCACAAGAAAGATAGCTAGATCTGTGGAAAGAGAAGACTGCGAATGGGTAATGTATGGCATAATTGATCTTAGAGGATTATGAAGCTGATATCTATGGAAGACATTGATAGGCCTTCTGCGGAGATTTTGTTATGGATTAATGCCTGGATTTGATGCCTTAGGCATCGACATCTCGTTTGGTAGATAGTTTGTATGGGAGCTCGCTCCTCTCTCTTCCCAATACAACTCTCTCCCTCTGCTTCTTTGGTCCCTACATAGTGTAGAACCCAACATATTTCCCGCAACGCGATCTATATATTGTAGGCGGTTTGATGATCCGCGGGTACCATAATGCCAATTCCATGGCATCCGAAAGGACAAACTATTTTTTCCCAGTTCTCCAGCTTGAGTAAGGTGGTCTCAGTACTAGTGTACACAGATGTCCTGTGATTCAACATTACACCTTCAATGAGTTATTCTGGAAACGCTAACTAGCCCTGTCTCAGACCACTTGCTGTTCTTTTCAAGAAATAAAACTCTGTTCCTGGTGAAATTCAGAGTAACTATCGGTTAAGGCGATCTCAATATTGTGTTTCTTCAAACTAAATTCGTTCAGAGACAGATATATGACTTCGGTTAAATTTCTCCTTAGCACCATACTGTAATTGTGGAAATGTCTCGGCCTACTTTGTCAACCCTGAATGTCTAATTGTCGGTTGTGACAGAGTAGGAATATGCAAGCCATTCCCTAGATAATTGAAAATTGAGCCCTGCTGTCTAGTTTTTAAGCCCTGGCACTAAGTCGGTCTAACACGGGAGAAATGGCCACGAAAAATTGTTGGTAAGGGCTTGACCAAAGCTCCCTCGCTAGAAAAGATATTCTTCCGTTAGAGACAATTCCGTCGTTGCGGTAGAGATCACCAGTCGTCCACATGTGCCTGTTTCTGCCTTAATAAGATACGGATCCCGGCCGAGGTGCCCTGTCAAAGGCGGCCTTTCAATCACCGATCACATCCTCTGATATCTCTTCCACACCTCCAGTTGACGGTCCGTGATGTTCTCAAAATGGGCTTTTATGTATATGCCAAGGAAGAGACTTGGCATCATGTTGAGATTCGGCATATCGAAACAAAGCACCAACAATGAGTGTTAACACGGCGTGTCAGAGTGCGCCAAATGGGTGTGTTGTAGCATCCGACAAACCCCGTTTGCCCACGAAGCCCCAGGTTTGCGGGTCCAGCCGCCAGTGCGCCACATGCTTTCCACACCGCTAACTTACCATTATTATACGAATTCTAGTAATTAATTCCTATAATATCGAATTCTCTAGTGTTGGTTTACGATATCTCACTTTCAATAGACTAGAAATTATCGGAAGTGAGTGAAATGTTCTGCTGGCAGAATACGATATGGCGCACTGGCGGCTATACACTGCCGAAAATGAACGGTTTTTTAGCGACAAATTCCAGGATATACCGTGGGGGTACGTTAAGTCGTTAAGTCCATAGTCCCCTTTTCTTAGATGCTGATCATCAATAGTGCATAGGAAAAGCGGACCAGGAGAATAAATGAGCGAGACTAACGGTCTTTCCGTGTCCACTCAATCATTGGCCTGTATATCCTCTTGCCAATTTTATTAAATAATGTCCAATCGGGATTTCGAACTATTACCCTTCGCAAAGGGCCTAATAAGTTCCGTTTTCCTGTGCCTAATAATGAATAGCTCAAAGACCTAGCGCCCGGTACATGTGATTGGGAACACTTACTCGATGGGTTCCCATGTGGACCTCTTATTACAAACATGTCTCATGTATCCAAGATCCACAAGACCAGCGCCCTATTCAGATCATTCTGGGGTTACATTGAGGACTTCCATAGTTAAATATATCCAAGACATCTCTAAGATTAGTATTTGTTTCAGACGATCTCCCCTAACCAGCTGAAAAGCCATTGACCGCTGGAAAAGATCGACACTATTTTTTCTAGATATTTTCAACGTCAGTAGTTTAAGAAGGTGTAACACCCTTTGCTAGAAGAGAAATCCAACACTCATCTTTTCCACAAATTCTTCCAACTCACTTAAACAACCCGCCATAATGGTTCGCGTCAATTTCCTCATTGCCATGGCTCTGGCCACTGGCTCTCTGGCTGCCTCCAACTGCCAGGCAAAGGACAACGCCTGCCGCACTGCTCCCAGCGCCAACATGGCCCAGTGTGCTGCCGATAAGGCCGCCTGCTGCTCGACTGCCTACGACGACTGCCGTGGTGCTCCTAATGCCAACATGGCCACTTGTGCTTCTGAACATGCTTCCTGCACTGGCTCTCTGCCGTCACCCGCCGAAACTTGCCAGTCCAAGTACAACTCTTGCCGTGTCGGCCCCGATGCGAACATGTCATCCTGTGTCTCTGAGCACGCCAGCTGCTGCTCGGATGCCTTCGATCTCTGCCGCGGTGCTCCCGATGCCAACATGGCCCAGTGTGCTTCTGAGAACGCCGCCTGCAAGAACCAGAAGTGAACGTCTCGATGGTTCTTCTGCTAGCCCCTCGTTCTATTGGTTCTGCAATTTAGTCATGCAGAAATATACCATTGTCGGGGGCTTAGGCTTCTAGCTTGACATTTCAGTCAGAGTCTGATTATTAGGCTACGGGCCTACTTTCTGATTCCGGGAGAAGATCTCACTCTCACTTATTTGCCAATGTATATAATTGCTCTAGCTTCATTTGCTACTGTTGGGAGAGGGTGTACGAGATGTGAAGGGCATATGTTATGAAACCTCTCTATGTCACATGAAGCTTTCTCATGTAGTCTGTACTATCCTTTCTTCCTTTCCATAGGTCCTACAACTGTCGCCTCACGTACAATACATATTGTACAGCCTTTTCATGATCTAATCTCCATTGTAGATCTTAACAATATGCCTAGTAGGCGCGAAAGGAATGGATTGTTGGAGATAATGGTTGCATTGAATGGAATAGCCTATACTTTACCGAAACTACTCTATATTCACTTCATTCGTTTTCCTTGTTGTTCTCTCTGAGGCTTGGGGTCGAGTATCTTTGATCCTCTGACTCGGACATTATTGTGCTGCGCAACTCTCTGAGACGCACTGTCGATACCATCGTAGGAAATCGACATGTCGGTGACGGTAGTTCTGGCCTGATCATACAGAATGGGAATGCCACTATCAACACCAAGCTGGGCAGCGTTGTGTACTAGTCTGACGAGGCTCCACCTTTAAGGTTTAGTGCATCCTCGACAAACCCCATTTCCGACGTTACTCCGAAACTATAATGTGACCATTCACAGATCTTCTGCAAGCGTTTCAATTTCAGTTCTTACCCAACCGAGGCATACACATGAAAATCTTGAGATCTCCAAGCAGATTGTCCTTCGGCCAAAAACTGTTGTAAATCTTAGGACTGGTCAAAAACTCGTTCTTTTTGTGTGAGGCTTCCCCAAACGTAACTTTCCACTCGGCCCGAAGTATTTCTTATCACCAATTAGCCGTTCTCACCTGGGCAAACGTCTAGTTCACGAGCTTCAAGATACAACTACTTGGCGCCTGTGACACGTCGATTTAGCACTGATGGTGTTTTTATTTGAAATGTCGTGGAACCTCAACATGATGGCACGTGTCTGTTCTCAAGATACATAAAAGTCCAGTTAGGAAGATGACGGGCAACCATCAAGGGGAGATGCGGAAGAGACATCGAAGGATGTTATCGGTGATGGAGAAGTCACCTCTAAAAGGGGCAGCTCCTCAGGCTGGATCTACATGCAAATGCATCCGAATATCTGGAGTTTTAGTGAGCAGAAACAGAAATGTAACCCATGGATATTCTATTGGAAGGTCATGGGGATGTACTGGAAAGTTATCTTCTCCGCAACGACGAAAGTTTATCTAAGAGAAGAATGCCTTTCCCAGCGAGAAAGCCTTTGGTTAAGCATTTGCCAAGAATTTCTGGCGGCAAGGGCTTTTCGGCAGAGTTGAAAAACAAACAGCGGTTTAATCTACTTTGGGCCAAAAAGTACATATGTCCAGGTATGTGTGAATGATAGTCTAGAATATTCCGATATTATACTATTCTAATATTTCGTTCTTGGGCTACAGTAGCGACCGGTATTGCCTTCCATGTTAGGAACAGAGAGATCATCTTTCAAATCCTAATCACATAACACACTAACCCATATGTAGATAGCGCGTAAATAAGACGTTTATACCTAACCAGGTAATAGGTTTTAGGAGCCTGAAATACCAGTATAGAAGATACAAGAGCCTTGGACTAGACGCCTAGACTGGAACTTCTGAAAGATTCGATACAAAACGGGCAAACATGGCGGTCCTAGAGCAGGCAATCTGTCGAGAACAATTCTCCCCCGTGAACATTTTTCACAATGGGAGTATTTATAGCGATGCTAGTCTGAAAGCCCCGTACCTTTGGGAGCGGACTCTCTCTAGCTTGATTATATATAGACTACGGAGTACGGAGTAGTATATACTTGTACAGCCCATCCACGGGTTGTACCTTATAGGAATTGCCTGGAATTTAAGAATAGCCCGAGGTCCAAAGTACGTATAGTATATATGTTGCTTCAGAGACATAAGCCATGATACTCACAAATCCCAACAACTGCATGTATATATACCCTCTATACCAAAGCAGAAGATTACAACCTGAGGTACAACTCCTATTACGATTACATTTAATAACGAATACTAAATTTGGACGATTACGGGCGCACCAATCAGATCTAGGGACGCATTCAGAGCGGGTCCATTTTAGGTTTCGCTTATATTGCACATTTATGGGAAAAGATATAACTAGCAGGCCGGCTGGCCCAATGGCAAGGCGCTTGACTACGAATCAAGAGATTGCAGGTTCGATCCCTGCGTCGGTCACTGAACTTTTGCTCCCGAAAGATATTTATCTTTTTTATACACCATAGAGTTCGGTTTTTGCTCCATGGGTAAGATAATCATACCTACGTAGTTCAATTTCTCATAATACTGTTCATAGAATAGCAGGTAGGTAGAAACGGAGTCGGAGAATGACCAAGATTATCTTCTGAAACTGGAGAGGTCTTTTCCGTTGAGCTATCGGATACGTATCGATATTGCTATTTTTTTACCCTCGGCCAGCGGGCTCCGGCCCACCAAGGATCCCTATCCTACCGAGCCGACATCCTTAGCACGACCCACTGAGAATTAGTCTGTCGCACAACCCGGGGTTAGGTCGAGATATCCAACCCGGACCCGGACCCAGCCTAAGTCCGGGTCGAAGTCGGCTAACCCGAACCTATCCTAACTCTAGTAACTGCTGTTGAAAGTACAGGAAATACAATTCCCTTTATATTGAAATAGTGAATAGTATTTTCCGCAGCTGGATGAGAAGATGCCATGATGTCTTGCCAATGATACTGTTTTTGAGCCACCTTGGACAAGATATAATTACGGAAAAAGAAAACCAAACACTTTAACATTGTGATTTGAGCTTATGTTGAACATATTTTCAATTGTGATGTTAAAGGTCCATGTACTTGCAAAAGGCAGCTTATCTCAGCCTTTACTCAATGGAAGGTATCACAATGCCGAGTGTTTAATGATCGGGGAAACAGGTTCAAATTATTTGAAAAAGGCAAACAAAAAGAGTATTAGCCGGATTTTTAGATGTCACGGTAATGTAGTTGATGAGAGACGTGAAAGTAACTATACAGTCCTGAAAACAATAATTTGTATTCATATACATAAGTTATTGAGTGGTGACCTGAGACTCCAACCCGTATAAGCAAATAAAACTTCCGTTCGATATTTCGTCTATCTACCCGGGGGCATAGATGATGGTCTGCTTAAATCGTCTCGTTGATTCCTTTCCTTAAGCGGTCAAGAGCATGATCGTCTCCCGAGAGACCAATAACGTCTCCAAGCTCACAATAGTCGGACTGCCAAAGACCGGGTGACGATTTCGGGAATTGTGAGCGGAACCCCAAAATGCGCTGTGCTCTTGGAGACAATTCCTCGATGGTCTCTAATCCGATGATGAACGGATTTGCTTCTTCGGGTGTCAAATAGCTACACTGTAGCGTGAAGGCTAAGCCACGACGAAGCTCTTCTGTAGTTTTGTTTGCCCCGCCACCGTGAACCGTCTTGCCGCTCATTAGAACAGTGTCGCCGGCTTTCATAGTAGCAGGGATTGTTTGGACGTGCGATCCCAGATCAGAATAGTCCTCCCATAGGTGGGAGCCGGGAATAACTCTGGTCGCACCATTGTCTTCGGTAAAATCCGTCAGGGCGATGAGAAAATTGATGGTCACCTCCGGAGCCTTCGAGCCCAATAGATTAAAAACCGGGTACTGGCTTTGGTCTCGGTGAAGTACTTGAGCTTTGTTTCCAGGTCCAATTTGGATCACCTGAGCGGCACCCATCCAGTATGTCCCAGAGTCTTGGTGAAAGACCCTCTCAGCCACCGCGTGAACCAATTCATTTTCAAGTACTTGGTGACGGAATACTCTGCTATGGGTTGTAACATTTGTGAGGCGCTTTGTATTGCTGCCGTGAAAATCTTGGGTTGCGTCAACCTTGTGTTTGGAACCCGGAGTTATGGCCTCTAACGGTTTGTCGAGTTCGTGGTTCAACTCCTGCACCTGGTCTCTAGATAAAAGTCCTTCGATAATGAGTGCACCGGCTTGATGTAGGGTTTGGATGATTTTCTCCGGATGATCGGTTGCCGATACACGAGGAACACGGGCTGGGGTCATGGAGGGGAACATTTGGTGATTCTGTAGAGCCGGAGGGAATCTTCACTTTGAAAACTTACTTGATGAAGTCAGTGTACAGGGACGAATCTTCGTGGCGTAGGTGTTATTTATGTATAATGGAGACAACATTACTAGCTCATATTTCACAAGCGAACAGCAGGCAGCATTCCAGTAGCCCCGATCCAACAGCCAAAATGATGGTTCTTTGCCCCTGTGCTCTTCTGCCTAGCTCGTTTGGACATAACAGGCGACATTCTTACGATCTGCTATCATGTGTTATCTAACCGCTAACCGCTCATAACTGACGAGACGGAGCAAACATATGGTCCACAAGCTCGAATCATGGTTCGAGCCTTCTCCATGGGCTACATGACACATTGGTCTATTTGGACCATGTCTTCATAGTACCGACTAGTGGAACCGGCGGAGATCCATTCGCCTACATAGCAATGTACCAATGTGTAATAGATGGTCTAGAAATCACGAAGTTTATGGTGGGGCGCCAAGGGATGTCCTGGGTGTGATTGGACCTTGTTGGATGCCTCAGGCATCACATGGAGATAGAACCTAGATAGTTTGCCTGCTCACTCTCTCTCTCTCTCTCTCTTTCTTCTCTCTCCGTCCGACCTGAATACATACATTGTTTCTCTATTGATCTCACATTGTATCTGTATTCCATGAAGAACTGCGCGATCAGATTTCCTTTTTTATCTGGATTCTATTTTTGCCATTCATGAAATTTTGATGACCTTACTTCCCGGGACCCAGGTTAACCAAGGAACATCAGATGGCAGTGTATTCAAGTTCAGCTTCGAATCTGACCCCTAGGCTGATCCTTCGACTTCATGCGACACCGCTATAGCAGGAGCAGCAGCGTCATCCCGCGCCCGTTTTATAGCAACCTCTAAGCTGGATTGTTCATTCAATAACTCTACACTTCCAAGACGATTGTCTGTTTCAAGACAAGACTTCCCGCCATAGAGATACCAAGCTAGGTGGTTCCCGAAACTATGGGTCATTAGGAGGGGGAATAATCCTTCTGCGTGGCCGCCGACCAGGCAAACGGAATGGAATTCAGGACGTTGCATTAGCATAGATGTCAGCTGGTCAAATTCAAACAATTCAATGAATCGTCGATTCTTGAGCTGCGCCGCAATCTGGTTGAGTGTCACTTTGGGTAACTTCGACTGGCGCCCTAGGGCCTCAACGGCAGCTATTCTCACGTATTCATGTTGATCCTCGAGTCGCGCCGCTATCCGGTTGAGGGTCCCTTCCGGCAGGTTCGACTGGCGCCCGAGGGCGTTAATAGCACACCGGACCTCCCAACCTTGATTCTCGAGTCGCGCCGCTATCTGCTTGAGGGTCCCTTCCGGCAGCTTCGACTGGCCCTCTAGAGCTTCAATAGCAGCTATTCTGGTGTCTGGATCTAGATGCCCCAGTCGCGCCACTATCTGGTTGAGGGTCCCTAACGGCAGGTTCGACTGTCTCCGCAGGGCGTGGCTGGCAGACATTCTGACGTTTAGATTTTGATCGCCGAGTCGTGCCGCTACCTGGTTAAGGGTCCCTTCCGGCACGTTCGACTGGCACCCTAGGGCGTTAATAGCAGCGAATTGGACCTCCCAACCTTGATCCTCCAGTCGCGCCGCTATCTGACTAAGAATCCCTTCCGGCAGATTCGACTGGCGCCCTAGGGCGTGAATGGCAGCCTCTTTAATGCGTGGATCTTGATCCTCGAGTTGCGCCGCTATCTGGTTAAGGGTCCCTTCCGGCAGGTTCGACTGTCGCCCCAGGGCGTGAATGGCAGCCCTTCTGACGCCTAGATCTTCATCCTCAAGTTGCGCCACTATATGGTTGAGGGTCCTTTCTGACAGGTTCGACTGGCTCCTTAGGGCGTCAATGGCAGCCTCTCTAATGCTTGGATCTTGATCTTCGAGTCGCGCCGCTATCTGATTAAGAATCACTTCCGATAAGTTCGACCGGCGCCTTAGGACGTAAATAGCAGCTATTCTGATGTCTGGATATTGATCCTCAAGTCGCGCGGCTACCTTGTTGAGGGTCCCTTCCGGCAGGTTCGCCTGCTCAACTAGGGCATTAATGGCAGCTATTCTGACGCCTGGATGATCTTGATCATCGAGTTGCACCGCTACCTGGTTGAGATTGAGCATGTCTTCCGACAGGTTCCACAGCCGTAGGGCATCAATGGTGGCCATTCTGACTTCTGGATCTTGATCCTCGAGTCGCGCCGCTATCTGGCTGAGAGTCCCTTCCGGCAGGCTCGACTGGTGCCCTAGGGCTTTAATGGCAGCTATTCTGACGCATGGATGATGTTGATACTCGAGTTGCCCCAGTAGGGCGCTAATGGCAGCATTTCCAACGCGTAGATCTTGATCATCGAGTTGCGCCGCTATCTGGTTGAGGGTCCCTTCCGGCAAGTTCGACTGGCGCCCTAGGGCGTCAATGGCAGTTATTCTGATGTCTGGATATTGATCGTCGAGTCGCGCCGCTATCTGGTTGAGGGTCCCTTCCGGCAAGTTCGACTGGCACCCTAGGGCGTCAATGGCGGCCATCCTGACGCCTGGATTTTGATCCTCAAGTCGCGCCGCTATCGCGTTAACAGCATTGCCCGGTAACTGATCCCCCGAGGTTCGGAATAGGTTAAGTATAGATCTTGTCAATCTATCAGATATCTTCCCTTGAAGCCATGAGGTGATAATTCCTGTAACGCTAAGTGACACTTTGTGTCGTGACTCCATCGACCTGAGCGTTATTATCCTCACTTCGTCTCCCTCCTTCTGTAGGGTGTCGGCTATAGCTTGCTCGGGGAACTCGTGCTCGCTTGCCAGAGTGTCTCGCCACTCAAATCGTTCATCCCACTTATTAAGCTTCTTGCATTGAAATACTAACCATCTTGATAGGTGGCCTTCGAGCTTTCTTCGAAGTGGAAATGAGTGGCGAACTTCACTCAAGCAGTGCATGACAAGCCGTTGGTGTGTGGGACCTAGGAGGTCGAGCGGCTCCTCCTCGATCTTTCTAAGGAAGCGGAGCATCTCTGCCTCCTCTTCAGCATCAAGCAGGCCAGCAACAAAGCGCCACAAGATATCATAGCGACCGTGATATTTATACCGCTTGAGAAATTCGACAGGACCGACCAGCTCATTTCTTCCGGTGCTGAGTCCCAAACATATAAGGGGTTTTCGAGCTTTCCACTGCCGTACAAAATACCGCGCCGCAAAATACTCTTGAAACGTGAGATGTAGGAAATGGTAATTTCGATCGCGCTTCTTTGATGAGGGGTCCGTCGTCCGTAGAAAAGAGAGGCGTGGGAGCGTCTTGTCGAGCAAGATGTTCGTACCCGGGCGTCTGAACTGCCTAGATATAGCTGTCCGATGCTCCGAGTCAAAGTTAATCACATCACTGTATAGCCCACTAAATGCAAGGCCTTCGAGAAGATAGATTTCGTCCTCGATAAGGTCTTCGACCTGACTTAGATCTACGTTTTCAATATAGACCCTCAACAAAGGATGTCCATCATGTTGTTTCTCCAATCTTAAGATATCCTTCTTCCACAAACTTTCCTCGATGGCTTTGTAAATATCGGTCATGGTTTGCGGTAAATTTTTGTCACCAAAAGTCCCCCAGGTGTAACAGAGCGCGTCTAACTGAATCGGGATCCGCACAAGTCCTTGTATTAGTTGATGCTTTTGGAGGAATGATTGAACTTTATCCACCGTTTCCGAATCGGTTTCACCCGTTTCCGGACTGGTAAAGGCATTTTTGATGTAGTTCTTTACTTGATCTGGGTAAAACCCGATGGTTTCCAACTCGAGGTCGAAAGTCCGTTTGAGCCAATAAGGAAGTGATCCATATGGACGGGTGGTGATAATGACGTTGGGCTGTTTTAAGAGAGATTTGAGAAAACGGAACACTTCACTACTTTCATCCAATTCCCCCGAAACTTCATCCAAACCATCAAGGACAAAGAGTGTTCTGCAATACTTGGTGGCATCCAATGCAACCCATAGTTCATGAGCGAGATCCCGGCCTTTCGGGTTTTGGGAGAGATATTCCTGAAAAAACAGATCCTCAAAATTGTATCCCCGCTTGGGCTCCTTCTTCAGTCTCCGCAAGGGTACCCAGAGTATGCGGTCGAATAAGTCCTTCCACGTGCCGTGATAGATAAAATCATAGACAATCCTTTTGCACAATGTCGTCTTCCCAACTCCGGCGCGACCTCGAATCAAGATTCTCCTTGTTTCTACCGTAGAACGCTTTAGCCGTTCGCACTTCTCGAAGACCGTCCGCAAGTCGACCTGGATACCCTTATCCGGTGTCTCGACTTTCAGTCGAGCGGCGAGCGAGAACGGAGAAGACCGCTGTGCATCTCCTTCATCTAAGCGACTCTCTATTTCACCAGGCTGCTCCACTATGGCAAGATTGATATAGCACTGCTCCATCGATAAGGTCTCACCCGAAAGTCGTTCAATCTCCAGTCTGTCCGCGGTATAGTGATTGTAGCGTATCCAATTGTCGGCTTTCTTGAGCGGAGGCGCCTCACAAATCTCGTTCATAAGAATTTGGATCTTTCCAGCCACAGCAATATAAGCCGGATCGTCAGGGCCACTAAACTTGTTCATCAGGGCATGAGTCCGCTCAAGGGCAACTGGGTCTGTGACTATGTCGAGGCGGGCAGAGCCGCTATCAACTAGCTAGAAAGGTATTAGTAAGTTGTCTCATGTCTGCAAGTTTGAATCTCGGGATAAGAATTGATTTGTGCGAGAAGCGTCTTGATGACTTACCACCTTTGGCTCGTTCAGAAAGTCTGCCGCTAATTGCGGTAGGAACCGAGCCTTTCGTAATAGGTTGCCTTTTTTTGTCTCATAGAAGATTGTTAACTGGCATCGCGGATCCCGTTGCTGACATATCCGCGTGAACTCTCCAATAAGTTCCTGAAGAAAAGGCGTCGACATCGTGACACTCTCAAGAAGCTTAGTCACTACTTTGTCTGCGAGCCTTGCGTATACCTTTAAGAAAGAGACTGCTGCCCTAGCTATGTCCTCAAATGCAGTTCCTCTGAACGGCGTGGCTAGGAAAACCACGGCCCCTGTTGCTCTCCAGAGAGAAGCATACTCGCTTCCGGACCGAGCGGCGATTACCAGGGCTTGGCTTAGGATGACACCACCCAGGCACGAGGCGATGAACAGCAGAGGCCGATTTTTCTCCGCCCCAGGTCGTGAGTGAATAGCCAGCAGCAAGCGCCTAGCAAGCTCTGTGACCGTCATCTCGATCGTGCTTTGTTCGTTGAAAAGCCTTGCTGGCCAGTCGCAATAGAAAATCCGAGCCCGTTTTGCCTTATCAGGGAGCATATCCGGATGCGCTAGCCAGTTTATGCCGTCCTTATCAGTGCTACTGGACCGCCATACCCACGTATCCGGCGACTTTGTGTCGAGACCATGAATGGCAATGATATCGATTTCTGTTTTGGTATCGTCCTCGGAAGTGGGGTGGACCTGACAAAGGTGGACACCCTGCCCCTGCCCGTCAGATTCGTTTCTTCGAGACATATCCATTATCTCTTAATTTCAGGATCACGGTCAAGAGAATTAAGGTGAAGTATATATAACCTAGTCAACTTCAGGATTTGAATGAATGATACGAGCTCTTCTTTTTGAAGCCACAGGTATAAAAGGTGAGATCATCATGATACGTTGAGTTTCAACTTGAACCTCAGGAGAAATCAGAGCAGATGATTTACGTTAGTTAACCCTGGATCCGCTTACATAAGGCCCAGGGGCAATGCCCACCAGCCCGTCTATGGGCTATGTCGCAGTCTACCTATAGCTAAGATACTAGTAGATAGCCTTATAAAGGTGCTGCTAAGGCAGAAGCAGAAGAGGTTTCGAGATCTTCTTAGGATAAAAGAGATCTAATATCTGATTATACCTAATAAAGGCATTAGCAGCCCTTAAAGCTGTTATGGATTTATAAATAGCTTCAAAAGTTAGGGGGTGTGTTAACAAACAGGATGATACTGTCTTTTTACCATATAAACATGTGACTTTTTTACTATGCATTTTGCTTACTAATTATGTCTGACCAGACTGTTAAATTCAGACTAGTTAGTTAGTTAGTTAACGTATTTCACAAGCGAGTGGCCACCACAAGCGAGTGGCCACCCTCACCCAACCTACTAATTTGAAATGCATTTATCTCAACCAAAACGCCATTAAATTAAATTTAAAAAAAAAACATCATCTATCTGGACATGTCTCTCTCCTATGTCCTGGCTTCCTACATATTCCACACCCTCGGGGGGGGCTTTGTACGCGGTTGTAAAGCCGATTCTCCATGTATGCCGGGACCGGGGGTAGGTGCTTCAACTGCTTCCACCGGCTGCATAATTAATGCAGATGCTTCCTAAACTGAGAGGCCTTCATCTGTATATATCTGCTTCCTAGACCTAGCACGCTTTTGCTTCCTCTTCTCGTTTTCAGCGCGTAAATCGCTCACTTCTCTCTCTAGTAGTGCGGCGGATTGCATCGTGATCTGGCAGGCTTTCAAAACCTGGTTTATAGCAGAATTGAGCGGGCTCGGGGGGCTTCTTGATCTTGTACGAAGCAAGGCTTTGATTGACGAAGCTTGTTTTTGCAATTGTATATAGTTCGAGGGCGTTTTTGGATCCCAATCACTACCCCGGCTAGAGGGGGGGGTAGGGGTAGTAAGCCGGATATTAAGCTTCGAAATCACTCTCTCCGGTGCAAAAGGGATTAAACCAGTAGATTGAAAGCTGTTTTTAACAGTCTTAGATTTAAAGGCTTCCATTCGTGCAGCAGGGTATGCTTCGAGAAAATCCAGTTTGTCAATATGATTCGATCCGCACCGCATTCGAAATTCAACTAGCCGGCTATAGGCTCGTTTTAGCACCGCAAAACAGCCTACATCCAAAGGCTGTAAAAGGTGAGAGGAATGCGGAGGCATACAGATTGGTATGATTTTATTCTCTTCACAGATTTCATCAAACCTCGGGGTTAAATGACTTCCGTGGCCATCGAGTATCAAAAGCCGATACCCCCCCTTCGTACGCGAAGAGGTAGTAGGAATAAAGAGCTTTTCAAGCCAGCGAATGCTAATTTCATCAGTAGTCCAGCCGTTAGGACTAACTTCGAAACGCCAGTCGGAAGGGAGGCCTTCGAACCAAGATTCAATAAAGACTTTGCCTTTAAAAATCACACACGGCGGAAGGGCCCAGCCAGAAGCATTCGTACACTTAATAACAGTCACCCATTCACGATTTCCAGGCTGTAAAAGAGCTCGCCGACCGTAATATTCACTTCTCGAAATCACTCTCGCAGTAGCAGTTAAACCCATCGCAAAACCGGTCTCATCAAAGTTATAAACGTCGTCCGGGTCAATCCCAAATTGAAGGATAGTTTTTTGAACAAGATTAAACCACTCCCTAATAACCTTCGGGTCTTCGCATTTCGCACGCTTGTAGTTATACCGTTTCGAAAACCGAGAGGATAGGAGAGGACGTCTTTTCACATAGTTCGTCACCTAGTTTTCGCCGACCGAAAGAACCGGGGTAGTTCCGCGCTTTTCGAGAAGAAGATTCGCCATTTCTCGTACCATAGAAGGCCGGGGGGCGCCTCCACGTCGATCCATAGAGAGAATCCATTTTTCAAGAGATTCCTCTTCGATTTCTGTCAGTTTTTGTGAATTAGCGCGAGAATTCGCGCGGTGTTGTATACCACTAAGCCGGTAGCGGAGAGTTGTACGCGGGACTTTGTAAATGCGAGCAGCGGAAGCAACAGAAGTGATATCTCCATTTTTAAAAGCCTGGATAGCTAATAAAAGCCTACCCTCTTGCTCAGTTGAATTTTTAGAGGATTGAGAGCGAATTGGTGGCATAGTGGGTGGTTGAATTAACTAAGTGCTAATTCATGGACGCGTTTTTCGGTGGGGTGGCCACTCGCTTGTGAAATACGTTATTGTTGTTTTTAGTTAGTTAAAGAATTGTACCATTGTGAATTCTACCCGTACGTTCGCCCGCAAATTCTCATAAATTAACTCAATAGAGGAAGATTCACTAGAGAAATGGATCGTGGTGAAGCATCACCACCACAGACTGTGGGTGTGAACTGGGTGCAAAGCTATATTAAGCGAACACCCTCTCTTACTGGATGGCTCTCACGTCGATATGATTATCGGCGTGCTGAATGTGAGGATCCTAAGGTGATTCACCAGTAATTCAATCGCGTGATCAATACATACGGAATTGCCACTGAAGATAGTATATGGAATTAGGCCGTGTCACAACCTCCATATGTCGGAATGTGTGGAGCACTGTTCTGTCATATTTTATATTAACGTGATTGTAACCTTCGATTGATAGTTTGTCCGAATTGCCATACAAAACAGTGTGGTAAGGGAGACATTTCGAATTCAATCTAGCTTACTATCTCATTCGTGCATGCAACTGGGGTCCACGGCGTATTTCAACAACATATCGACTTAGTCATTCAACTTCTGCCTGTCAAAATCATATTTTGACCCTAGTGCCGCTATCGTCCGCCGTACTAACCAGTTCTCAAGAGCTTACTGTGCACAATAGACTTTCCCTTCCTACAGTCGAGCAACCAAGAATCTTGGCCGCTCCCGTAGTCACCTGAGTTGAGACTGTACTGTGATCCAAAGAGATGGCCATTCTTCCAGTTATCTTCCTCGTTAATGAAGACATGGCCGTAGCCGGTTCTGGTAGGGTTTGATTTGCTCAACACTCCCAGCTTTGCGACGAAGTCTTCCGAATTCGCGAAATGCTCGGTGCGGAGGATGTGTGTCTCGAGACTTCTGCAGACCTCTTCCCCTTCAGCGCAGAATTCACAGCCTTCTGGCCGAAGGGATTTGCTGTTGACACAATCATCCATCGCCCAGTCCACGCTTGGATTGCCAAACGTGAAAACGCAAAGCCGCTCCCCCATTGTGTGTCGATACTTTTGCTTGCAAGTGAGCAATTCTTCCAGAACGAGACGAAGCAGGAGACAGCCTTGAGAATGGGCGATCATCACAATATGTCCCTTTTCTCCATCTAAGGCCTGGCTTAACTCTTTCTTCAGTACTTCCTGGGCATTCCTGCTGCTTTCTGTCCTCTTGATAAGTTGTTTCTGGCTTCTCGCATTTCCCTTTCCTTGGGCGCTCCTCTCGCCTGCGCATTCTACTAAATCCCAAAGGATACCGTCACCCCTGTTGAAAATTCCTGTTATTTCTCTCGAATATTGCCTTGCCAATTTCTGGCAAGCGAGCCGTGTCCAGTGATACTCCCCCACGATACCATTGACGAAAAGCCATTTCTCCTCCAGCTTTGTCCTAGGTACAGGTTCGGTGATTAGTTCCGATTTTGCGTCGCTCTGCAGCGTAGTATTTTGGGTCATTCCGATCCGCTCATACTCATTCATAGTCGTTATATCGACCCTCTTAGTCATTTCTGTTAGGATGAAAATGATGGACAGGGCAAGCCTCTGGAGCTGGCAGATTGCAGCATGTCGATTCATCGGCTTCGAAAAATCCAATTCATTTGCTTGCACACGACTTTCGTTCGACAGGGCTACACCTTCGCGCGAGTTGTTGGGAACATAGCACTTGGTGCATTCGACCAGGTCAACTATGAAGCGCGCCAAGTCGGCCCAGTTGCTCCAGATGAGTCCGAGGGTTGCTGCATTGATATCGTTGCTGAAGACGGCGTCTTTTATAAATGGAAGGCTTCCCACCGTGCCAATGAAGGCTCCCAGAATGGCATTTGTGATTTTCTTCACAATCCTTAAAAGTAGATCGGGCGTGACCAGATCCACTGCAGATTCGGCCAGCTCTAGTGAGCAGTTTATGATACCCTTGAGCAGTTGATCCGCTGGCCGCGCCTTGACTTGCTCAGATATCATGCCACAGAGGCTCCTCCCTGCCTCTAGAAACGTTCCTGGGTTGATCAGGCCAGGGGAGCGTCGCAAGACTTCATCAACCAGCCTGCGTCTTGACTCATCATCAGCGCCAGTAAATATATCGGTCGCTTTGGAGATAAGCTTGTCTTTCTCTCCGAAAATGTCGACGGCAGTCGTCGACAAATCGGTAACCAAGTTTCGCGTCCCGTCGACCAATCCGCCGACCAATTCCCCGCCAATCTTGAGACCATTCTCGAATAGATTGCCCATTGGGAATTCAACTAGTCACTCAGCTAAGTAGCAAGTGTGCATTCCTCTTCCTGGATGCAAATCTTGAGGCTTCGTGCGAACTAGCTGAGGGGGAAAGCAAACTTCACTCAACTGCTGGGATGTTCGGATTTAACGTTCAAGTGCACGCCACATAGCATTTGCAGGTGATTGTAGTCTTGACTTGTGAACTCGCTTCTCTGCTTAAATTTGCTCTGACGGAGCTTTACGATGATGTAATTCCAAAGCGTTTTTGTCTCGTGATCTCTGGTTTCTGGGAATCAGCCTGCTCTCTACATCGATGTGGCAAGATGGCCGATTCGAGTCTATGGATTCGGGTCTATGGTCGAGCCTAGCCAGGCAAGCCTGTAGCCTAATGCGTCAACTCTCTGAATATCGAGACTGCTCTTGACTTCGAGACACTTTTTGGTTGAGCATTCTCGGGACTGCTACCCTAAGTTACGTCACCCTAGTGCTCCTTAGAAACATCATTCTCACTCAATGGCGCGACTAGGTTGAAACGAGCCAGAAGAACAAGAGCGATGTGACACCCCCGAAGCTGGTAGTTCACCAAATGAAAGTCGGGCTGGTGACTAAAGTGCAATTTGACGTGGATTTATGATCCATTTTCTTAGGCAGGCGCCATGCTAAGAGACCAGCTGTTCTACGGAAGCCTATCCGCTTGTCGCATCCTATTTCATCCACATGAACAAGTGGTATGAACAAAACAGAAAATATGCAGCAAGGACGCTGACGCATTAGGCTATACGGTGAGTTTCACGATTCTTCAGATGACCTCCGACTTGTCTTCCTATGCAGGGTAGTGTAACCAGAAGGTTAAATTCTCCAGCTCAAGCACAGCATTCAACATCATCTACAGTCCTAACCTATCGACCAGCGCGTAGGTAGTTGATCAAAATGCACGATACACTATCTTAGAACATACCGTCATCATATACGAACCGCCCAACATTGCCTTAGTTCATATACACATTGTGAATACCTTTTCTATTACCGAACGGTTCGCCAAATAGGTAAATATTGGCCTTCTGGTCAATCGCCTATTTGATTTCAGGTTCTAGAACATCAATCATATCATTGTTCGAACCTGGTTCGTCATGGGGTAGGATTCGACCGGTATTGATATTGAATAAGTTACTCCGGATGTAGTCTAGTCTCACACCCGCAAAATTTGGCCCTGTTTTTAGGTCGCGAAACCCCGGGGATAGGTCGGCGAGCCTGTTGATGATAGGATGATTTTTGAAGTCGTGATCCACCTAGTAGGTAAGTCGCGATTCATTCTTATCACCAGACTACCACATCAATCCGAGAACCGGCCCTTCATCCCTAGTTGAAATGAAACCATGTTTGGCATATGATCAGCACATGGATTATGAATTAAGTATGTGGGTTTGCAATTGGAGTTTCCGAATAGATCTTTTCCTGCAAACCGCCTTACCCGTGGGACCCAATCAAGCGTATCGCGTATATCAGACGGTTTATACCATGAATACTTTGCGCCCTATTATTGGTCAGATACACGAGGCTCAAAATAAAGTTATTTCAAAGCCATGGATAGGTTGGTCATCCGTGGTACTCAATAAATGCACGGCGTGTTCGTTGGTTTATCTGGGCTCCGACGCT
Source organism: Penicillium flavigenum (assembly GCA_002072365.1). Lineage (NCBI taxonomy): Eukaryota > Fungi > Ascomycota > Eurotiomycetes > Eurotiales > Aspergillaceae > Penicillium > Penicillium flavigenum. The sequence goes on from MLQL01000045.1 coordinate 130,742, forward strand.
TCCGGACTACAACCGCCCAGCTGCAATCTAGATTCAACGTTGAGTCGGCCGATCCAGCCAGTAAAAATGTGGTATGTTTGCTCATGTACTGACCAGAAGATTGCCAATTTCGGCACCCGAGCCCGCAACCTTGTGCTGAGCTCATTCGTAAAAATCAAACCCCGCATAACCAATTGTTATGAAGTAGACACGAGGCTGAACTCAATATATACCGAGAGAAAGTCCATGTCTAGGAAAGGTCAACCGGCCCGATTATATATTGCAAGCTCCGCAAGCTCGGTACCCAATGTCCAGCGAAACACCGCGAGCATGTGCAGCAAACAGTTCCCATCGAGATGGATGGGATCGCAGAGTGCGGCTCTGGGACACGGTGACGGGCGGCCTGCAGCAGACTCTAAATACAGAGGAAACTGTGGTCAAACTCGAATTTTCTCAAGATGGGTCATCTAATTACCGACTTGGACATCCTCGATTTTCGGTCCGGGCACGTAAAGCATGCTTCTAATGCAATCTATACGAACTAATGATCTTCATTGAGCGAGGACGGTGGATAAACATGAACGGCCAAAATGTACCCTCAATACTAATAGAATGCGCCAGGAGGCATGATGCTGATTGAGAATGACCGATAGTGACAGAAATCATTGTTTCGACAACCGGTATGGCTGCCTCCACAGTCAGAAGCCCACGCTCCAGGAAAGTTGCATACGCGTTCCCCACTGACAGACTCGGATTTGGAGATAAACGGTCTGCGGGCCTGCTTCCTGCGGATAGGTCGCTTTTTTTTCAGATATATTTATTATCGCTTAAATTCATGGTGACGGCTAGGAAAATTAAATTGAAACATATGCGACCGAAATAAATTTAACATTGAATGCCGCGCTGCCCTATTTTTGAAGTCACAATATACACGGGTGAGATCATCTTGATATGTTGAGAGTTGCGACTTAATTTTCAAAGCGAAATACACAGTGGAGCAGATGAGCGCTCAGTGCACCTGATCTAGCCGAAAGCTCAGTATCTGATGCATCATTGCTGCGAACGGGACATTCTAGCCGGTCTGGAATATCTCAGCCCATCTGGGTGACGAAACTAAGCGCTTCTCCGGTAAATAATTCCCTGGTTTCCTTTTCTACGGGTGGTCAATCACAATTCAAGTTTTGCTTTTCAGCGTGGATGCCATATGTATATCCCCCCCTCTCTTCACTTCTTCTTGCGGAGGTTTTGTTCATTTTCAACTCATCAACCCATGACCTCATTTTAACTCGAATTCAATAAGGTACGCTGGCTACGAAGATGCCTGAAAGTGTACCATTCAACGATGATGTATCCATTCTAAGTACATCCTATATGCCTGCTGCCTTTCGCGACGAGCACTACACGCTCTACAAGCCTACCGCAGATATTCTCCACTTTTTACAAAAGGACCTCTCTGTCGAACGTCTGAATAGGATTCATAAATACCTGTGGTTGGCTGGGCGACCCATGCCGCCCAGACCCCTAAATTATCAGACCGCAACATCACGAGACATTGTCCCAGATGAGAGAATTGATATGCATCTGGTCTGGGAGCACTCTCGTCGCATCCATTTAAAGCCTATCCCGCGATACCTTCTGAATTATCAATTCTGGGTTTACCATCTGATCTGCGCAAAAACGTGTCCTTGTTTATCAAGACCTGAGTACCGCGGAACAATGAGAGGAGACGGGATTTGTCAGAAAAAAAAGCTGTACGAATATAGTCTTGGATTTTTACTCTCCTACATTGCGCTGATCCAGTGCGAAAGTGATTTTGTGATTGCCCAGGACCATCATCTCCTTCCGGAAAATGTCACCTGGGAGGATTGGCATAAACTGGTCCAACAACTGTTGGACAATGGTGCCGCTAACCCCAGAAATATCAATGCACGATACTTGTTCGGGGAGCTTAGGCTTTCACGACTTAACAAAATTTGTGCTTTTCGTTACGGAAGTATTCTACGAGGTTACCAGTTCACCTTTCAGACGTACGGCGAGTTGTTCCGCGACTATCTCGCACCTCTCGCCGCGACGACTATATATGTCGCGTTGGTTTTGACGGCAATGCAGGTTGGACTGGCTACCACGCGCCTGGGAGATAATCTCGCCTTTCAGAGAGCTTCGTATGGCTTCACTGTCTTTTCCATCCTTGGCCCGCTCATTGCGGTTCTGCTGGTTGGCCTTATTGGGCTCTTCCAATTTATCAGTAACCTTGTGGTGACACTGAGATTCAAAAGGGAGCGATCCGCGCACTATAAGCTATTGAGCTCACAAGGCTGGTGACTTGCTTTGAAGCAGAGATGACTGGAAGAATTCCCAAATTACTCCGAGGCAAGCGAAGACTTTTTTCAAGGTTACGGGGATGGCTGTAGTCTACTAGACTACAGGTAAGGGGTTTCCCTTCACTATGGGACAAAAAAGTGGGTCCCACAAGACTACATTCTGGCCGGCGACTATGTTGTTTGGCGAGTCACCCCAAGCTGCAGCTCTGCTTTGTTCGACCCTGGCCGACCATATCAGCTTATGTCCCCTGACACGACTGAGAGCCAGTAGCTTAGCAGCACGTGTTGCAACTGACTGAACGTCCTATTTAGCAAACATTCCGGCGGCTAGTATACTCTTTTGATAGGTAGTATACAGTTTCACTTCTGTTTCGACCTTGGTATTGGGCAGCAACTAAGATGGCGATCTCGTATGTGTCTCACAGGATGACGACGCCTCTTTTTTCCCCCTCAGATAAGGCTGGAAAGAGAAATATACAAAGCAACGAGCATCCTGGGGTTGACCAAGAAAATCAAAATCAACGTTTGCACACGACGTCTTCTCGTGAAATTACTATACTATCTTCTCTCCCTGCCTATCCTCAACGAACTCGTTCACTTTGTTGAAAACGACACCACGTATGAAGACTCTGTGAAGGCAATGGCTTCTGGGGTTCTCAACTACTACTTTCCGGCGACCAATGGCTACACGGTTGCATCAGAACAAAACCTGAATAACAATTTCGCCGACTTCACCATTCTTATATCTAACGTCGGTTTCCCTGGAGATTGAGGTGTTATTGATCATACATTTGCTGAAGTGAAACGAGTAAGCGATAACCTATAGGCGTCGTTAGAATAACTTGAGAATGCCCTTGAGTATACCAACACGCAATTTGGAAGATATTGGGCGATTATGATTTATGGGATCAATTTCAAGTTCTACGAATATCATCGAAACCTACCTAAGCACGTATGTCTTATCCCGCGGGGTCCTCCTAACTAACGCTAACCGCGGAACACATTCTATACGCGTAATGATAGTGTTGAAGTTGATTAGATGCTGAGATATATGGCACAAAATAATACTCTACCCGCCTGTTAAATAGGCGTGGTATAAAGGAGGGTTAAAGGTTAAAGGGATACATATTAATTCGGTTTCATATTTGGGATGTAGTGGGAACTAGATTGCTAGTGCCCATTTAATGAAATTGAATTATTAGCGACCGCGACTTAGGAGCTATCTTCCAAGCTATTGTTGGGCTCTACACTATGTAGGGATCAAAGATGCAGAGAGGAGAGAGTTGTATTGGGAAGAGAGCGGAGCGAGCTCCCATACAAACTATCTAAGTTACTACAAACGAGGGGTCTTGCCTAAGGCATCAAGGCATCCATAACAGCTATCCTGTTAAATTATAAGGCTATGCTCTATCGGCGGTGTCTACCTTTATGCGTTCCGCACTCTCTACTTGTCAACGGTCAAATAATTAAAATAGCCGCCAAAGTATTTCGTCTGTAGTAAAGTAGGCTTCCTATAAGTGTCAACAGCAATCCCAACTTATTACACTACAATAATAATTACTATAAACGAAAGCCTCCTAACACTTCTACACTTCTCGCCAATAATCTGTAGATTTGGTATATGTCTCATTTTGTATCCCATTACTACCGAATCTAAAGCACTATGGGGGATTATGATTTGGTTTTCTGCCATATTAGCCATCATTTATTGGATTTAAAATCATCGCATGAGTTAAATTCATAGCTAAAGCCTTAGAGATAGCAGATTAAGGAGCAAGATTTCAGAGTTCGAAATCTCTTACCAACTAACCCTGCAGAAACAGAAGGCGCTCGCCCGTTTATTCTTCAATCGAATACCGTGGGCTCCGAAACTCAAGGCCCCTTTATAAGAGATATTCCCAGACGAAAATTAGATCACATACTTTAAAGATATCAATAGTTTTTCACGAGTGTGGTTGTCAATTGGAAGCTTACTAGAATGAATAGGCAGGGGACTTCCCTCTCATAGCGCTTCCAAGCGTCGCCGTATTTCCTTCGGCATAGTCTGTCGCAGAACCCAACCGGACCCGGACCTAACCTAAACCCAGGTTAGGCCCGGGTCTAAAATCTCGACCTAGCGCTAGGTTCTAGGTTACTACCTAGGGTTACTCTCGGTTCAAGCACCCCTTTTTTTAATTGGAAAGGACACTTCATACGAGACGCCAAGATATTCACGAGGAAGAACGAACAGTAAGTTAAACCGGGCCCACTGTGCTTGCGTCAGATACAGTAGTATAGGGGATCCGAATTCGATTGGGGGGAAATGCGCTCTAACGGTAATGGGACGTTTCGTTTCGATTAAGATCAAACGGCTAGATAAGCGATGATAATCGAGATACCTTTCGATTAGGTGGCGGGCGACGATCGAGCGGCTAGATAAACAATGATAAACGCTCGCCGCACGGGATGTGTTTGCTTGTCGGTAACGGTATGCGGGGTTTCGCAGACATGGTAACGGTACATGCGCAGGGGAAATACATAAAGTGACTACCCTCGGCGGACTTTAAAACTAGGGTCACTGTATCAAGCAGATATTTTCTTCGCAGGAAAACAGATTCATCATTCCTCTTCTTTCTCTTTCATTCTCGTCGTGGATCTCCTTGGCCAAGTGAACCTCAGGATGGCGTCCATGTGTACAGTGCTAGCAGAGTACGAATCCCGGCAAGTGGCTCTGGAAGCAAGTAACAACCCTTTTGCCCAGGGAGTTGCCTGGATCGAAGGCGACCTCGTTCCGCTATCGGAGGCACGGATCCCACTACTCGACCAGGGTTTCCTGCATAGCGACCTAACCTACGACGTCCCCGCCGTCTGGGATGGACAATTCTTCCGCCTTGACGACCATATCGATCGATTGGAGGCAAGCTGTAAGAAGCTACGGCTCCAGCTCCCTTTGCCAAAGTCCGAACTCAAACAGATCTTGGTAGAGATGGTGGCCCAGTCGGGGATTCGGGATGCCTATGTGGAGATCATCGTGACCCGGGGCCTCAAATTCGTCCGCCAGGCCAAACCGACCGATATCATCAACAGGATCTACATGTTTGTACAGCCTTACGTCTGGGCTATGCCGCCTGAGATGCAACGGACTGGTGGACAGGCTGTTGTTGCAAGAACGGTCCGCCGTGTCCCTCCCGGATCGATAGATCCGACTATTAAAAACCTGCAATGGGGAGACTTGGTCCGTGGCCTCTTAGAGGCTGCTGATCGAGGAGCCACCTATCCTTTCCTGACGGATGGGGATGCGAATCTGACCGAGGGTCCCGGGTATAACATCGTGATCATCAAAGATGGTGCCTTGTATACCCCTGACCGCGGCGTGTTGGAGGGTGTCACTCGCAAGACTGTCCTGGAGATTGCGCAAAAGAACAGTATCCGTGTCCATGTTCAAGTTGTCCCCGTTGAGATGACCTTCCAAGCGGATGAGATATTTGTTTGCACCACGGCTGGAGGCATTATGCCGATGACATCTGTTGACGGTCAGCCTGTCAATGGAGGTCGGATTGGGCCTGTTACTAAGCTTGTCTGGGATGCATATTGGGGCCTGCATTATGATCCTTCCTACAGCTTCGCGATCAATTATGGGGATAGTTAGAAATTAGCTTATGAATTCGCCGGCCAAAGGTCTATTTATAGTTCAGTTTGCGTGTATGCATATTTAAGGGCTTGAAAAATCTGGACTCATCGCAGATAGAAATCAATCTGCGCTCCGTAACTGTCATGTGCCCTGCCAAATCCACTGTGGGATTGCTCATGTAGGTTAAAAACATTCGGATAATATGGTGTGGTATTGCTAAGGTGGAGGAGGTTCCTCTATAGTAAGGTTCATACCTAATGGTCGTTATTGACAAGGACGATCGTAGTCGGTTCCTCCTTCTGTCCTTGCTCGTGAGATCAAACCTCATTTTCTCAAAGCGGTGGAATGCAGGGTCAATCCCACTAGGTTGGTCTTATCTAGGCGACAGTCAGACTGACTTGCCGACATCACAACTTACTCGGAGACTGGATTCATCCTTGGCCAGAAAATTATTATTTTTCCGGGTCCCGCGGGCACCGATTTTCTGCTAAACCCTAATTCTAATCGCATTCCGGGGTGTCCCATGGGGCCCCGAAATAACAGTCAACTCGAAAGACCTAAGTCAGTCGTACACTCTGTCAGTATTTAAGTTCATTTCAGCACCCATATAAATATCGTGTATAAACTCAGCAAAAAAGAACCACTCCCGTCATCAAATATCACCATCGTAATTGAAATATTTGCAACAATGATCATGCTTCAACAGCTGACCTTGTCGACCGCTCTCCTAGCTACCCTCGTCATTTATTCTTTCTATTGGGTTTCGATGTCTATATTGCATAACCAACGAGCTCGGCGAATGGGTTGCAAGCCCGCTTTCATCCGACCGAGCAGGCTCCCGTTCGGTATTGATATTTTAAAACGTTATATTGATACGGCACGGGAGCAGACCCTCCAGAATGATGAGTTGGTCCTTTATCAAGAGCTGGGCCTGCGCCCGACGTGGAATCAAAATATCCTGGGTAATTGGCATCACGTCACAGCGGACCCGAAGAATGTGCAAGCTATGCTTGCAACACAGTTCAAGGATTTTGAGCTTGGCCCTTCACGGCGTAATTTGTTCGGTCCGATTATTGGAAAAGGTATTTTCACCACGGATGGAAAGGAGTGGTACGTTGCAAATCATTGAAGTCGATGTTACTAGGCATTAATATTGAAGGTAGGCAACATTCTCGCGCCCTACTTCGTCCGCAATTCGCTCGCGGTCAAATCGCCGACTTGGAGCTTGAGGAACGTCATGTCCAGCACCTTTTGAATAGGCTCCCAGTTCAGTACGATTGTTGGACAGATATTATCGATTTATCGCCCTTGTTTTTCAACCTAACTCTTGACTCCGCCACCGAATTCCTCTTTGGTCACAGTGTGAATTCCCAGATTCTTTCATCGAAAGGAAACGAGAGTCATGAGCATGGGACAACTACACCGAATTCTCTGCCCAACGGTTTGTCCTTTGGCAAGTCCTTTGACCGAGCCAATGCGGTGGTCGTATTACGAGGTTATTTGATGGATCTGTACTTTCTCTACTGCCCCGCAGAATTTCGAAAAGATTGTGCAGACATTCAGGATTTCGCTCGGTATTATGTCAACCTCGCTCTCGAAGGGGACCTGCAGTCAGGGACGAACAAAAGTGCTCCAGAAGGTCCCACTGAATCTGGCTATGTTTTTCTTCGGGAACTCGTCAAGGAGACAAAGGATCCCGAAGAGCTTCGGGGTCAGCTTCTCAACATTCTGTTAGCAGGGAGAGACACAACGGCAGGCCTTCTAGGATGGACTTTCTATCTACTATCTCGTCATCCGGAAGTTTACGAAAAGCTGCGCACCGTCGTCATTGAAACATTTGGAGAGTTCTCCAGTAATACTGCCATCACTTTTGAGTCCCTCAAATCATGCTCCTATCTGCAACACGTTCTATCTGAAGTTCTGCGACTGCACCCAGTCGTACCGGAGAATAGTCGCCGCGCGGTCCGAAACACCACTCTCCCTCGAGGAGGTGGTGCAGATGGTACATCGCCAATCTACATCCGCGCTGGAGAGGAAGTGATTTACAATGTGCATATCATGCACCGCCGTGAGGACCTCTGGGGTGACGACGCTAACGAATTTCGGCCTGAGAGGTGGACCGCGCGCAGACCGGGATGGGAATTTATACCATTCAATGGTGGACCAAGGATTTGCCTGGGACAGCAGTTTGCCCTGACTGAGGCTGGTTACGTCGTTGTGCGGATGCTTCAGCGATTTGACAGAGTGGAAAATATGGATAAGTCGACTGTTGTCAAACATAAATACACGTCGACCACTGCCCCAGTTCAGGCTCTCGTGCGATTGCATAGCGCATCTCAATAGATAGTTTTTAGACCCGCGGAGGTTAAATTCAATTGTTTTTTTTTATTGGAAGAACCTACTGGGATATATTGCGGGCTTTTCTGTAAATTATTTTGACTGCTAGAACTACCCTTTTCCGGAATTTTTTTCCCACCGTGCATCGCCCCAGATACACGCTTGGGAGTTGAGCCCGCGTACATGGAACGGAGAGCAGATCACCTAACGTTCCCATGCAGATGTTGATCCCTAAATAGATTCTGTCGGAATGATCAATGAAGTTTATCCCCCGAATGCATTCGTTTCATCATGTCAGCGGGGAATGTGTACCACGTGGCCCATTAACAGCCTTAGCAAGTCTATTTCATTTCGGGGCCCGAGGACACCGAGTCTCTGACTGCCATGTATCGAGCATAGCGGCCATGGTTCGACTTTTGATTAGCAAAAAAAGTCTGTGGCACTCACAGAGTTATGTTCCTGACCAATTTTATACCCAGTTCAAAAATCCAGAGTCAGTTTCATCATTGAGACATTCACAGATTATTCGATATGAGGAACCGATTATTTGGAACACCTGATGTTAGTTCAGCACGACTATCTCAAGTGTGCCGAGACTATTTTAATGAGCTAAGCTGCGCCGATCAAACCATTTGTTGACATACATGGGATGTCTTTGTCTCTTTGTGCAGACTGAGCCTTTGCTAGTTTGCCATTTCTTTGTTAGTGCAGGCTTCATATACAGCCTGCTTTCCATATATTCATTATCACCTCTTTTCTTCCCGATTTTCCCATGCTAGTGCGATTCACTAGATCTCCAGTATCGTAGCCCTCAACACTTACTATAGCTCAAACTTGTCGTGGTAATAAAATACTGCTATTACTTGCTTAGGTCCCGTCTTATATAGAGGTTATAGAAAAGATCCTAATAAAGAAGGAATTTAAAATTGTTAGACCTTACGGTGTGGGAGGATTCGCGGAAATCGACGAGGAATCGATCGTGATATCAGCCTTTACTACCGCCCTTGTCAAGTAGATTATCGCCGATCTTACTCGGCCTATACTTATTATTTCCACTAGCTTTGATATCTTTAATAGTAATGAGTAGGCTCGCTTTTATCGATCCTCGAATCTGGCTAACTAGGGCACTTCATAGAAAACTATTAGCAGATGATGGATCTCCGAGAATAAGGCAAATGTGGCTTGATTATGATGCCGATAGCCTTCTAAGCTATTCTGATGATATTGAAATATGCTGTGCATTAAAGGATTACATTTGTGTCGCAGACGCTAGCAACCTTAAGATTCGTAAGGTGCCCGAATTCACAGAACCTTACATCTAGGGATTGTGGGTTATAAACCATCGCAAATATGAAATGGATATCAAAACGGGAATTTTATTTGTATAATTCCTACTACTTAAGTCTCTCACATCAATTATGCGCTGCTATACATTCCGTAGACTGTTCCAAGAGAGCCCATGAAGTCATCATTAGTCATTATTCAGAAGGATCGTTATGACTGATTGCTGGTCAAGCAGCTTTAGTGACATAGTGTTGTTTATAGATGTAGAAATCTATACAGCATGTATGTCATACAAAATAGTATCATGAAAAGAGTACTACAAATATGAAAGTTCCAACCTTGTATACTATGAAAAAGTAAATGAATGATTGTCTATCTTCTTTATACATGGAAAGAAGCCCCTATTTATGCTTCTTTTTCGTATACCCCTATTATAAAAGATTAGAAAGAATCGACAAGAAACGGTGAGGATCAACAACAATAAGAAGAATCAAAATCTGACTGAAAGCAGGCTGGATTGAAATGTCGAGATGCCGATGTAGTGAGATACTGACCCGTATATTAAGGACGGCAAAGGTATGACCAAACTGCATATAGCCAAGGAATCCAGGCTTCTTTTGGTAGGAGCCTGAGTGCAAATCCTGCAGGGCTGAGATCTGCATTCTAAACCACCAAATTAGGGTTAGCTTTGCAGCATGGGAAAGGCCAATGTTAATGGAAATTAACTGGGATTTTCAACACATAGTTTAAACAATAGTTTCTGGATGCGGCGGCCCCTGAAGGCAAGTTACTACACATATATATCACTACTCGAGTATAAGGACATGTTTTTGGGAGAGGAAAATAAGGGCTGTTAGGCTTTCATATATGTCTCTAGGTCTGGCAATGGCAAATGGCATTTAATCTGGTGAAGAGAAGATTATATCTTGCCATCACCGGCTGGACTAGTAGTCGCAGGTATATATAGAAAGGTGGCTGTGCGCATTTTACATCGTTTTCACCACACATTCAATATTTCTGGCTGATCCTTTTCACCCCGCTAGCTACAGGACCAAAAGAGTAGAAACATCAAAGGAAGACATACAGAAAGACACCGTAGAATAATCTCAAAGGCCTGGAATTCCACTTGACGCCATTCTAGACCTGATGGATCGGACTATTGGTGTTCATCAAGGATAGAGACTGCGTAAGCGGCCGACTATTACCGGCTTGAACAGTATCTCATACCTGCAAAACTGTACGGACCTGCATATATCACTTATGAGAAACACAAATGCATGCCGACAACCGACGATTCTATTATGTATATGGGGATATCGATCCAAATATGGCAAAACTACACACGCCTATGGCATGGACACCTCTAAAATCGTAACAGGCAATCCGAACCGTACACTTGTCGCATCGGCAGATCAGACATTGACGCTATACCCGGAACCCACCCCGCGCCGACGACGGATCGCATGCAGATACTTGCGGCCTTCATCCACCCAGAACACCGAACTGGCAATGCAGACCAGCTTAAACAGGGACGCGAAGCCGAGAGCCTCGGTCTGGAAGATGCGCTGCAGGAACGGCAGGTATATCACACAGGCCTGGCCGGCTAAAGAGCCGAGAACAGCGTAATTGAACATTTTGTTTCCGAACAGCGGCATTTCACCGCGCAGGACGGACTTGCCCTCACTGCGGCAGGTCAATGCGTTGAACATGTCGAATAGAACGAAGCAGGTGAATGTCATAGTGGTGTCGTGCGCGGTGACGACGCGGGAGCGCTTCTCGATGGGGCTGCCGCTGTCGGTGAGATCACCCATTTCGTGGATGTAGATGGACAACGTGCCAATCATGATAATCATGGCTGAGGTGAGGACACGCTGGATCAGAGGCTTGGTCAGAACACGTGCTGTCTTGGGTCGTGGAGGGCGGTTCATGATGGTAGGGTCGACGGGCTCGACACCTAGGGACTGGGCGGGCGGACCATCCATGAGAATATCTGCAATGATTGTTAGACAAACAGGCAATGAATTAGACACAAGAGTACTCACTGATCCACAAGATCTGCATAGCATTCAGCGGATTCTTGAAGCCAAGAGTGGTGCTCAGCAGTACAAGACTGAGTGCAGCCACACTGGTGCTAAGCTGGAACGTAATGAAGTTCTGGATGTTATAGAAGATGCCCTTGCCCTGTTCGATTGCCCGCAAGATAGTCGAGAAATCGTCGTCCGTCAGAATCATGTCCGCTGCCTCCTTGGCAACGTCGGTGCCAAGCTTGCCCATGGAAATACCTATGTCAGCCTTCTTCAGAGCGGGTGCATCGTTGACACCATCGCCGGTCATGGCAACTACATCGCCGCGGGCTTGAAGTGCTTTCACAATCTTCATTTTGTGGTCTGGGCTAGTACGCGCAAAGATCGAGACCGTTGAGATCGCTTGGGCAAGTTCGGTGGCAGTCATGCGTTCGAGTTCATCGCCTCCGATGACCGATCGTGCATGCGGGGAATCGTTAACTGGCATCCCAAGCTTCTTGGCAATGGCTACAGCTGTTGTGTCGGCGTCGCCAGTAATCATGATGATTCTGACGCCACCAGACATCAAGCGTCGAATGGATTTGTGCACATCTTTACGCGGTGGGTCGTTCATACCCACCAGTCCAGCAAAGACCAAGCCGTTGTATCGCTCGTCATCATCGCCCTGTACGATCTTCGGGGACGACCGACTGCCAAAGCCTCTGCCACCTCTAGACATATCACGAACAACCCCACTGCCAAAAGCGAGGACTCTAAGACCCTCTGATGCCATATTCTCTGCTGCTTCCCGGATGATTTTGCGACGGGGCTCGTCTAGAATTACTTCCCGACCATCCTTGGTGAGATAGGTATCGGATCGCGCTAGGACCTGTTCGAGAGCACCCTTGATATAGGCAACATGGGGACCTCCATTCGGATCGCCAATAACAACACCCATCCATTTCCGCTCAGAGCTGAACGGGGTCTCATGGACGCGAGCACTGATACGATCGCGCACATCATCTTCCCCCAGTGCATCCATTAGATCCAGGATTGCCACATCGGTGGGTTGACCCACCCATCGACTCTTGGCAGCTGCCGAGTCACTGTTAATGGTTGAAGAAAGTACTGCCGCAGAAGATGCGCTAGCTGGGGAGTTTGCGTGAATCCGTGACAAACGAGAGTTATTTGCAATATTACCAACGCGAAGGATTGTCTGCGCTGCAGGGCCGGGAGCAATCACCGAGGTCATTTCTCTTTGCACCTCGAATGGTTCTGGGCAGTCGAAATGCCACATTTTGGTAACTGTCATGTGGTTGAGAGTGAGAGTTCCAGTCTTGTCCGAGCAGACGACATTGACAGAACCAAGGGTTTCAACGCTGGGCAGTCTTCGCATGATCGCTCCCCTCTTAGCCATGCGCAGGACCCCGAGAGCGAGCGTGACAGTGACAATGATAGGCAAGCCTTCTGGGATCGCTGCAACAGCCAGCGAAACACCGATTGTGAACATTTCGAGAATCTTACGACCTTGTATAAGACCGATAACCACGATCAATGCAATGACACCGAAAGAGATATAACTTAGCTCCTGGCCCAAACGATCCATGGATAGTTGTAAGGGTGTTCGAGGGCTCTCAATTTCTTGTAGAGAAGCTGATATACTGCCGAATTCGGTCCTCGCGCCGGTCGAGATAACGATGCCCTGACCATAGCCTGAGCGGACTAGTGTACCCATGAACGCAACGTTGTGCTGCTCGTTTAACCGAATGTCAGCACCAACAGCACCAGTGGCCGGTGCATCGTAGAACGGAGATCGAGGTGGTTCTACACCTTTTGGCGCTGGAGTGGCCCTGCCAGATGCGCTGCGCAGAGCTTCCGCATACTTCACTACAGGCTCGTTCTCTCCAGTCAAGTTCGACTCGTCAATGCTGAGATGTGTTGCTGCGGTGATTCGAATATCAGCGGGAATACGGTCTCCGGTAGTGAAGAGAACTAAATCTCCAGGCACAAGTTCGTTCGCGGGGACGGTTGAAGAAGCCTTGACCGCGGCAGACGCCGAGCCTGGGCTTTTGCTCCGTATTTCATCCATTTCCATGGACGAACCCAGGGGCGATGTACCACCGTTATCAGTTGCACCGGAGGAAGATGTTGGAAGATCACGAATCAAATGGGCATAATGGGGTACCAGTCGGCTCAATGCCTCCAACGATTTTTCCGACCGATACTCCTGGATAAAGCCAACGGTCACAACAATTGTTACCGCAAGAGTAATACTGATCGCATCGTCGTAATTGCCCATCACAAAAGAGATCCCAGCAGAGCCAAGAAGCAGGAGAATCAGAGTCTCCTTGAATTGTTTAAGGAACCGCAACCAGAGGGGTTCCGGTTCATCGTGGGGAAGCTCGTTCGGTCCATCTCTGGCCAAGCGTATCTCTGCCTCGGCTGGTGTTAGGCCATGTAAAAGGGAGGTTCGTAGTCGCTCGGCAGTTTCATGAGGCTCGAGCCACGAATATGTTGAGGTGGATGTCTGGTACAGAATAAGACCGCGTGTTAGAAACTCCATTGTCCAACGGTGTTAAGAGGTAGAGGAAGTATGTATCACATGCAGTACGTGAACTAAGTAAATATACTTACCGACGATGGAGCACTTGGCCGTCCGGTCATGGGCGTTGTGGAGGGAGGCCGAAGAAAGTCGGCGTTTGATGCATTATGCAAAGGCAATGAAGGTGTTGCGGACCTTGACATTGCTCATGCTTTGTAGGATGGATTATTAAAGACGATAAAATAAGACGTTAGATATGTCGACAAGTGATTTTCATGCCGCTGCGATAAGAATTGAGTATGCTTCGGCAAAATCCAGGTTAGATGCGATCTGGCAGCAGCTTCACACGGGGGCGGCTAGACTAACTGCTGGATTTGCGGAGTTGGGGCAAGTCGGTCGACGACGAACAAGGGAGGGAGAGATGACCTGAGACCAAAAAACCAATTCGAAAGAGCGTTCTGCTATAATCCAAACCGCAAAATAATCCCATTCAGAGCATCGAGTCCACTTGGAAGAGGCTAATCCCATGATGATGCTTTACCCGTTGCGGCCTAGCTATTTCGGGTAGGGAGTTTATCCGGTTACTACATGTAGACTAGCGCCAGATATCACGTGTAGGGCAGAGTATACGATGTACTCCAGAAGAGCATTGATTTATGTTTTCTATGATTTCCTCAGAATCTTTCTTCGAAGTTACCTTGATACATTTTTCTCTCTTTACCTGATTCTGAGACTAGCTTCTTCACTAGCAAAATTCATTGTTGTGATGCTTCGTACAGATCTCCTTTGTGTACCATACACGTGACTCGACATTCCCAGCCCCCTCAATTACATCAGCAAAATTCCCGCCCAGGCCACAGCTGCCACCTGATATTCCCACCGACGCGCATCTTCCGTTCCTCCTTGGTTTCTCAGCCAACTCCAAGATATCCCTCGCGCGCACATACCCTCCCCATCTTCATCGTCTTCGATGTCTTGAATACACACGATCGAGTGATAGAATTTTATCCTTTTAGTCACATATCTACCTTTTCATAACAATTATTGAGTGCGAGTCATCGCATAAGTCATTGTTTTCCCGGCTTCAGCGCGTCGCCCTTCTACACCTCACCCCGCGCCGGGCGGGTCTTTTCGCCTACTGAATTTGGCGAAAGACATTTTGCTGTTGTGAAGTATCTCGCTGCGATAAACACACGATGTTCTATTCCGAGACCCTCCTGTCGAAAACCGGGCCGTTGGCTCGCGTTTGGTTGTCGGCTAACATCGAACGCAAACTTTCGAAGTCGCATATCCTGCAGTCGGATATCGAGAGCAGTGTCAATGCTATTGTTGATCAGGGTCAAGCCCCTATGGCTCTGCGGTTGAGTGGCCAATTGCTACTGGGTGTGGTTCGAATCTACAGCCGCAAGGCTCGCTACCTCCTCGATGATTGCAATGAAGCTCTAATGAAGATTAAAATGGTACGCACTCTTTTGGATCAATAGTGATTTGGTACAGTCTAATCATATATCAGGCTTTCCGTCTCACAAACAACAATGACATGACTTCGACTGTTGTCGCTCCAGGCGGCATTACTCTTCCCGATGTTCTTACTGAATCTGACCTTTTCACCAACCTTGATACCTCTCTGCTTTTCCCTCAAACCCTAGACCTGGAGCCTGCTGCCAAACGCCCTGGGGGCATGGATTTTGGAAGTCAATTCCTCCCAGACAGTAGCTTCCGCCGCTCTGTATCTCAGGAACCTGCACGCCTTGAAGACCCTTCCCTTGTTGATCTTGACTTGGGTGAGGATGAATTGCCACTTGGAAATGACCCGACTATGGAAATTGGTCGAGATGCCCCCGCTCCTCGTCCCGTGGAGGAAGATCTTTTCAATGACGCTGGAAAATTCAATGACGACGACGATCTGGGACTGGATCTTGGTGATGATGAGGCTCTCGACAAAATGGACCTTGGTGATGATGTCCATGACAATCTGAACGACCTACTACCAGATGGCCCCATGGACTTCAACAACGATGGCGACTTTGGTGGTGGCGAGACACCCCGTGCTGCCGACAACCGATTCGAACGTGACTCCGAAAGCCCCCTTTCTGATGCTGGATCCGATCAAATGAATCGGCTTGAAGAGGAATTCAACCGAGATGTGTCTGCAACCCCTGATGCCGTTAGCGCCCAGCATGGTCAGCGCGCCAAGCGGCAGAAGCTTATGGGACTAGACAAGGAAGTCGCAATCTCTAGCTCCAAGATCAAGGACCAGCAGAATGACCGTTCTGCAATTTTGAAGCCCGCATCATTCTTGCCTCGTGACCCTGTCCTGCTCACCCTCATGACCAGACAGCAGAATGGCAACTTTGTGTCTAGTGTGTTTGGCGAGGACCGTGGCCGTGGATGGGCGCCCGAGCTGCGCGGCATGCTCTCTTTGGACTCCGTCAAGAAGGCCGGCGAGCTGAAGCGCAAGCGCGACAGTGGCATTTCCGACATGGATGTCGCTGCTGTCGACGTTCCCGCCCTTGAGCTTGGTGACGAGGAAGCCATCGTTCCAATTGACGAGGGCATCGCTCTTGATACGACTATGAACCAACGCTCTGAGATTGAATTCCCTGGAGATGACGAAGACCACGCCCTGCATCTGAGTGATGACGAAGGCATGAACCAGCCCATGGACGAGCTGGACGATACTATTGCGCACCCCGTGGATACAGAGCCGGTCTCAATGGGCACCAAGCACGCTGTGCACATTCTCCGCGAGAAGATTGGTAGCCCGGCCACCCAGCAGAAGAAGAGCGTGTTGTTCCAGGATCTTCTTCCCGAGCAGCGGTCCAGCAAGGCCGATGCCACTAAGATGTTCTTCGAAGTCTTGGTGCTGGCCACGAAAGATGCTGTCAAGGTTGACCAGGGCGCCAAGTCTATCGGTGGTCCCCTGAAGATCAGTGGCAAGCAGGCACTCTGGGGCTCTTGGGCCGAGGAGAACGCTTCTGGTGCCATGAGCCAGCTCAGCCAGGCTCTGTAGAGGATCTGTCCTCTTGGCCAAAATTTGGGATCTATTGGCGCATCTTTCTTTTCTTGTACAGCTCGACTTTGGAATGGTTCTGTGGAATATCTCGATTTGAGATCCGGTGTTTTCTTTTGGGGATAGCGTTCAATTGGATGACTATCAGGAGTTTAGGGTTGGCTCGGAGACACAGGACTTTGGTTACTACTTTTTTGTTGGGTTTTTGTCTGGGAACCTGGTCCCTTCCAAGGTTGGGAGCGACATTGATGAATTGATTCTGTTCCGTAGTAGTGTTAGCTCTAGCTTAATTGAACATATCTCTATCTCTATCATATTTTTATACTTGTGGACTGTTTCGGAGTTTTCATCTCGGAGACTTATGTATGTTGTACTGTACCACATGGCATCCCACACGTGTTTAAGCTCTTGGCACCAATGCCCCAGTTAAAACACCGAAGACAATGTCAATGTATTCGTTAGATGTAGACGAGGTAGAATCATACATGTTAGAAATACAGTTCGTGATGTCCAAGGCTATTTTCTTAATTGGCTATACGGGATCCCGAGGTCGGCTTCGAGATCGCGGAATTAGGCCCCCGTAAAACTGTTTATCCCCGGGATCACCATTGATTGATCAGCTTGGACTTTTGATTTCCATTTTAGACGCTAATAGTAATTCCTTCTCTCAGGTAGTGACTCACATATCCACCAGTCCATACATATACCTAGGTAGCTCCAAACCATTCGTTTTGTTTTCTATGACTTTATCGCTAACACAAAAACAAACTAGATGAGCAAGCCTGACCTTTGACCGTTTGGCCACTTGCTTGAGTATGTCTCCGCGGTCAAGTACAGACGTGTCGCACCCGGAAATCAGCGAAGAAAAAGCCCACACTGGCCCCCAAAGATACTCTAGCGATAAGAGCGACAACGAATTCGACGGCACCAAATCCGACGAAGTGACTTACGCTCCGATCACCGGTACCCACGATGAAAGCGGTGCACCACTCCAAAAACAGCGCTCGAATGCGTCTAAATCAGTCACATCCAGGTCCTTAGAACGCAGCTGGTCATTGAACGACGGCGTCAGTATTGGCGGCCATGAAGTCGATGAGGCTGCGGTGGCGAGTGAGGATGAAGCGTATACTGTGGGCTGGGAGGATAACGATCCTATGAATCCGCGCAATATGAGCAAAGCCCGACGGTGGCTGGTTGTCATTATTGTCTCGATGGGTTCGCTTTGTGTGTAAGTATACCGCTGGTTTAGTCTTCTTTCTCTGCGCCGCACAGAAGCTGATCAACCGAATATAGGACTTGTGCGTCTTCGATGTATACCACGACATATGACCAATTGATGAGTGAGTTTGGGTGTTCGCAGATAGTTGCGACTCTTGGATTGTCTTTTTTTATTTGGGGTCTCGGTTCGTGCTGATCTTGTCGTCTTTCGCGGGCTGAACTCTGTGTTGACGCTTTCAATTTAGGAATTGGTCCGCTCTTTCTGAGTCCGTTATCCGAGGTTCGTTTGAGATCTTTGCTGCTAAATATTTAAGTTGCTGATCTGGTTTTGCTCAGTTTTATGGCCGGAGAAACATTTATATCGTTTCGTTCTCGCTGTTTCTCGTGTGGCTTATTCCGTGCACGGTGGCTAAGAATACTGAGACAATGCTTGTCTCTCGGTTCTTCAATGGACTATCAGGCAGTGCCTTTTTGAGTGTTGCTGGAGGTACTGTTGGTGACATGTTTGATCGCCATGAACTTGCCCTTCCTATGATGCTCTACACTGCGAGCCCATTTGTGGGCCCCGAAGTCGGTCCTCTGTAGGTCTCTTTCCGGAAGGCAAGACTTTCACGACATGATTCCGATGCTAACAAAGAACCACTAGGGTTGGTGGCTTCATTAATGCATTCACCACATGGTATGTCCTCATTTCGAATTCTGGTAACTATTGAAGCTTATACCACTCGCAGGCGTTGGACGTTTTATGTGCTCCTGATTTGGACGGGAGGGATGCTCGCCTCTATAATATTCTTCGTTCCCGAGACCTATCACCCAGTGTATGTATTTCCAAATCCTGGGATAATTGCGACGCTAAGAATGTTCCAGACTCTTGAGACGCAAGGCGCAGAAGCTGCGCCAGGAGACCGGAGACGATCGATGGAAAGCTCCAATCGAAAAGCTGCAGCGCTCTGTGGCCCATACGGTCATGAATTCCATGTACCGGCCCATCTTGCTCTTGACATTGGAACCCATGTGCCTATGCCTTTGCATTTTCTCAGCCATCCTATTGGGTATTCTGTACCTCTTCTTCGGTGCTTTCCAGCTAGTTTTCTCCGAGGTGTATGGGCTCGTAATATGGCAACGTGGACTGTGTTTCCTTGGTCTCTTTGTCGGAATGGTTATAGCCATTTTGTCGGATCCAATTTGGCGCCGCAACTACGCTCGCTTGGAGCGTAACCATGAGAAAGCCACGAACAAGCTCGACGACTTCCAGCCAGAGTGGCGACTGCCCCCAGGTAAGTTTGCCAACGAATTGCTCAGGTGTCAAGGTCAGGAAAAATGATGGCTGACTTCGATGGAATAGCGATTCTGGGAGGACCCTTGGTTACTATAGGTCTTTTCATTTTTGCTTGGACAGTCTACCCTAATGTCCATTGGATTGCGCCTATCATTGGCAGTGCTGTTTTTGGTGCAGGGTAAGATCAACCTTAGAACCTCACCTGACCAGGCGACCACCCGTTGGTTTTACAATCACTGTCTATCTTCTGGCTCTCTTTAGCTGTGTGATGCTAATGGATTGTGTTACTGCTAGGACAATCCTGGTCTACTCGGGAATCTTCACATTCCTTGTCGATGCGTATCCAACATTTGCCGCCAGCGCCCTGGCAGCGAACAGCTTCACTCGGTCTTCCTTTGGAGGCATATTCCCACTATTCGGAATGCAAAGTAAGTTTGTCTGCACTCTCTCCGTTCTGGGACAAGAATTGGAAGCCCGTGCTTTGCATGAAACGCATCTTTCCAATGCGGGTCGATGCGTTGCATTTTGAACAGGCCGATCTGTAGCTCTTGCTCAATGCTTGACAGCTATATTCTTGCCTGCACACAAGTTGGGACGTAACCATTATAGCTAACGGCTATGCAGTGTATAACAACCTCGGATATCACTGGGCAACTTCCTTGTTAGCGTTTCTGACCCTTGTCATGACCCCTTTTCCGTAAGTTCTGGTTTTGACACACTTGATTTCCTCTTACGCTATGGCCTCCCTATTTACGTTCCCCTGCATCTTGAACCTCGAGCAAGTCATCCCATGGAATTCTGATATTCCAGTTGCCTGTGGCTCTGACAACAGATAACTCGAAACAAGCTGTTCTGTCCAATGAGCGTTGTACTGACATTCATAATAGGTATTTATTCTTTCGGTACGGTAGCTGGATCCGAAGTAAGAGCCGGTTCGCGAAATCACAGGCGTGATCAGTACTTCCGTGCACATATGATACCCCCATACATACATTAATCTCAAGCAAGTTGGTTGCTGGCTGGATAGCTCTTTTACGAGGGCAGCCACAGGTGTACCCTCGGTGTCATTGCATCTCAACGGATTACCAAACGGTTTCACCTGGATACGGTGTGCCGGAGGCGATGAACACGGCATCCGATGACCAGATGTTGGGAAACTCCTGGGCTGAGAGGTTTGGCTACTGAGGATGATAGGGTCAACCTAGCCTGCAACAATTGATCAAAACCTAACGCCTCCAGCTGCTGTACCGCCTGCAGTTCAAAAGCCAATGCAGAAAATCATAGTCAATAATACGCATGATCGGCAATGATATATGCTTCATATCCTAGCTCCACTTGATTCCATACTTAGACACCTTGCATATTCGATCTGGGCAAGCAGACTATGAAGCATTTGATGCCACTAGCGTGCTTGGTGCACCAGGAATAATAGATCCCCACTCCAAGAATAGAAGTTGGACGAACCTGGCCCGGCTTTAATTCTCCGACCGCAACCCCCCAGTCTACCAGGCCAGTTGCGAAGCATACGAGCGTCATGTGGTCTTGGAATCCAGTCACAGGCAATCATCCCCAACCAACTTAACCCGGGCTGCAGGCAGACATGACAATCCTTCCTCTATAGCAATCGTCATAGCTGAGCGATATATTGAAAGCCCTCTAGCCTCGGCAGAGCACACTCAGCCAGCCTCGGAGCAAAACGGGATCGGAGCGCAATGCCGAGAACTGTGGAAAGTCTGGAGCGGGGTTTCTCGGGATGGATTTGGCTTTGGCAGAAGGATTAATGACTCAATTGGAGATACTTCCAAGGTTTGCATTCAATGTTTAGTAATTTAAGAGGAGAACAAGGTCTAAAGTATACAATCGACCTGGAAGTTCCCGCACGTGCGCAATTCCCCTGCGGGGTTACTAATAGTATAGGTCATCCGGTATGCGCTGAACCCGATCTGGCGGAGGATTTATAACTTGGCCAATCAGAGCTCGTGGACGCGCTTAAATTACCTGTTGTTTCCGGTAATGCTGTGAAAGCTGTAATACTTGGCATAATCAAATGCCGGCCTCCAGTGACCGTTGCCCTGAACGTCAGCATGTGAGTATGATGTACATATCTAGCCCTCTCATATTGAAGAAGTTGAAGAACAATACACTTTCAGGATTTTTGAGCAGAGATATTTTTATATACTAAGACATGCCCAACGTGGATTACGTTGGGTAGCAAGAAAAAGAAAAGAAAAATTAGAAAATAGCCCATTTAATTAGGTAAAATAGTGGCTGTTTTACATACGAAGTATAGACAGCCCTGCGCCTTTTTAGAGCGAAACAGAGCGCTAAAATACACAAAAGAAATTGTCAAATAAATATTAAAAAAATAATATTAAAAATTTCGTCAGTCATAGTCTCATTTAGTCCTTTACAAGTCCTTTACAATTGGACTGTGTTCGTGTTAAACTGTTGCTTAGACACTAGTCACGGGAACACTCCGAGAAGCCCATTCTCAGAGTCATCCACTTCTTCTTCAAACCTTCCCCGCGAATAGTATTTGCATTGCCACTCGACTTTCTTTCTTTCCCCAACTTATCGATCGGCCTTGCATCGGCACGGCTCTCGCATTTGGAGAGAATTTCATATCTTCCCCGCAACCGAACGGACTCGTCCACCTCTCCACTCTCAGTTCAGCCCCGAAACCCGTTGCGGGATTTTTCTGCTGACAGCTTGCGCCAATTTCTCCCCATCTACAAACCACATTGAAAATCCTTCAATGTGTCAGATCATCGTACATCCGTCGCATCTTCAGTCGATTGTCCCCCGTTACACCCGTGACTCGACTCGCCGTGATTCCGCCTCCGATTCCCCACCAACTGTAGTCGCAAACGCGCGATTATAGGAACCAAGACCTGGAGACCCCTCCGACCTTCGCGAGGTGACTTTGGGTGGATCTCGAGTCTCAACACGGACGATTAGCAATTTGCGATCGTTTCCTTTTCCTCTTATCACAAGCTGGGCTGTATCTCGCACGTGGATCCGCTCGCCCGCCGAGATCGAAGCGCGTATGGTATCATTGGTATTGTCGCCACCACGCTTTGTTTCTTTAGATAAGCACAAGAAGACACGGAAAGTGGTCTACGGGGTTTGAATCACCGATTTACCTCACTTTTGTGGACGCGTCCATAGATCATCCGTTCTCGGGATACATGCCGAAATGAACATGGAGACCAAAAACGGCTCCCCAGTTCCTGCGGGGGACTACAGTGGAGAACGTGACTCCGCCGATATCACAGAGCACGAACAAATGGACGTAAAACCCAAAACTAATGGCGATAGCAAGGCGGACCGCAAAGCAGCTAATGCCAAGGATCCCTCCCGACCGCGAAGGAAGAAGGCCCGGCGAGCTTGCTTTGCATGCCAACGAGCTCATTTGACTTGCGGTATGATGATAGACTAACCCTCGCCGTTATTAGGCATCTGACTAATATATATCGTGTTTAGGCGACGAACGACCGTGTCAACGTTGCATCAAACGTGGTCTGCAAGATGCTTGCCATGATGGTGTTCGCAAAAAGGCCAAGTATCTCCATGATGCTCCTGATGGGGCGTTGATGCCGGCTGTTAGCAGCAACACCAATCTATACAACAACACGCTCCGCAATAATCTGCCTTTATCTAGAAATGGCACAAATGCTGTCAACTCCAACCAACAACACAGCCAACAACACCCCCAACAACCAACCAATCCCACGAATAACAACTTTTACCCTACGCCCCAGACGCAGACAGGATCTTACAATCCCTACCAAGAATCCTCCATGAGCCAAAGCCCTTTTACGACTCAATCACCCGTTTCACCTACTTTTAACATGAAGAGCAGCACCAATGGTCGAAATCCGAGTCTTTCATCGACTGTGAACCAGCAGCCTACTCCGAGTACTGCTCTCTCTGGGGATACAAGTCAGTCCCAAAATCCTTTTGCAGGGCCATTTTTTGATCCCAGTGATCCAGCACTCTTCAACTTTGATCTATCGAGCATGAACTTCGAAAATCGATACGGTGCTCTGGAATTCGGCATGCTTGGGCATATGGCCACCGGGGCGGCCGGTGACTCTCCTACTGATTCTGTAGGACAGCGAGGGTCGATCGGCCGCAGTGGATCAGCCCAGTTCTCCACACCAGCTCCTGGATTTGGAGAAAGCCCGGGAAATCAACCTTTCATGTTCGGCGATCCTCTCCTAAATGAATGGTCGGCCGGACCGGCCTCGGGCCAGCATGTGAATGTCGGCGGTGTGTATGCCCCAAATGCCATGCTCCCTGAACACATGAAAGCAAATGCACCACATGCATTTGCCATCGAAAGTGGGCCAGCGAGCTTCACTAGTCCTGGCTCGGCCCCGAGCCCGAACATTCCAACGGCTGCATTTGACGACGGCCCATTCAACAATATCGCTCCTGCGCCAAAGTCCAACAGCCTGGTGCCGAATGGACAACGCCAGGTGACAGCATCGATCTTGAAACACCCAAATCTGCAGGTTGGTCCTAAACGGCGCCACCGCAATCCTTCTTCGATCTACGAAAGCGTGAAAGAGCCCTATGCTTACACAAGTGGCTTCCACAACCTCACTGCTTTCATTCAACGTCGCTTTACGCCGCAAAAGACCGTGCGAATTGCCAAGGCGCTTGCATCTATTCGACCCTCTTTCATCGCGACTACTAAGACCCTCAATCGCGATGACCTCATCTTCATGGAAAAATGCTTCCAGCGAACGCTCTGGGAGTACGAAGACTTCATCAATGCATGTGGAACGCCGACGATCGTCTGCCGACGCACCGGCGAGATTGCTGCCGTAGGCAAGGAGTTCAGCATCCTAACTGGATGGAAGAAAGACGTGCTTCTAGGAAAAGAGACAAACCTCAACGTTAACACTGGTGGTTCAGCCGTACCCCAATCCGGGACAACGTCACGCGGTAGTTTCACACCGCGCGGCTCTACCTTAGAGAATTCCGGCACTGGACGTCCCCAGCCGGTATTCTTGGCCGAGCTCCTCGACGATGACAGCGTCGTAGAGTTCTACGAGGACTTTGCCCGTCTGGCATTCGGCGATTCTCGCGGTAGTGTCATGACTCGGTGCAAGTTGCTCAAATACAAGACCAAGGAGGACATGGAGGTTGCGCAGTCCGATGATAACGGAAAGTGGAACAACCACCTCCGCAAGGGTGGTATTGCTGGCGAGGCTGGCATGAACCAGCTCGGTTTCAAGGACGGAAAAGTCGATTGCGCGTACTGCTGGACAGTGAAACGCGATGTGTTTGATATCCCGATGCTCATTGTGATGAATGTAAGTCTCTAACCTGGATCACGAAAGCTGTTAGAGTTGGTCTCATGCTAATCCGCCATCTTCTAGTTCTTGCCATGCATTTGATCTCTTTTGATTTTGTTTTCTGATTTTGTTTCAATTACCCTTTCATACCCTCGGCAAGGCCTAACATCAGGCCTGTCTTCTTTTCTTCTGCTGTTCTACCCGGTACATATTTCCTGGTTCTGGGATTGTATGATTCCCTTTGATGTTGATTTCCTTCGGACCACTCGCGGACGGGGTCTTCTTTCTTTATATGTTCTCGTATATATGTTATGCTACTTGGATCCCTGGAACCAATTTCCGGATTGTTGATATGTTCTTGTTTTATTTTCTTTTTGCGGCGCTCAAAAGGGACAAAAAATGGTATCTCTGGGACGGGATCGTTACTGTATGGGCATAATGCAATGATATTGAGTGGGTCACTTCTGACCTCGTTGAGCCCTAGACCATCCATGGATCTAATTTTAAACAAAGATAAGCTTAATCCAACCTTGGGATTGGAGACGACCTCACATGGAAAACACCAAGTCCCGTGATCTTATCCTGTCTGAGGTGTAATAAGCTCCCCTGATTCGTTTTTTTGTGTTTTGCTTTTTTTCACCACCTCAATACGTACTCCATTTAACATAGTGTTTTTTTTTTTTCCATTTTAACTTACCGCGCATTGCGCGGACGTAAAAGCTCAAATATATCAAAACGGACCCACAGTCGAGTGTTCAACACTCGAATGTGGGTCCGAACCCGAGTCTAGCTAGCAGGACCATTCACAAACAAACTACATAAGTATGTACTTTTTGAAGTCGCTACACTCGAATGAGGCTAAGATTCGCTTAAAGAGTAAGTAAGCCTGTGTCCTGTTGGAACTGTTCGAGTTGCATATGAATTGATGCCTGGTACCTCAGGCTCCTAATTCACAATGTCGTTATCCTTATCGCGATAAACCCCCACCAGGATTAATCGTATTCAGACACACTCAACGCCAGCATCGCTCTAAACCATTGCTAAATCACACAATCAGTACACAAAAACGAAACGATACTATTAGCAGATCTGTCTGCGCTAATATCCAAGCTTTACCCTACCCTCACCCGACAGAATCCGCCATGCGCTCCGACAAGCCGCGCGACCCGGTAGCCGGCCCCGACGCAGGCCCGGAACCTCCTTATCCCGTGCGACTGTCAGGGCCAGTGATCAAAGGATTTGGCCGTGGAAGCAAAGATGTACGTCTAGGAGTCTGGGAAGCACACCTCGTTGCTATAATCGCACAGCGCAACGCACACAATAGACCCTCCGCTGACTCGCTCTCCCGGATGGCTACAGCTCGGAATCCCCACCGCCAACATCCCCGCCGATGACCTTTCCGAGAAGCACCCAGAACTGACAACCGGTGTCTACTACGGCGTTGTAGCTCTCGATCCGAAAACATACCAACATGAGACATCCGAGGGTAGCGCATCTACTGCCGTGGTTTTGCCTGCCGTGTTGAGTATCGGTTATAACCCTTTCTATAAGAACACCGTGCGGTCTGTGGTATGTAATATGTGGCATGAATTAGACGAATGCTACCAAATGTTGAAACTGTGGTGGGGTATTGGGCTGACGCGGTTGCTCACTTCAGGAAATCCATATTATGCCCGCTCTCACAGAACCATCACCCACCGCTGCGGGACAGGAGGGTCAGACTAAGTTCAATCGCTTGCCGGATTTCTATAAAACAAAACTCAACCTGCTGATCCTGGGTTATATCCGGCCTGAGTTTGATTATGTCTCACTGGAGGCATTGGTGGAGGATATTCGGGTGGATTGTGAGGTGGCGCGCGAGAGTCTGCTGCGCGAGGCTTACAAGTGCTATCTTGTTGACAGCGGTAAAACGTCTGGGAAAGTGAGCGAGGATCGTGAGTGGTTGTTGAGCTTTGATTAAGTGGGGTTAGATATATCATGCCATTCGGGGTTGGTGAGATGATATCCTGCATTGCGATTATTCTTCTATAGCGCAGATAATTTCTCTCAATAGACATAGAAGAAAGATCATTTTGTTGACATGTCATCTCACATCCTACTAGATGCGTCTTCCAAGCATGCCCAGGTGAAAATGTGCAGCCCTACCCTATCTTATCGCGGGATTGTAACATCAACTACGTCACACACCAAGACCCTAAGCATTGGCAATCCGCTCGGCATTCATTTTCTTTCTTGACATATGTAATACCAAGAACAGCAAACCGAGTCTTCCGAACAGGAAACAGGTATTCTGGTATATAATAACAGGGGTACATGTCCTCCCGAATTCCCAATCTACAGATCATCCCATCAGCTACCACATTCAGGCCATGGTCAACATATTCCAACGCCTGACTCGACGCCGAGCCCAAAGCTCCAGCAGTAGCCCGCCAGATCTAGACGCTGACACTACGGGCCCCAACTCCGCAGCATCTCATCCGCACGGAATACATCGGACAGTGAGCACGAGCTCCGGCAGACGACGCAGCTGGCGATATGAAGAGCCATCTCCTCGACATCTCATCCTGATCTCCGATACCGTGCAGTTCGATACCCACGTAGTCCACCGCTTCCAGGCGGAAGGATTCCAAGTGATCTATATCCCCTTTCTTGGCAGCGGAGATGAAGATAAGGACACAAAAGTGCTGAAGAATATCGTGCACGAGAAAGAAGACGAACTCGAGAATGGAGAGCGGTATGCGATAGTGGGTACGTCTTCTACCCGACCATTCTTCGTCTCTCTATACATGCTTCACTATTCGAAGCAGATACCTCAGACCTGCAAGATATAGCAAAACCCAAGCTAACCATATACCCCAGCATATCACCGACCTGCCTACCTCCTCCTCGCCTTACACCACACAATAGCCAGCAACACAAACCCATTCCCACACCTATGTGCCCTGATAACCTACTACCCCCTCTCCTCAACAGACCAATTCACCTACAGGGGAAAAGAGGACTGCTCGCCTCCAGGCTGCTCAGACACAGGTTCGATTTTCGGCCCAGCCGCTAAGTCAACATATCTCCCAATCCAAATCCATATTCCAGGCCCACGAGTCCAGGCCTGCGCATTGTGGCCATGGATGGAACTCAGTGCCACAGAAGGCGACGTGACCTACAAGAAAAAGCACCGTTGTTACGTGTACACGTACCCGGGGTCCAGAGCTGGATTTGCGGAGCGGGAAGTCGCCGAAGAGAAATTAGGCGAGGTGGATGTGGACCTGAGCGCGGATGACGAGATCAGCTCGCAGTTAGCGTGGAGTCGGGCGCTGTCGTGTCTGCGGCGCTCGTTCAATGTCGGGAGTCACTGGGCTGTTCTTGATATCGAGACTGTCTGGGAAGAATACTGGGACCGTGTAACTGGCGAGGTGGAGATGCGGAAACGGAATCAGAACAGTAATGGTTCTGAGCCGGCGGTTGAGATGTTGACTGGTCATGACCATTATGGTGAGATGGGGTGTCCGGCTGGTGAGGTTTTTGTGAGGTGTATTCCTACCCAGGCTGGGGGTGAGTCTTGCTTTTTTCCTGCTTCTATTTTCTAGTAACTGGTTCGGGAATTTACTAACATGTATATTACAGGTTCTGATATCTCAAGCCTGAGAGATTTCTTCGCTCATGCGTATATTCCTGCTGGACCGGTTGATCAGCACATCCGCCTTTTGTCGCGCACTGTGGGTGCGGATCGCATCGTGGATGAGATGTTGTTTGCTTGTAAACATACTGCTGAGATCCCATGGTTGCTGCCTGGTGTTTC
The DNA here is from genome assembly GCA_002072365.1 of Penicillium flavigenum. NCBI lineage: Eukaryota > Fungi > Ascomycota > Eurotiomycetes > Eurotiales > Aspergillaceae > Penicillium > Penicillium flavigenum. Next base: position 159,430 of record MLQL01000045.1, read on the forward strand.
GCCGACGGATCGAGATATTAGTGTCATCGTCGTTGTGGTGGCAAGCTTCACTGCCGGTCAGATTACACGCCAGAGTCTTTATTGGGATCAGGCTGGTGTGCTTGTGCAGGTTGGGTTGCTGGACCCGGGACTGGTGCCATTGTCAAAAGGCGTCAAGGGAAAGGCTATTGAGTGTTGAGTGGTGCTTTAGTCTGTTGATCATCTTGTAGATGACTGCATGGAGATTAACAGGGACTACGAAGACAATCTACATACGCATTATTAGCACCGTCCTTCCCCTTCCCTTGGTGCCTATTGGCCCACATTCTACACAGATTTCATGGTCTCTCTACGAGTTAGCCTTCAAATTATAGGGTCAAAACTATTTTGGTCTCGATGAGCTTGTCGATTAGTCGGTTCCATACCACTTTTCAGACTATAGATCTGTATGGCTGGATTAGGCTGAACGTATCTCCAGAATTATTATACAATATATCTCTAGCTAGAAAGGAATGCATTTTTCTGGGGTGCGCAACGTTCACCTGTATACTGAAATTGGCGCCAAGAAAAGAACATCCGAGACAGATCGGATAATGTGACAACTAGTTCAGAATATCAGCCAATCACTACATAGCCGATTTTCATTTTCGTTCTCATTCCTTGCAAGTAGGCGCAGGCCTTCTTAGCTTCCTGATTTTATTTGCTGTCGGTCTTGTCAGGAATAGTGAGATCCTGCACCCTCGGAGGCCGAAGCTGGACTGCCCCATTTTAAGGAGTGAAGTTACACCGCAACGTAGAATAAAAGGGTAAGGGTACCTACATGTATGTATAGTACTCTGGCTTCTACCTCTTAGCTACTTTAATCCAGATTCTTTTTCTCTGCTATTTCAAATATTTACTTGAACACTGCTATATTTCATAAACCCTTTCGGAGTTAAAAAAGCTTCTTCCCCTGGGGTCTACACCACGCTTCCCAACGCAATGAGTCTTTCTGTCGAAGCTATTATCGCAATCATCGCACTATTCGTCGCTTTAATCCAGCCGTTGTGCACCATTTGGACATGCTTATCAAGGAAGAATTCCAAGCGAGGTATGCCTATGCCCATGGGTTCTATCCCTTGGCTTACTTGCTATTTCTATAGAGACCATACCGACATATACCATCGGAAATAGCCCATCCTCGCACATTTCACAAGACCTAAGATGACAGCCTTGTAATGAACGCAGTATGACCCACTTAGGTAAGAGTTGGATGTGTCCATAAGAAATATGGCTAACTAATACGCTCTAGATGATTCGACGGGACTATACTACAAAGCGCGGAAGTGGGAGTGGGATTACTACACAAAGCGTTCCATATAACATACCATCTTTCCTTCTATCTCAATTTGTATTTTGGTCTTAGGGGTAGCATATAGCATGCATCATGGCTATAGAACTGTAAGATTAGGTCTAATAAAGGAAGATAAATTGAAGCAATAGGGGCTTTACTATATGGAAATCAACTTCTTCTACCTACTAAGTGTACTAAACCTCAAAAAGATGGTTTTAATGTCAACTTATGTCCTATATCATCCTATAGGCAACCTCGACGGCACAAAAATCCAAACCCGGGAGCAAACCGAAGCAATGTAATCATTGTTACTACTGGATGGTTCTCAACAGACAAATATGATCAACAAGTGTTTGAGATACAGAGCTACTATGTACATTCCAGTTGCTAATAACTGGAATCAGACATATAGTAACGGACGTTGTTTGCCCAAGCACCTGATATTGACAAAATTGTCCACTGTAGAGCTCTACTATGCAGACAAATTACAGACAACCTGAGTAGCCCTGCATGTGTGTAGGGAAAGAGCAAGTGTCCGTTCTGGGAAGGTACGTGTGTACGTGTTGTCGTTGGGTTTGGGAAGGTACGCGTGTTGTTTGGGGTATAAAAGGACTCCTCCCACCCTTCTTCCTCTTCTCTTGTTCTTCCTTCTTTCTTCTTCCTCCCAACCCTCTCGACCACAATGTCTCTCCGTAGCCCCTATGAGACAGCGTAGGCGGAGGGTGCCCGGCACCTGGTGCTCATATCTACGGAGGTATCAACATTACCATTGTTGAGGTCTGCCGTATGCCGGTGCGCACCCTGATCAAACTCCAGTTCTCGTGCGAGCTCTTTCATAAAGTCATGGCTGAGCATAAGCTCTATAGCCATTGGCGGTCCCACGGAATACACCCCTCTTCTTTTCCTTTTGTTTTGTGATATCATCGCGTTGACAAGCTAATACCACTCTTTTGAAGACATATCAAATGACCATCCACATTGCATCCCACGATCTCCAACCTCGTAATTTGAAGCTGGTCGCCAAACATAGTCACCAACTTCTGCCACGACCCTTCTGGTTTTGTATTAATACCAACGTTGTTTAACACAATCTCTCTCAACGTGTTTTGGTGCATGTCGAAAAGTAATACCAGGTCATCTGAAAGACAGTCAAAGCCACCAAGCCGTAAAACTCGAAGGTTTGGTAGATTCAATGCCTGGCTGAGCGCTTGGAATCCCGTTCGCTGTAGACGTGTATCGAAATACAGGTCAAGAACCTCCAATTGAGTAAAGAGCAAGATAAAATCGACGAGAGGCTTAGACCAAACATTTGGATCTTCATCATGATCCGGACCCATCAAAAGCTGTAATGAAGTGAGTGTCCCAGCCCATGGGAGTTGTATTCGGTGAAGCTCAGGGAATCTGAGCACGCTTGGATTCATCGCTCGTCCAAGTCCAACATCTAATCCGAATGTCTCTATTAAGGCCCCGCTGGCGGTTGCAGCGGCAATAATCACATGGATCACTTGTTGAATGTAGATCTTGCTGTACTCCTTTTCCATACTTGAGGTCGGGTAGACTCCCGTTTCTCTTTGTAGAAATGCAGCTCCCCAGGGTTGATCGTGGTCAGCCAGGGCCAGAGTTCGACAATGGACCGCATTCGCTAGTATCTCTGATAAATATGTCGTGTCCAGGCCTGATTGTCGGAAGTAATTTTGTTGTATGTAATATTCACGATAGCTCTTTTTATTAATCGGAGGGGAGACATTCCGCTCCGTTCGGCCTGGGAGATAGGGCTCATCTGAAAGTCCATCCGGGGTCAAGTGATTAGTAGTGATGACCACAGATCGTATTGAAGGACCGAAAATTGGATGATGCGATATGTCGAGTAGATTCATAAGGCTGTGTCGGCTTAGCATGTGGGTCCGCGTGCGGAAGTAGAGCTTGAGGAAGAGAGCGAAGGTGCTGTCTCTCAGGTATAAACTACTTAGGCGAAGGTTGAAGAAGTCTTCGCTTTTAAGATATTGAGCAATTATTGCAATGATTTCCGGGCTAAGGTTATCAATAAGCTCTGACATTTTGGCGTGATGGAAAGTATGATGTCTCCGAGAGTCGATAATTTGAAGCTTTTGCTTAAGGCGCATGTGCAAGGGTTTGCCACCTTGGAAGAAGACAGTCAATTATTTAGGATTCTATTTTCTTCGTATTATTCGCGCCCTAACCATGGTTTATAAGTTGAAGTTCGACTTATTTGGGCTCCGCGGAGTTAGTTGCATCAGAGGTCTCATGTGACATCAATAGTTAGGGTTTTGCTATGATGCGCATCATAAAACATTAACATACGTAATAACGTACGTCCATTCGGTCTAGAATATTACTAGAAATAATAGAGAGCTATAACACAGTCTAGGCCTAGTATTTTTCTACAGTAGTAGAGCTCGTCGAGACTCTCAGAGCACTCTCCGTACCTTAAGAAAATACAACCATATATTTCGTATAACTATAATAATTCTAGAAACATTGTACATATAAGATCACAACTTTGCATAATACAACCCTGCTTAACATCTCAGCGGTGTTGTTTCTTTCCGAGTTCGTATCTCCCAGCGAGCTCACAAATCCCCGTGGACAATGATGAACGGGGGGAATAAGACGGCGGGGAGTCATCCTCGGGGATGTTCTTGTGTCCTCTCTTCAAGTCAGGGTCTTGGCTCGCCATGACCTCAATAGGCAAATCAGAGAGTTTGAACTCCGCAGTTTTCCCCGCGCACAAGAACACAATCGAGACGGATAACCTATATGTTCTACTTATATTGAGCGTGCGGAAAGATATATCCGTATGTCGGAATATGAAGGGTCCAACCACCGTGTCCAGGTCCACACTTCCTGATACCGGGACGTTCACAGAAGGCCTGGATATGATTTCAATGCGCTCATCCACCTCAGCAGACATCACCCCTACCAGAGACGGTGTAGCTCGGGCGGCAGTTTGACCTGTCACGACCACGTGGATAGACTGCATCAGGATCTGCGGCGGATACCCGATAGAGGAGTTCTCGATTACAGGATCAACATCCAAAGTACACGAGAGTGGCCTTGACTGCACCACATGGGTCTGGAAGGAGAAAGCAACATTGAATGAGAAGTGAGGCAATTTTCCCGGAGAAAGCCAGGACTGGAACTTCTCTTGAACGCTTAGGTTTCTACCTTCGTGTCCGGGAAGAAGGTGCATGCTCCGAATATTGAACAGTTGCTCTTCTCGTCGCGACTGGGCTCGGGGAAAGCTGTCTTTCGCAAGCGGAGTCATTTTGGCCGACGCAGGCATAAAACTCAATCGGATAGGCTCGGATAGAAATGGTGAGTTCCTGCTCAGGAAGCCTCTATGTATCTTGGATCCTTGTGCGTATATTTTGTATTCGATCACACAGTCCAATTGTCTTAGGTGGTCCTCCGCTTTCTTAGTGAATGTCGGTGGCAGTGGATGGCCTGCGCCATTATAGAAAGGGGTGGTTTCGGGCCATCGCGGCGAATTCGTCGATGGCTGGACGTGAGAAGGGAAATGAAACTCAAATGGCCACTGAAAGAGGCCATTTGAAGGTGCTTGGCAGTCGTGGAGTGAAAGGATGCGCTCTTTTTCGAACAGGATACACTTGCTGCGATACGTCGCGGAGGGTGCTGCTGATCTCTTGGCCTTTTGTATCCGACATTTTGCTCGGCCAACGAAGACCACACGGATATGATCTTGAACGTCGGAAGTGGTTGGACATCGCAGGGTGACATGACCGGATATTGTCTCATTGTCTGAGTACCATGTTTTTTGGTTATCGAGGGATAGTGTGAGGGACATGGTGTATGATGGATGGGTGTAGTAGGGAGTAGAAGTAGAATTTAGAAAAATTTAAAAAATTGATGGCCACACCATATACAACATAATTGGATCAACTTCCGTTTTGGGAAAGGGGAAATCCCAGATAGGAAATTCACTAAACGAATACGCGATTTTTTTGGATCGCCCAATTGAAGATCCCGGACTTGAGGTGTCTCACTTTTTAGACCCTCCAGACCCAGTCCAAACCTTAAAAGGACAAGATCTGCGATAGACTACTACAGTAAGGCCTATTTATAACGAACTAATCCAGGATATTCGTTATATCCGAGATCGTTATAACGGGGTTTACTGTAGTTGGGTTTGGTGAGAACCTGAGTACGTTTGGATTCATTCCTCGTCCAAGCCCATCATTCAGTTCGCATGTCTCCATTGAAACCCTATTACAGTCCCAATAAGCCCCGCAGCTCAATCAATTTCTTGCTCACACCACCAGCGCTAGCCAATGTTTTACGGCTTGCCTCCTGAGCAATAGGAATGACATCCTCAATGCGTACAGAAGGGTCTTTGGCCAAGCCAGCCACCACAACACCTAGCAGCGTATCACCCGCGGCATTGACACTGACAATGTCCTGGTCACCTAGAATAGTAGCAGGCGAGAACAGACGCATGTAAACACCACCGAAAGGCTCGTCCGACCCAGGCGACGCGCGAGCAAGAATATACGGCGCAGACTCCGGATCCATAAGACGGGGATCACCAGGCGGCAGAAGCTGAGTAAGGAGAGCACCCGCACCACCGAGCTTGGTAACAATACAGGGAATGAAAGGAAGCAGCTGAACAGACTGCTGCGGAAGACCCTCGTCGACGAGAGATACCGAGGTGAGTGCAATGAGACGCTCTCGCGAGCCCGTCGGAGACATATTCATAGAGTTAATCATATGCCACCACCCCGCTGACTCGAAAAGAAGTGACTCCCGCGCAGCGGTGTACATAGCCGCCAGCTCGAGGCGGTTCGGACACGCAAGACTAATAGCATTATCTGGAACTGTCTGATTAGGACTGATCGTCGCGCCGGTGCTGTTCGCATCGCTGCCGAATAGACGTCGGGATTTGGCTGTTGAAACAGGCTCGAAGGCTACGCGTGCGCCGTGTTTGCGTGCCACAGCACTCCACTTGGCTATCACTTCGGGTCGCCAGTTGGCGTCGACGACGACCCAGTTTGGCTTCGTGCGTTCGAGGAGAGGTTCCCAGAAGCCATCGAAGTCGAGCTGGGATTCGGGGAGCTCGACGATGCCCATGTCGGCCATGGCTACTACGAGGTCTTTTTTGATGTCGTTGATTGCGATGTATTGTGCTGTGCGGGTGCTTTGTGTTGCCGGGAGGACTTGGATGCCCTCGGTGCTGAGGTCTTCTTTCTCAAGGGTTGAGAGTGCGGCACGGCCGCTGAGATCGTCTGCGACGACGCTGCAGAAGAGGACGTCGCTGCCGACATAGTTGGCGGCAACAGCAACGTTGTGGCCAACGCCGCCTAGGCTTTGGCCGATAATTGCTGGGTTGGAGGTATGCGGTACGGGTGCAACCTGTGTGAGTTCGTCTCCGAATGGGGTGTAGTCGCAGGACAGGTCGATGGCTAGCGAACCGGCAACCACGACGTCTGCCTTTATCGTCGGTGTAATAGGTTCGGTGTTGCTTGGTTCAGGGATATCTTCAACTTGCGAGGCAACTTGATTTGGCAAAGCTACATCTGGGATTGATGGCATGTGTCTATAGGGAAGAAGATCTCCGAACTTAGCATTGATTGCATCTCGTATCTCGTATCTAGAAACAAAACTCACCGAGACCCTGTTCCTAGGTCAGCCTGTTCAAGCTTGGCAAGTTCCACAGCTACTAAGGTTGCACGCTTGACATTGGACTCAATTAAGGCCCGGTTAGCGACTACGCTCTTTCCACCGCTTAGTTCCTTGATCTTAGCAAGCACAAATGGCGTGTTGTCACTGCCGTGGTAACCCTCTACATGGGAAAGACGGATAGCTTCTTCAATCACGAGATCCATCTCGGCTTTGGGGATTGAGTGCTCCAGGGGGACGGGGTTGGCAAAGTGGATGCCAGAGGATACTGGGAGCTTTGATTGCGCATCTGAAGATCCTGTCAACAAGGTTGTAGTTTTCAACGTATGGAGGGTAAACTTACAAACTATGGCAGCAGCTTCAGCTTCATTTTGAATGACTCGGGGACTGCGGACGCCGCTCTCTCGTGTAAAGAAAGCAGGGAAGTCAACAGCGCCATCCCGGCCATCAGCGAATGTACCCACGCAGACACCTTCGGTCTCGAGGTATTCCAGCGTTCGGGGAATGTCCAAGAAGCTCTTGCATCCAGAGCTAATCACCGTCACCGGGGTACGTCCAAGTTCAGTAAGATCAGCTATAATCATTTGTCAATAATTGGGGATCCTGGGTTTGTTTCCACAGTTTTCCCTACCAGAGATATCCATTGAGCTTTCTGCTCCACGATGCACACCACCTATAGCAAGTCAGATGGGCTTCATTGTTTAATTGAACTTCGATCATTGGATTTACCTAGTCCACCGGTACCAAAGATCTTGATACCAGCTAGTTCTGACAGGATCATAGTGCCCGAGATTGTAGTACCGCCGTGCATTGGCTTACCAACCATTCCCTGATATAGATCAGTTTCAGTCTTATGAGCCATTGTAGCTACTAACTCACCATGCCACAGATATATCCGAGGTCCCTGCGAGACACTTTTAGAGCGCTCTTGTCTTGAGCCGTCGAGGCCAGCTCGATAAGCTCTTCCGTACTCAGACCAACCTTGGCAACACCATCAAGGACTCCTATAGTTGCAGGAACTCCGCCATTGGCTCTCACAACAGACTCCAACAGTGCGGCGAGAGCAATGTTATCGGGATAAGGGAAACCTACAGCCGATCAGTCTTGGCTTCCCCGCTCTTGGGCGAAGCACTTTCCAGGTTCAACCCCAGAATGAACACAGAAAGACTCACCGTGTGTATAAATTGTCGTCTCAAGTGATACGACTGGTTTACCTGTAGCAACTGCATCACGCACCTCTTCTGACACCTTGAAGAACTTGCTCTGGGCAAGGCCGTGGTAACGCCGAGCACACGACAGCTGGGCTCCCCTCAAACAGGACCTTAGAGCAGCTCGAGAGGCAAACATCGTGTGTGACAACATGATGGTAGCTGAAAAGAAGATTCAGCTGTACCCCCAGCTAAGTGAGCCTGCTAGACAAGTATGCAAGAAGTAAAGATGCGAGCGAGATGAGGAGAAAGCTCCCGAGCTAAACTAGGCCGTTATCAGCGATAAGCCGGAGTGCGCGATGTGGCCGCTTCGGCGACCCTAGTATACAATGGGGACCACGTATCATCAGCTTCGCAAGCTTTAGGTTCATCGACCGACACAATCACATCTTGGATTTTTGAGCATTTTGAACCTCGGAGAAATTGTGTCCTCCAGGTACTCAGAATGAGGTTTTTCACCGCCACGGTGCTCGGGCTGCTCGCGCCCAGCCTGTGCGCCGCAACCAACCTTACTACGCCTAGTCGATTGGAACTTCCGTCCGGCTTCAAGCCCCCGCAGGTCTTCAAAAACACAAATTTGGTTCGGAATACCAATTTGGAAAAGAGCTATGTGCGGGAAACGATCAATGTTGTTGTGGAGAATGTCGACAAGCAGCCCCAGAACGACTACTACATCCCCTTCTCTGCCGAGGTGTTTGACCGTGTTGGAGGCTTCGAAGTGAGGGATAAGAAGGCCCCTGAGAAGGGACGCTTTGACGTGGACTATACTGAAGCTGTATCATCTGAGTGAGTATCAATTGGGAGGCCAATGGCCACGCCAGAGGATACACCGTGACACCAATTCTAACATCCATTGAAACAGCGGCAACCAGTACTTCGTCGTTCACCTTCCCGAACCTCTGGCCCCGAAGTCGCAGATTACCCTCGGAATTTCGTACTCGGTGCTTTCCTCTCTCAGCCCCCTTCCTGCGACCATCCAACAGGCGGACAAGCAATACCTCACTTACTCGTTCTCCGCTTATATGCCATCTGCCTACACGACGGATACACAGAAGACCAAGTTGAAGTTCCCCAGCACCAATGTGCCGGATTATACAGCCACTGATGGTCTCAAGTCCGGCTCGGACCCTGAGCGCAAGGGCGCCACATACACCTACGGCCCGTATGACACGGCCAAGGTGGCCCCGGGCACCGAGCACCCAATCACCGTTCGCTACGAATTCACCAAGCCCGTCATCACCGTAAACCTTTTGGAGCGTGACTTGGAAGTCTCGCACTGGGGCGGCAACCTTGCAACCGAGGAACGGTACTGGCTGCGCAACAACGGCTCGCAACTGACCAACCAGTTCTCGCGTGTCGATTGGACCTACTCCAACTACCAGAAAGCGCCTACATCGGCGGTTCGCGAGCTGACCTATCCGCTTCTGCCTGGCTCTGTCGAACCTTACTTCATTGATGATATCGGCAATGTCTCGACCAGCCGCTACCGTCCGAGCGTTGGTAAGAGCGCTGGTAACTTGGAGCTGAAGCCCCGCTACCCGATATTTGGAGGCTGGAACTACAGCTTCCGTATTGGGTGGAACAATGAGCTTGCTTCGTTCCTGCGCCGTGCCGCGGGTGTCGACTCCGACTCCTATGTCCTCAAGGTCCCGCTCATTGAGGGACCCAAGATGGCCGAGGGCATCCAGTATGAGCGTGTGATTGTGCGCGTTGTTCTCCCTGAAGGTGCTCACAATGTCCGTTTCGAGATCCTCGAGGGAACCAACAGCAATGGTCTTCCTGGCGCGGAGCACATTCACGCTCAAGTGAGCTCTCTCAAGACTTACATGGATACTCTGGGCCGGACCACCTTGACCCTGGAGGTTGACAGTCTGACCGACGAAGCGCGTGACTCCAAGTTGGTGGTATGTACTAATATTGTCACTTGTTCATCTCACAGTTGTGCTAACTAGACATTAGGTCACGTACGATCACTCTATGATCGATGCCCTGCGCAAGCCTTTCACTATCTTCGCGGGTTTGCTCACAGTCTTTGTCGCTGCCTGGGGTATTGGAAAGATCGATGTCAGCATTAAGAAGCGGTGAACTGCGTGAAATGGGTTCATAACAATATCATTTTGTCACTTTTCTATAGGCGTGTCCAAGGGATCTCACCAATTGACTTGTATGTTTACAGTATTTTCAGCTTCACTTGTCATCTTACCTAGATACCTACGTACCTATGTAGGTACTTCCAAGGTCCATGTGATCTTCAAGTCTGAGTTGCTCCTTCCTCTGGGATGTACCTTCCCACTTGGATACGTGTATAGGTATACACCATCAGATCATAAACGTAAACAAACGGCCATGTCAACTCAGGTGTCGACTCGTTCTTTTCTTCTTCCCTCATCCCTCATCCCTCACTCCTAACTCCTAACTCCTCACTCACGCTCTACGCAATTTATCGACCTCAGCCATGCTTCAAATCAAGCAGTCGCCGGGCAAACCCCGTCCTCCCCCCGTCGATGACAACACCACCCAGGACTCCCCGTCCAAGATAAACCTGTCTTCTCCCCGCAACCGCCTTGGCCCGGTGGTGGTGTTCATCGCCCGAGCCTCAAACCTGAAGGACCACAACTACCCGAACGCTGAAATCAACAGCAACCAAATGCACGAATACCTCCGCTCACTGCTGATCATCACCGTCGCCGAGCACCGCAAGCGATTCGGTCTCCTGGGTCTCCGTCCCCACAAGATGCAGACAATCATCCAGCCCGCCCACAGCCGAGTCTCGTCCCTCAGCCGAGTCGGCAAATACCTGGGAATGGCTCTTGAGGAAGCCCGCGCATCCAAGACCGAGTGCATCTTCGTCCTTCACGGCTGGGATGGCTGGACAACCGACAAGATGACCATCGCTGAACTATGCCAGCAATTCTGCGACGTCCCTTTTTCCTTCCACGTTTATGCGAACCGGGGTACTCCTCGTGAGTTCTACGAGGTCAACGCTCACAAGGTCAATGCGTACTTCAGACACATGGTCACCCTGAATGATCCGGCTGTTGTGGGCGATCGTTCGACTGCGCTTTACATTCGCATCCTGGAGGCTCTCCCTACTTTGCAATATGCCAAGCATTACCCTGTTCTTTCGGAGGCGGAAAGGGATGCTCTTTCCAAGTACGATAAGCGCTTTGCTGGGATTTACGAGAAGGATGAACTCGAGGGCCCAAAGCCTGAGGTTGCAAAGTCCGATGCTCCAAAGCCAGGCGTTTGATATGGCATCGGTACGTACGAATAGTAATGCCAGAGTTGCATCTTTACTGATGGATCTTAACTTTATCTTTCTTGTCTAGCTTGATATTTTCCAGAGGGATCTAGGAAGCGTGACACTGATTCATGGAAGGGAGACTGGAGAGGCCCTGGGCCGTTGAGAAGTCGGGATACTATCAATTGAGCAAGCAGCTTAATCAATATGAAATCTTTCATCAAACTGTTCATGGCAAAACATACTTGGATGGGCTGTAGTAACATCTCTCATGTCTATATACTAAGCCCCTGTATATCTTCCCCACTTCCCTCATTTCCCCATCCCCAAGCTTTTCTTTATCATGAATGACATGAATACTTTGCCTCCCCCTCCATGGGGCAGGCTGGCTATTGAACAATATTTCATCGTATGTCATCCCTTTCGACTTTGACTTCGCATGCTAATCCTATATAGATAAACTGGAATTACTCCTCGACCGAAACCCCTGATCAGCAACGAAAAAGGCTGGTCACTGAATTCCTCGACGAGGAGTCCTTTCCTTGTGAATGGACAGAAGATTGGGATAGCCTCCCAGAAGGTGTCGACCGGCCTCGTGAGCCTACAACCGAGGAAGTGGACACAATTCTCCGACCTTACCGTAGCGACTTGCTTCGATGGCACGCAATGACTATGTTCTATGATAAGACATGTCCCGCTTTACTACGAACGCACTATAGCGCCGACGAAGGAGAGAGAGCTAGACACGATTATCTAATGACTCACTGGATTAGCGGAGATCCCTTTGAATCAGAAGCTTGGTGGGCGGTTCTCGATAATGCGGATCTCTTTAACTTTGGCTCGGAGTGGCGGCGTGTATACGAGATACTTCCTGAAGTCGCGAGCCCACTTAATCCCTCTGTCGATGATAGATTCAGGATTCAGCGGGCCTGTGATGGTGAATACCTTGATTGTCTCCGTTCTAGGTTCAAAACCCAACTTGCCGAAGCGAAAGCAGACACGGAAGCTTGGCGCGAGGACCGAGATGCAATTGTTGACAGCTGCGCGATGGAATTGCAAAACTACGCTACGGTGACTTATCTCATTATTGCAGACGAGGAGGCTTTCCGGTCTGGAAGTCTGCGGGTGCTTTATTTAGATGGTTTTCGAAACATCATTCGCGAAGGTCGTATGGATCCCGTGGATGATGATATCTTCAATGTGATTGGTATATGGATGGAAACCGACGAATTCCTTCAAAGCTCTACTGTTGGGGAGAAGTATCGAGCTAGTGCAGAGTTAGGAAGGGAACTGTATCGATTAACGGAGTAGATCCCGAGGTCAACTGAGTGTTGTGATGTAATTGTACAGAAGAGCAAGATATTGTGGTCATGACGCAGAACAAGAAAAAAGCAAACTACCTAGTGCCATCCATTGACCGTACCCGTCCCAGCAAGAAGTTCATCAAGCTCATCTTTTCGGCTCTTGTACAAATCCTGAGCCTCTCGCTCACGCCGCATAACAAATGACACTGCTTCACGGAGTCTCTCAAGTCGCCGGGACAGAGCCGACTCCTCAGAGATCTGGAGTGTACGGAAAGCGTCCAGTTCATTCATAGCGGCGGGCAAAGCAGCACCAGCCTCCACGATCTTCGACCGCAGCGTCTTGGCACGGTTCTGGTATCCGCCGTAGTGCAAAGAGAGCTTCTTCTCGATCTTGTTTCCGCGCTCAGCGGTTTCAAATAGGGATGTTTGAACAGTGTCAAAGGCCGCAATCATGCGTTGTTCTTCTTGGAAGGGGTCCTGCTCGTCATCCTCGTAATTTTCAAGACCAGGCAGAGACTTGGCGCGAGCTGACGACCAGCCGTCGTCGAATTTCTCTTGCCATTCCGACTGCTGTGCTTCCGTGGAAGCAATCTCAGCAGCAATAGAAGCTCGTGCTGCATCCAAGAACCGGTCGTCCAATTGACTTAACTTTGGTGCTTGACCCTTGACCTGCGCGTCCGGGACGGGGAATTTGCGAGAGTCATGTGCAATCAGGGCGGCGGCTTCGTTGGCAATCAGGCCTTCGATGGCGTCGGTGACCTGGGAGGCACGCTGCAACAAAGCGTCTAGATCGAGAACGGCGGGACGAGGCAGGCCTCGTTGGTAAACTTGTGATTGACGCTTGAATTCAGCCTTGGCGGCCTTCTCCCGTGCCTCGTTGTTACGGCGATCACGCTCAGCCGCATCCTCTTCGCTGATCTCCATAGTGGTGGATTCGACGGACTCATCCGGAATATCAAAGTCATATTCGAATTCCTTGGGCTTAGGAAGCGAGGCGAGCTTGCTGCGCATCTGTTGACGAGTGAGGTTCTCGTGCATTTTAATGTCTCTAGGTGTGCTGCCAATGAGCTGGGCACCCTCTCCCTCCCGGTTCAGAGCTAAATGGTCACGCGGGGTGCGCAATGGCGTAGCACCAGGCCCAACACCACCATGCATAGGTGTTGCACCCATGCCATTCGCCTGGCGGAATGGCGTGGCCATGGGGTTGGGGGTGACAATCGCTTGCCGACGAGGAGCAATTCCATCAAATCCAGTTGATGAGCCGCCCTCATGGAGGGGTGTGTTATCTCCTCCAAGGAGGGAAGACTGGGTTTCAGTCAAAGCTCGAATGTTCCTGATTTCGTTGGCGATGTGATCCTCCTCCGGCGCAGCTTGCGGGGTTCTGATAGGAGTTCCTCCGATAATAGTTGAGTAATTCCCAACAAGTTCCCGAGTGACTGTATCATCGGCGCTCATTCGACTAGCTGCTCTATCCCCTGCCATTCCCATCTTGATAATATCTTCCATTTCGCTTTCGCTGACCTGCGGTGCCGGCAAGTTCAACCCCCGTCGCTTGCTGCTCTGTTCAGCCTCGCGAATCTTCTGCATTTGACCTGCTCGTGCAGCTGCGGCAGAGGCGGCCGTAGCACTGCTTTTATCGTTCTTGCGCTTCTTGCGCTCCGCGTCATCGTCTTGGTCACCCTTTCTCTTATTTGCGAGTTGCTGCTTCCGGGGATCGAATGCCTCGCGTTGGCGTTCATTCTGGTCTTTCTCTTCTATTGTATCGTAGAATCCAGGAGCAGCTGGCTTTTCGAATGGAATGTCTGCATTGTAATCCATCTGACCAGGCTTCCGCGTGACGACCTTGACGTTGATACCGGCATGTTTGAGTTCACGACGCTTCTGGAGAACGGCCAGTCGACGCGATTCTTCTAATTGGCGCTCTCGGGCCTTTCGCTTGGCCTTCTTACCCTGTGTATTGGCGAGACGAGCACGCGCTTCGCTCAGCATTTCTTTTTCATCTTCATCCAGATCGATAGTGTCGGGACGGGCGGGCTTGGACTCAGGATCCGGATCGAGTTCACCGGGTCTAAAAGGTATCAGCAACACGGACATCATAATAGTTTAGTAAAATGCACGTACCGTAGACGGCGGACATCGTCCGCACTGGGGGCGGCGCTCTCCTCGCCGGGTCCTCCCAGACCGAGCTCGTCATTTTCGCGAGCTTCAGCCTCATCCAGAAGTTTTTGGTAGCGTTCAAGACATTGTGTGGCAGTGCGCCCGACGATGGGGGCAATTGTGCGCCATTGCGTGGGCATCAACTTCGCAAGGTGGAGCAGTTTCTCATCCTCTTCCCGCGACCACTCGACCTTGCGAATACCCGGGTCCAACCATTCAATCCAGCGCGCCTTGCATTGCTTTGGCGTTTTCCGTGCGAGCAGCGAGGAGACTCGAGCCCACTGGTTAAGACCATATTTGGATACCTGCGATCGAGTCAGTTTCTGCCACATCAAACGTTGGCTAGGGAGGTTCCCAGTGGATCACAAATAACGTACGGCTGCCCGAAGCACTTCATCCTCAATGTTGGTCCTAAAGATATGTTAGCGACGAAAGCTTGTGGGCAGGTTCCAACAGTGGCACTTACCAGACACCTCCTTTGACGACAGGCATGGCGTGCGATCGCGCTGAGCGCAATGTCAAGCCTTCGAAAAACGATAGTAAATGATCAAGGGTGCCACCAGGAAGATGGAATATGACAACCCACTGGCGTATAGGGAGTTCACGCGCCGGAAGTGATGACAGCTTGAAGCGGAAGAAAAGCGAGTTCGGTGCCAAGCGCGGTAAACGTGGTAGCCGCGATCACCGCCCCCGCGCGTGCTGAGATAAGCAGATCCAGAAATTTTTTGGGCCAAAAAAAAGATAAGCCGATATTTTCATACTATCAACGCTGACTGTCCGTCTCGGTTGTTTTCCACAATGTCGACCGCCATGGACGCCCCGAAGCAATTCAAGCAACCTTCTCGTAAGGGCAAGAAGGCGTGGCGCAAGAATGTCGATATCACCGATGTACAGGAGGGTTTGCGCGACCTGAAGGAGGCCGAGATCACAGGGTATGTCTACATCTGCTCTTTTTTTTTGTTCCGGCTCTCTACTTGTGAATTGAAATTCTAACTATATTCTCTTTGTAGTGGTCTTGTCTCCGAGAAGCCTTCCGATCAACTTTTCGTTCTCGATACTGTTGGTAATGAAGAAGTGCGCAAGTCTATCGCCAAAAAGCAAAAGAAGCCCCTCAAGTCAGACGAGATCCTTGCCCAGCGGTCAATGATCCCGGCCCTGGATGGTCGGAAGCGTGGAAACCCCAACGTCACCGACGGAGTCATTGAGCCCAAGACAAAGAAGCCCAAGAGTGACTGGGTTAGTCGTAAGGACTATCTCCGCCTGAAGCAAGTGGCGAAGGAAGGAAACCCTCTGGGCAAGAAGAATGAAAATGAATTCTACGATCCGTGGGCGGAAGATAACGAACCCTCGCTCACGTACGACGACCCTCGCTTTGATTTCCTGCAGAAGCCCAAGCCCAAGGTTGAGCCGGTCACATTAAAACACGCCCCGATCTCACTTGCTGCCAATGGGAAGCCCATCCCCTCTGTTAAGAAGCCGCACGCCGGAACCAGTTACAACCCTGTGTTCGAAGAGTGGGACAAACTATTGGAGACACATGGTGCCAAGGCGGTTGAGGCCGAGAAGCTGCGGTTGGAGGAAGAGGCTAAGGAAGCTGAGAAGCAGCGTTTGATTGAGGAGGCCAAGAACGACACCGGCGAGGTGAAGTCAGATGATGAGAGTGCCTGGGAGGGCTTCGAAAGCGAGTATGAGAAGTCAGAGTGGCTGAACAAGAAGCGTCCCGAGCGGAAGAGCAAGACACAGCGCAACAAGGCCAACCGACGCAAGGCAGCAGAGAGGCAAGCGAAGTGGGAGGCAGCGAGGGTAAAGAGAGATGCACAGGCCGAGCATATTCTCAAGATCACCGAGGAAATCAAGCAACGGGAGCTCGAACGCCAAAATCAGTCGGATGCAGATGATTCTGAAGATGGTGATGATACTACCCTCCGCAGGAAGACCTTCGGTAGCAAGAGACCGTACGTTTTTGTTCATTTTCCTATACCTGCCTTGCGACTAACAGTTTATTTTAGTGTACCCGAGCAGCCATTGGAGCTGGTGCTTCCTGATGAACTGCAGGATTCTCTACGACTCTTGAAGCCTGAAGGCAATCTCTTGGATGACCGATTCCGAACTTTGATCGTTCAGGGTAAGCTCGAGTCCCGCGCACCAATTACGCAGGCACGCAAGGCCCGGAGACAGATTACGGAGAAGTGGACTGCGAAGGATTTCAAGACTGGGTACGAATGATTCTGCATATTCCCTCTAAAAGCGCGTGCAATTTGTTATCTGGACATATAATGTGGTCCTAAGGTTAGATAAGTTAGGATCAGGTTTCATCTCAATATTTTCAAGCACTCAAGAAACACTCAATTGGAAATAATCTTATATATTAGTATAAATCGTAGATAGTACTGGCCATATAGCAGTATAAAAGTACCTGACTATCAACCCCAAAATAAAAGTGGGTCCCGAAAATTTACTGGCTTATCGTCTTTTTTTATCTTTCCCATCTTCTTTCTCACCAACAGACACAGAATGGACAAGACAGCGCTTTCCAGTAATTGGAAGAAGTTGCAGGCGACCTTGAAGAAAGATTCTACTGTCAAGCGCAAGCCCTCCGACCGCGACTCCGGAGATGGCATTGTGAAGAAACGAAAGTTGACAGAGAAGCAAAAGCCATATAACAAAGACGCCAAACCAACCAAGCGCAAGAGAATGTCCGATAAGAAAGAGACTGGCGATTCAGCCGATGCAGCAGCTCCAAAGATCGAGACGAGTTCGCGTCACAAGGAAAATGAAGGCCGTTCACCCACGTAAGTTCTTGGACCACAAAACATACAGTCATACTATTTGGACTGTCCTTTCGCTGCCAGCTACTAAATATCAAGCTCCAGTGCCGAACTAGGAAAATATGTCGCAATGGATTGTGAAATGGTGGGCGTCGGACCAAACCCGGACAGTGACTCTGCACTTGCTCGCGTCAGTATCGTGAACTTCAACGGCGACCAAGTATATGATTCGTACGTGCGCCCGAAGGAGATGGTCACAGACTGGCGCACGCACGTGAGCGGGATTGCGCCGAAACACATGGTGGAGGCAAGAAGCCTTGAACACGTCCAAAAAGAAGTTGCAGATATCATGAAGGACCGGATTCTCGTCGGTCATGCCGTCAGCAATGATCTGGACGCTCTCCTCCTCAGCCATCCCAAGCGCGACATTCGAGACACGAGCAAGCACGCGCCATATCGGAAGATTGCAGGTGGTGGATCACCACGTTTGAAGATCTTGGCTGAGGAATTTTTGGGAATCAAGATCCAGGAGGGAGCGCATTCTAGTGTGGAAGATGCCCGGGCTACAATGGCTTTGTATCGTCGCGAGAAGGATGCGTTTGAGCGGGAGCATTTGAAGAAATGGCCTGCTCGGATGATTGCCGACAACAGGGAGAAGGGTGACCAGAAAAAGAAGAAGAAGAAGAAGACTACTCGCAAGCGCTGATGTGATTGAATATTCGATATAGCTTTCGAAGAGACATGCTTAAATACTCTGTACATGTATACCCCGATCATTGCCAATTAAATTGTTTTGCATTTCGAGATTTTTAAAGGCCTGTAATTCGTTAGTGACTTCAAATGCATTGAAACATCTATAATATACCTGTAGAGATGGCTAAGTAAATAATTATAGTCGTCGATCTCGAATTTCCACTTAACGCGGAGAACGGGAGAACGCGTCGCGCCGCACCTCCAATCTTTCGCAAGAATCATCGCAACCATCCAGACCGCAGAACCCAGGCAATACCTTTTCAATTGCAGATTTCAACGATATAAGAACGGACCGCCAACCAATTGATCCCAGTCAATATCCTGGATTACACTGTTACTGCCCCGCGAGTCCTCAGACCAGAATATCCGTCCAAGAACAATCAACACAATGCCCGACATGTACGCCATCCAGCCCTGCTCAAAAGCGAGCTCACAATCCAAAAAGAACGACTCAACCCCGCAATGCATGCCAAATATCATTCCATGCCGAATTCACCACGATGGACAAATTGATTCGTTGGACCGGTATTGGACAGTGAAAGACGAAAAAGGTATGCAAGACAGACAGCACTGGCTTGAGAAAGTCTACTGGACCAATTGCAAGCAGAAACTAACATCGTCTTTTTTATATCCAGATAATACACAAACGGTGCATTTCCGCGGACGCAAGCTTCGAGGCCGGCGCGTCGCCCTCCCCGATGGCTATCAAGGTACGAGAGGACGTCCAAATGAGCTCTCAGAAATATACAAGCGGTGATTGAATCATAATTGTC
The DNA here is from genome assembly GCA_002072365.1 of Penicillium flavigenum. NCBI lineage: Eukaryota > Fungi > Ascomycota > Eurotiomycetes > Eurotiales > Aspergillaceae > Penicillium > Penicillium flavigenum. Next base: position 178,601 of record MLQL01000045.1, read on the forward strand.
TGACCATATACCATTGAAAATACAGGTGTAGTCGCAACACCCACAGACCGCGTGTTACCCGCGGCTCAACGGGCAGACAGCGATGGCGCTGAGGATGCAGAGGCTGAGCCCGAGGAACCAGTGAAGATTATGGAGATTCAGGGCACCTTTGATGACTTTGTAGTATGGGGGCATGAGACTCTTCCTGCGGCGGATGATACTTTTGTCAAGGGAGTGGAGGAGTGGCTGCAGTTTGCGGACGCGGTATGTCCCTCTAATTATGGTCTATCAAGATACTCTTTTACCTTGGTTCTTTTCTGACTGTCTATCAGATGCATACAACCCCAACATCAGCGACTAATGGAAAGGAGTCTGCTACTTGAGGAATCTTGGACGGCTTGTTGGATTAGAATGGAGTTGATGGGGGACTTTTTGTTGATTTAGGCTATATATCAATGCATCTGATAGCATAATTCTCTGACATTCACTTACTATTACCTGAAACAAATCTCCTTATAACCTTCATCAAGTAAGAACTATGCGTTGAAGGCTTGAGACCAACTGGTTTTGGTTCGATGCATCCAATGGATACATTGAGGGCTCAATGTATCAGAATATCAAAGCAACTACAGTATTATATAGACCATTTCTAACAACAAAATGAATTATCAAGGCATTGCAACGGAATCCATCATCCATCTTATAGATCTACACCAAAACGATAAGCCTGACCGCCCCACCCGATAAAGCTGGATAAATCGTACAAAACATCTTGAACTTCCCTACATCCCACCATTGAAACGCTTCCAAACATGGCCGACTCCCAAGACACCAACAAGCTCGCCCCAGAGGCACTAATCACCAAATTCCAAGTGAGCAAGCTCCTCAAACAAGGTCCGACTCAACCACCCCTCCCCGCAGCAATCAATCGACTAAAAGAACCACCCCTCCAGACCAAAATGGCCGACGAATCGCCCTCCTAGGCACAATCGACAACACCCAAGGCATCCTAATAGCCGAGCGCGCCGCATTCCCAACCGAATCCCTAGCCGTGCTCCAAGCCTTCCACTCCGCAATCTCGCGAATCAACAACCTAGGCGACAACGACATCTACCGCTGGTACCTTGCCTCCTCAAGCGGTAATACCAACGACCCAACACCGGCAGAAGCCGCCGCGAACCGCCATCAAGACCTCAAACTCAACCTCATCTGGCCATGCACAGCACAGCACATCAAGAAGTACTCGGACCAGCAGCTGCGCATGGTAACAGAGACGGCGGAGATATACCGCGCGCACGTGCGGCCGTACATGCAAGCGAAGCGCGAGGAGGGACGTCTGAACTGGGTGTTTAATATCCTCGAGGGCAGGACTGAGCAGGAAGATGTGATTATGCGGGATGAGGGACACGGGCCTGAGGATGGGTTTTTGATGTTGCCTGATTTGAATTGGGATCGGAAGAGTATGGGGTCGTTGCATTTGTTGGCTCTGGTGCAGAGGAGGGATATTTGGAGTTTGAGGGATCTTAAGAAGAGTTTTGTGCCTTGGTTAAAGTATTTGAGGGATAGGGTGCTTGAGGCTACGGTTTCTATGTATCCTGGTTTGGAGGAGGATCAGCTTAAGCTTTATGTTCATTGTGAGTTGTTTGGGATTGAATTGCGCTGTATTGGGTTGTGTTGGGGGTTGTTTTTGCTGACTTGAATTTCGCAGATCAACCGACTTACTACCATTTCCATATCCATGTTGTCAATGTTATGCTCGAAGCTGGTGCAACGCAGGCAACGGGTAAGGCTTTTGGACTGGAAAACTTGATCTCGCAGCTTGAGACTATGTCTGGAGATGAGGATGCTAGTCTGGCTGATGTTGATTTGACATACTACCTGGGCGAGGCTAGTGAACTGTGGACGGAGATCTTTAAGCCGTTGAAGCAGGGAAAGCAGCCTAGTCGATAGAGGGAGTTGTTTGAGGCCATGTCAGATACATATGGAACGAAAGTTCTAATGACTGAATGAATCAAAGATAGCCCATTCCATTTTTTCACGACTGCAAAGTTGTACATCTCACCTCGACTCTCCTCCTTGCTAGAAAGCATTACATTATCCAATCCCCCCTCAAACCAAACAATTCATGATAATAAGATATTAGTATTCAATATATACATTTTTTTTGGTCATATCTACATATACGTCAATTATACATGTTCCCTCACATGCCTCTCCGTCGAAGTCTGCGTAACCTCAAACGTGCGATGAATCCCCAACCCGATATCACCCTGCAACTGCAACCGAGGCGAGGGCCGATCAATAGTCAACCTCTCCTCGCTGCTACTCGGGCTCGGAGCAACATATGTATCCTCAGGATCTCTCTGGCTCTGGATAGTCGTGACAGTGACAGCAAGCTTATCCGGTCTCAACCGAGACTGCCCGCTCTCATCCAGCGAGCCTAGAGGAAAAGATCGATTTTCACCTCCGCCCAACTGGCGCGAGGCAGACCGTGAGCGCCCGGCGGGAAACCCAGTGGAGTAATATGGGTCTGAGTGAGAACCCGTCCACATGCGGAGGAGGGGCCGGAGAGTTGCGAGACTACCGGCTGTGATGCCGAGGCCTGCTTCGATGTTGGACCAGATGGCGATTTGGTATGTTGCGTCTAGAATGAGGAGGTGTCTGGTTAGTTTTGTTTCATGTTTTGGTCTATCTTTCCGGCAGGATAGGAACGTACAGAGGAAATCGGGGTCATAGAATGTTGCGACGAAGGGGACACGGACGATAACCGCCGATGAAGCACTATAGAATCCTCTTGTCAGTGGTCTGGAACTAGTATTGGAACCCGAGAGGGAAACATACATGCAAGCCATGCTTAAGATGCCCATGACGGCGATCTTGGTCTTGCGCTTCATGTGAAGTTTGTGGACGAGGAAGATGGGCAATATGCCGACGGTGAAATCACACAGTGCGGCAAATGCACTGTATATGTAGGTCATGATCACGATGATCTTCATATCCATGCATGTGCCCACGATATTAGGGTCGTAGGCTAACTTAGTCCAGAAGTATGCCAGTGGCCTGCACTGGAGAAGCATGAGGAACATGAAAACCAGGCCTGCAATGACGGTCAAGGCCATGACGCTGTAGAGGAGCCAGATGTGGAGGGGTTTGATAGTGATGCGCATCAGGAAAATGCAGATGGAGATCTTGCACCCAACCGAAGCGAAGCAGTAGGCAATCTCGCAGAGCCACCAATATTTCATTGCGGTGACGCGGTTGTGGACAGTGAGGTTTTCGAGCATATAGCCTGTGCCATAAATTGTGCCTCCAATCATGGTTCCGCAGAACATGGCATAGAATAGCTGTGATAGATTGGGTTTGTCAGATCTCTGGTATAACTCCACTGAAAAGTCCCGGAACTGTCTCGGATTGAAACATTCGAGAATTGGACCTACCATTGCAATTACCATAGCCCCATCATCCCATCCAAATGCCTTTACGATCCAACCGCGCACGTAGATGCGTAGCATCACCGTGATAGTGGCGATGGGCAGGAAGACCGCGGCCACGGTTTGAACCGCCGTGCTTCTTACCTTTTCATCTGTCATGGCGGCAAATGCTTGTCATGTCGGAAGGATTTGAAATGTGGGGGAGAAGGATTCTTAATAAAGACGACCTCCTTGACAGGACCCGCGAAAAATTAGAAAATACAGGGGCAAAGAGGAACTAGAACGTTTTAGCTCATTTAGCCCTTGGCCCAAAATGCCATTTCTAGTCGGAAGAAAAACAACGCTAAGCCAACGTCGATATGATCGACGACACGGCTGGACTCATGACCTTGTCGGGTATAAATCGAGTCGACTAAGAGCCGCTAGATGTCAATCCCCCATCGAGCTATACGAGGATAGGATGGGATACTATTAACTACGGTGTAATATATGCGCATGGTATTTCTAACTGCCGAGCCTGCATGTGGGAGGTAGCGTGCGGAGTGCCGGACATTTCTTCACAAGGAATTCCGCTAGGGTTTCATAGTACTCGCTTGGCTGTTTCTCGGCAAAGGTTTGCGAGAGCTACCATCTCGTTGGGTCGAGATGCTTTTGTAGCTTCGTTTAACTTGTCCCGTTCCCAGTTTCCTGCAAGCCCCGAAATTGACATGGGGCCCACGGGAAGTCAGTGTGCCAATCCAATCGCTACCGGTGGACAATCTCCTCGGAGGGACCGCTTTTTTAAGGAGGCAGAGTGGCGATCTTCAGGCTGACGCTAACGATGTGCACTAGTGCCTTGGAAACAATGGCATTCTTTGGTCTTCATACCCGCCTACCTAGGTATTTAGCGTGTTGCTTTGTCATAGTCCTTGTACGGACGGGAGTACACCGTAACTACTCCGTACTCCACATGTCATTCGGGAATTTCGGTGTCTCGGTCTCGGTTACTGATCAACGTTCTCCTTTTTTTAAGGGATTAAGGATAATGGATAATGGCGATCTGAATGACAGCCCTAGGAGGTTTACTCGGTCGAATCCAAGTCAATTTTAACTTGGGTTGCTATTAATATTCTCTTTTAAAAGTGACACGTGCACAACAGCTTTCGTCTGGAATTGGTGGCCTGCTCTTTCAGGCTTCAAAGCTTTGCACGGAAACTACAGCCCGATGCAGATACGGGCATAATATTTATGTTCATATTATTCTGCTTTGTCTCTTCTAGATCTAAAATATAATACTATATTTCATATCCAATCTATCAAAGCTCAAAAGTAAAGCAATTAAAAGAGCTACAATACAGATTAAAGCAATTAATATCGAATGCCCCCCTGCACACGTGGGACCCCGCAATCCTTCAATCCTTCCCCCTCCCAACTACCTTATCCCAAAGACATACCATCATAAGAACCAACCCACACACATAATGGCACACGTCGATGTCCCACAAACTCAAAAGGCCTTTGTGCCACTAGGTCCGACCTCAACCCCCCACCTCCAAACCCCAAACTAACCTCAACCCAGAAAACAATCCGGAAGTAATGTCCCACCTAGTGCACCAACTAGGCCTGGCCCCAACCCTAGGCTTCACAGACGTTTTCTCAATCGACGAGCCCGACCTCCTAGCCTTCGTCCCGCGCCCCTCCCAAGCCCTCCTCCTCGTCTTCCCCGTCTCCCAAACCTACGAAGCCTCCCGCGAAGCCGAAGATGCCTCCAAACAAAACTACACCGGCTCCGGGCCCTCCGAACCCGTAATGTGGTTCAAACAAACCATCCGGAACGCATGCGGACTGATCGGGCTGCTTCACGCGGTATCGAACGGCGAGGCCCGGAAACATGTCGTCGCCGGCTCGGATTTGGATACTTTGCTCCGTGAAGCGGAGGGACTGGAGCCTGTGCCGCGCGCGGATCTGCTGTATGATAGTAAGGCGCTGGAGAGTGCGCATGCTGATGCGGCGAAATTGGGGGATACGGCTGCGCCGGAGGCGGAGGATAATGTTGATTTGCACTTTGTTGCCTTTGTGAGGGGGCTTGATGGGACGCTTTGGGAGTTGGATGGGAGGAGGAAGGGGCCGTTGGCTAGGGGGGTTTTGAAGGAGGGGGAGGATGCGCTTAGTGAGGCGGCGTTGGAGTTGGGGGTTAGGAGGTTCTTGAAGATGGAGGCGCAGGGCGGGAATCCGGATTTGAGGTTTAGTCTGGTTAGTTTGGGGCCTTTGTTTGATTAGAGTCCAAGGGGGATTGAGGATGAGATTGCTTTTCGAGAGAGCGTTTCTGGATCTGGTATCCGGATAGATAGTATGTCTTTCTTGAGCTGTGCCTTGAAAGCAGTGGTTGCTATTAGGTACATTTAATGATATGTGTCTGTGTCTGCATTCCGCTGAAACAATAGTCAGGATATCCTGAGATGTGATATATGTAAATACATGCCCATCGAAAATCGCGCACCCTTTTGCAAACCAAAATGGTCAACCCAGTAGCTCAGTAGCCTACCCTCTTTGGTTCTCCGTGATATCAGCAGCAGAAGAAACCACAGAACTGGTGTTAGCAGTAACAGCCGTTTTCTCACCAGCCTCCTCGCCAGGAATTAACTGATCATTTTGCGGGACAGAATTGCCCTGCTTACCGATTGTCAAGAACGGCACCAAAACCAGAGACACCCCCGAAGCCGCAGCCGCAAACCAATAAACCGAGAGGTAAGGCTGAATCGCAGGAGAGGAGGCCGTCATGCGAAGAGCGACCGAGCTTTGTACCGAAGTAGCAATGCCAAGTCCCAGGGTGTTGCACAGCTTGTTGACGGTGTTGAAGATGCCGCCGGCGATGGATTGCTGGGATGTTGGGAGGGTGGACATCACGTACATCTAGATGAAGTTAGCCAATACCCTCAAAGACAGAATATATTGCAGAGGAAACAAGGAATAGAAAGGACATGAGATGGGGGTTGAGCGTACATTTGTGACGTTGAATTGAATGTCGGCACCAACGACGACAAGAACTAGCCCTGGGAAGATAAATGCCCAGTAACTGGCTTCCTGCTTCATAAAGCTAAGGATAAGGAAGGAAACTGTATACGCCAGTGCTCCGATGCCGGTTAGTACTTTGTTGCTTACGCGGTGCAGGACCAGGCCGCAGACGACGTTGACCAGCACCCCGCTGACAACCATTGGGAGTAGCTGGACGGTGACCTCAAGGGCAGACAGATGCTTCAGGTCTTGAAGGTAGAGGGCGAGGTAGAAGCTGACGGCAGAGAAACCCATAAAGCCAAGGCAGCAAGTTCCAATGAGCTGAACAGTTAGTTTCGATCTATATTTCCATGGAAATTGGGCACATACAAGGGAGAAGTTACGATCTCGCCAGACCCAAAGAGGCATCAGAGGGTGTGTAGCAATGGATTGCCAATACAGAAACGCCACGAGAAGGAAAAAGCCCACGATAAACAGGGCAAGGACGTATCCCGTTTTCCAGCCATCTGGTGCATCTGCAGCGAGACTATAAAAGTAGTCAGCGTGGAGCCCAAGGTAACCAATTCACCCAGGCAGAAAAAAGAAACATACGAAAGCGAACTCGAGAAAAATGCAAACCCAACAACAACCAACACCATCCCGAGAATATCAAACTGTTTCAAAGCCTGGACACTCAAAGGCGTCCTAGCAAACCCATCAGCCGGCACCGTCCACGCGGTCAAAACGGTAAAGATGGCATAGACAACAGCGAGAGCCCAAAAGGAAGCGCGCCAGCTATATAAATGCGCCGCGACACCGGAGATAATCATGCCGCCGACAAAACCAAGCGGATTTCCCGCGCTGAAGCAGGCAAAGGCAAGGTTTTTGCGCTTTGAGGGTTTCTCGTAAGTAGCGCCGAGGGCGCCGACGGCCGGTGGGACGACAGCGGCGGCGAATAAACCTAAGATCCCCGAGAAGACGTCCATATAAATGGCATTTGTTGCGAATCCGGCGATGAGTAGCGAGATGGTGAAACCGGCCATGCCGATTATGAAGAGAATCTTGCGTCCGAACATGTCGGCTAGCTTCCCGAAGGTGAGTAGGAAGGCGCCGCTTGTGAGGCTATTCGGGTTGAGTGCATGGTTAGTGGTTTATGTTGTTTCATATATGTTTCAAGGTGATGTATATGGGGATAGGAAGAGATCCAAAACATAAAAAGCCGGGAGAAACTCAAATACTCAAATTTAGTAGAAAATTGTGGAAACAGAGATAGATATACGTACGAAGCACCGGCATTGATCCAAGTGATTTCAGCAGAATTCATATGCAAATCCTTGCCAATAGATGCGGTTACCCCCACGATACAGCCCTGGAAGAACGACTGCTGGCCAATGGCCATTGTGGCCGTTAGGACGAAGAGAACTTCTTGGAATGTGCTGGTGAAGCATTTTGGACGCTCCGCACTGTCATTGACTGAACCATTTTCTTGATCTTTAGCCATTTCCGAAAATCATGCCGAGTAGAAGATTTTTTTGGGGGAAATCTGGCTATTCGACGAGGCTGAATCCGGCGGGTTTAGGGGTCACACAGGTTGGTCTAAGCGAGAGAGACTTTCCTAGGCTTCTGAAAGTATATGTGTGAACAAAGTCATTCTATTATTGTAATTGAGTCACTCGATGTTTGTAAGTCTGATAAGAACACAATTGCATTGTATTTTGTCAGCGCGGCAGGAGTTCCGCGCTGATCGCAGATCGTGGGATTAAGCCGGTGTGGGCCCATAGGACCGCCTCGATATATGTTGTATAGGTATGTGTGCATTGCGAATCATGTACAACCTGCACCAAGTATCGTGACCATATACACATAAGTGCTGAGTCAAAAGGTAACCCCCCTTGTGGACAGCATTGGAAGTACCAATGTATGAAATCAGGCCGAACCAAAAACCCAACTTGCATAGTCATGCACGTTCAACCATGTCTGTATCCCTCTCACTCCCAAGATCGACCCAGCACTCACGGGCATTGAACCGGAGGACCTCATTACCAGCAGCCCACCAGCCAGCCGTCAAGTTGCGCGCAAACACCTCGAGGGCAGAATACTCCTCGAGGTGACCAGTCTCCGTGAAAAAAACATTCTCAAAAATCGATTTCAGGTTCGGTTTACGAGAATGCAAGTCCGGAACCGCAGCGATGACTCGTCTCGTGGTTATGACCTCACTCATGCGCGTCAGGTCATCCGTTTGAGGCAGGGATGAGGCATTGTCGGCGGTCGCGTTGACGCCGACATTAAGGCCACTCTTGCGGCCAATAACAAGGATCTCATACGGTTTCCGCCAAAGACCATCCAGTGCTGAGATCGGTTGTCCGTCCCACGTGGTCTTGACCCAGATCCATTCCTCGCAGATGGCAAAACCTGCGTCACTCAAGGCCTCGTATGCTGCTCGCCGGGCCTTTTCAGCATTCGTGATCCATATAGCAGCTATAGACTGTTCGCTCTGGATCGCGAGTCCGGGGTGGGTTTCAGATGGACGTGGCCCCTGCTTTGCGTTGGGGTCGTGCGAATGTACACGGAGTATATCTCGTAAGCCTTCGGTAAGCACATCCATCTCGGAATAGTGATGTGTTTGGTAGTGTCTGCTGCGCCTCACGGATTTGTTTGGCCAGGGCGGGTCCATGAGGATGAGATTAAATTTCTGGTGATGGGGAAGCCCGGGGATGGGATAGTTATTGGGTGTAGATGGACGGTCGACTTCGGCTTGGAATAGAGGCAGTGTACATAGCACAAAGCTCGACTCGGGTGGGACCATATATTCACATGGAGACTTCGTTTCATCGCGGTGCCAGCTTTCAACCCTGATGGTTGCGGGCTCTGATGATGGATTCTTGACAATGGCGAGTTCTGATAAAGCCTCGAAATCATTCGGCGATGTGGTTGATAGAATTATTGGTGGTTCATTCTTAGTCGAATCATGATCATCTGGCGCAGACTCTAAACGCCTATAATCGCTTCCCCTCCGGCGCTTCCGTAAATGCTGATTTGGCTCTGTGCTATCATGAGGCTCACTAGGCACACCTCGAACCTCGCACCATGGGCGATCATGGGGATATCCAGCCTTGATAGTCTCGAGAGAATCCCTCACGAGTGGCAGTATCAGTTCCGAGTGGAACCGCCTCTCGGAGATAGGAATGGTGTCGAGGACCTTGGCGAGAGCAGCTGGCTTTTTGGGTTCGGTAGAGGGGAAAGGCTCTTTTATAGGTGAGCACGAAAGTAGGTTCCGTATCTTTCTATGTGTGCTCTTTTCTGTTCCTGAACTTGATTCTGGTGCTGGTTGTTGTGGGATTGACCTCCCTTCTTGCGCCAGCGCAATTGAATGCGGGATGTCGACGAGGTATATATTTTTATCCTGGAAGAGAATTGCAGTCTCCTCTTGTATAGTACCGCCCATCCTGGGCCTTGCCTTTCCCTTGTTGGGTGATGGTGAAAATGAGCGATGGATGTCGCCGGGTAGTTGTGGAGGTCCCAGGTCTCGGCCTCATATAAATTCAATATTGGAGGGAGGGATCTTAATAAAGCTCATTCTCTTAAATTCGATATTCGATATATTCACATTCGTTACGATATAGTATCTTTTCACGTCTGCATCAATTCACTATGCTCCACTAGGCAGCCAACAACTCGATCTTAAAACAATAAACAGAAGAGAAAAGGCCTATCGTAAGATCACAGGAGATACAAGGTCATTCAAAAACGCTGAAGATACAAAACTGGGCCTCCACCCAGAAGAGACACAAGACTTTTTCACCACCGGTTCCCTATGCATAGCCAGTTCCTCTCCCGGGTCCGATTCTCCCCTGCCGGCGGTCCAGCGTCCGATCAGGGCGAAGAGATAGGACAATGAAATCACAACACGTAGCTAGATAAACCCGCTTGGTCTCCATGAGAAACTTCAAAAAATGAGAAAATAGAGAAGAAAATAAGATGATCAAGAAAAATTTATACATGTAGATGTGAAGGCAGATCGATTAGAAATCATACGCGAAGACGGGATCAACGCTGGGCACAAGGCATGCACGTTAGTATTGCCGCGTTACACGGTTTAGGGCCGGTCCGAGAATGAACTCACCCGTCCACGTCGGACTCCGCCCGGCTGCCCCTGCACAGGCTGTGCCTGGGGGTAGTATTGCGGAGGGTATTGATACATCTGGGCAGGGTTGACAACGGGGCTGAACTGTTGGTAGTTGTTCTGGGCAAGCATCGGGCTGGGACTCATCTGGCCCGGTCCAGCGGGCAGCGTGGAAGCCTGCTGCGGCTGCAGGGACCGCAGGTTATCCACAGCAGGCGAACCAGCTGGGTAGCCGTAGTTGGCGCCCGGCATGCCAGGATAACCTGTGGGAACGCCACGAGCTTGTGCGGCGAGGAAGGCTTGGTATTGCAGCTGTTGCTGGCTCAGGGATTCCTGGCTGTATCCGCCTGCACCGGCAAGGCCGTTCAGGTGGTTTCCGAGGCCGTTGGTCGAGTATGGATCAAGCGGCGGGGCGTTGGTCTGGTCGGCGGAGATAGGACGGTTGTCCGGGTTCTGTCCAAACGTGTTGGGAGCAAACTGGCCATTGTACTGTCTGTCCATAGACGGCTGGGCTGGATAACCAGTGCTTCCGTGGCGGGAGGATTGGCGGTGTTGGGATTTCTCCGGGGTGGAGTGCTCACGTCCGTGGTGATGCTCCCGACCGCTACCTCGTGAGGAGAGGCCCACTTCATCCATTAGACGTTTATAGCCTTGGCTTGGGGAAGCTTTCAGCTTCGTGAGAACCTTGGACACGTTCTTCACGACTTCAGTGCGCATAGACTCGTCAAAGAATGGGGTGGTCAAGACCTTGAAGATCAGAGTCGCGCCAGATGTCTGATCGCTCAGAATCTTCTCCAAGACTTCATCGCCGGGACTGAAGAAGAGTGCCTTTAGAACAATGTCTCGAGCATCCGGCTCGTTGCGCTGGTTGATCACCTTGAGAACAGTGAGGTAGGCAACCTTGTGGGTACAAAGGTGAACAAGGTGAGGCACGAGTCTCGGGGCCAGCACTGTCCGGCGGCGAGGGAATGTACACGTATCAAGGAACCAAGTAAGCAAAAGAGCTCCGTTGGCATTAGTAGCTAACTGCACACTGTGGAGAGCGATAGCGGACGCGAGCATCCGCTGCTGATCCTTGGTGGCATGGTGGCTTTCGAGACAAGCCCGCATCGCTCGGGCGCCGAAACGTCCCTGGGCGATTTCCCACATTCGGCTGAGCATAGACTCAAAGATAAAGCTGTTGAAGGGGCTGCCAAATCGCAGGCAGCACTGCAAGACATAGTTTCCATACTGATCCAAGAAAAGAGGAACAGTGTAAGGGCGAAGAGCATCAACAATCAACTTCATCTGTGCAGGAGTCTTTGCAACATCAATGATCTTCTGCGCAGCCCAAGTTCCATTCTTGTGCACACCAATTTCGGAGAGATGGGGTGCAATGTGAGTCAGCATCTGCTCCTTGGTGGATTCAGAGCAAAATTCAAACAGTTTCTGAACCACAGTGTTGCCCAGATAATCGGACGCTAGCTCAGCGATCTCAGGGAGCATTGCCTCGGCAGTCTCCTCAATCTCTTGGATCGAGCATGCACCATTGTCGATGCGCTTCCGGATGTCACGGAGACGAGGGGCGTCGAACATCCGGGACTGACTCGTTTCCTGGACCGAGGGGATCTCATCCTCGAAAGCTTTGAATGCGATGGAAGCCTGGATGCTTGCCGTGATGTTCTTCAAGTCATCTTCGCTTGCGCCGAATTCTTGCACGATTTGCACCATCTCAGGCAACAGATCAGCCAGAGCGGGAATCTGAGGGATAACGTTAGCGCTATCCGCTCGATCCGCTCCATCTGCCGCTGCAAGGTTTGATCTGAAGTTCTGTTCAGGAGTAGGAGATGACTGGATGCCATTTGCACCAGGTGTACCAGTGGCCGATGCACCAGGAACCTTGGCATAACCAATTCTAACGGGGCCTGCGCCTGGGAAAATCTCCTTGCCGTTGAGCAGCGACTTGGCTTGCACAGCGCTATCAAGGCGATCGAAGTTGACAAATCCGCAGTTCTTGTGAGTTAGAACACGGGTCGACTCGATCTTTCCATACATGCCAAAGATAGCCTCCAGGGATGTGACGGTAGTGGATACGGGAATGCTACCAATCCAAAGTGCCCGGGTAGGTCCATCCTGGTTGTTCTCATCCGCCATTTCACCGGCCGGTCGGCCACTCATGGCAGGAATACCGTTACCGCCAAGATGCATTAGCTGAACTGCCTCGGACAATTCGTCATATTCGCCATTCTCGGCGATCTGCAGGTCAGAAGCACTGAAGCTGTTGTCGAGGCGGGAAGGTGTGGCAAGGTAGTTGCGGATGGATGATCGCTGGGGAGGTGCCTCCAAAATTCCAGCAGTTCGCGCCCGGGGTCTGCTAACAGAGGCATGGCTAGCAAAAGCCTGAACAGCGAGGTTATGCTGGTGAATCTGGGCCTGTGTGGCGGCAAGTTGCGCGGCGGTTGCAGCGGCAGTCGGCGTCATAGTGCCCGAGGGAAGTTGGGAGTAACGGTTCTCATATTCAAGATCCTCATCATCCGCGTATTTCTCCTTAGCATTGACAGAGTATGATCGGAATCGGTTATTGTTCTTCATCATCGCCAACTCAGCCAGGAGTGGTGGCAGCGCAGAAGCTTGCTGTTGCTGCTGCTGCTGTTGCATCAAAGCTTCCATCGAGGGACGTGCAAGAGAGGACATTCCCTGTTGAGGGGTCTCGGCAAGTCCCAGGTAATCCAAAGTCTTCACATCGGTATCCGCGAGTCCATCCCTCGAGAAAGAAGAGTGGCTGGGCGAAGTCGGTCCTTCCGAAGATCGAATGCTTGTTAAAGTTGTAGCTCTCTCACGACCTGTCGACCAGTTGGTTGAAAACAGTGATGGGCCGAAGGGGCCGCCACCTCCCAAAAAGTTGCTTCTCTGCGGCATCGAGCCAGCTCGAAGGCGGGATAGCGATGCCGGGTTGGGCACAGCAGTTGAACTCGCGACCTTGGAACTTGTATCTATCCCGGAAACACCGGGGGGTCTAAAAGGACTCGTTGAAGGCGTTGGTCGTGAGGTCTGCGACAGGTAAGGCTGTTGAAGATCCATCTCATTCAGCGTGCCCATTGGAGGGAAACGAGATGGAACCGTTCCAGCGCGAGCTCGGCGGCCAGGGCTGTCCATGGAGCCATTCGTGGTAGGAATCAAATCGGGAAAGCTATCTTGACTCGGCGATTCGGGAATATTCTCGCGAAGCGGGGTTGAATGGCCGCTAGTAGGAGGTCCCCAAATACTAGGAGAAATGCCTTCTTGCGCTTGAATTTCACGGGCTCTGCGAGAAGAGTCCAAGTGTCAGCCGATTGTCGCAGTTCTGTGTCCCACGGGAAGCAAACCTACCGCTTCGAGTACAGACGCGATGTCAGATCGTGAGAAGGGGAGCCAGCCCCTGGCCTCGAACTGCCAATAGACCCCGGAGAAGGTCCAAACGGCATTCTTGGGTTCCCAGACCCGGCCAGATCACTGGGAGAGCTGCGCCCCGTCGAGGTACCGGACATGGGTTGGGTGGTTGGGATGTAATTGAAATTCATCTGACCGTCAGGCCGCGAAACCGGCAACATTATGGATTATCTCTTTATGCCTTCAGCAAGGCAGTGCCCGAATATCTTCCACAAAGTATGACCTCCGCGCAAATAGCAAAATAGAGCAAGGTCGGAAATCAAATGTAGCTTCGTTCAAAATTGTGGGACAGATATCATGGAATAAGGATAGAGCGAAGGATCGAGGACACACTAGAAATAGAAGTCGAAATTAGTTGGTGTTCGAAATATGCGTGTTGTTATTGGGGGGGTCGCAAAGTGGGAGGGGTCGTCAAAGCAATTCCACAAAGTCGAGATTAATCGTGGGGATATTTCATACCGAGACCGATGCCTTCCAAGCATAAACACCACTATGCAGTGTCGAGTGTCTTTGATGATAATCTTACCGTTTGCTCCGGGTGTATGACAATCTGCGGGTGTCCCAAAGCAATCGAGTTGAGGTAAAGGGAAAGAAAAAAGAGGCAAGTCCTTTTCTATGGTCGTCAAAGGCTCAAAAACACGAATTCACAAGGATGGTCTGGCACGAAGTGCGTCAAGTGAGAAATAAAAGATGGAAAGGATGATCCGGTTCAAAAGGGATCGAGGTGGCTGGAGAAGTGAGTGTTGCGCTCCGAGAGTCTTCAACACTAAAAGTCAAATTTACCCTAAGAATGCAGAAAGCAAAAGAAGAAGAAAAAGAGAAGTGAGGAAGAAGTCAAAGGGAGGATGAGAAGCGGAGAGGAAAAGAAGGAGAAGAGATGTTGGGGAGCTGGCCGGATGCCCGAGGAAGATGGCTGTGGTTGGTGGAGGGCCCTCCTTCAGCTTCACCCACAATTCGATTTGTTGATTCAGATGAATTTTGGTTTAAAATATGGGATATAAGGGATATAATTGAATGATTGAACATAATTGGTTTAGTTTATTCTATGACTATATGGTTGGCTTCATTTTTTATCGAAGTTATGGGGATGTTACAAGGTGCATAAGTAGCTACATATGTATGTGGACATCTATAAAGCACAATACTTCCTGCACGTACATTCAAACATCCAAACATCCAGACGGAAACAAATATCGGGAATCGGCGGTTCCTCCAGGTGTTTGGCAATAGCACAGCCCCATCGATGTCATTGTTTTTCACTCCATTCTGGTTCGGACATGGGTGATGTATCAACAAATCTACATATGTAAAGAGGTATACGTTTAGTACAAGTACAAGGCTTTTATAACCCCAGCATTCCCTCCCAAAGGAAAAAAGTCCAATTCAAGGTTTTCTCTCGGAAGAAAAGCGCTGGCATGACCACAAAAAGAGAGACAAGAGTGGAAACGAAAAAAAAGCCCCGCATTCCAGTGCGTCATGCCTTGACGCTTGAATCCTTGACAGATATGGTTGAAGACTCATCATGAATGCGAAGATATCCCTCCTAGGGTATACTAGGGTATAGGATATGATGCAACCAGTCATGTAAGGAGAATGAAGGTTTTGTAACCCAAAAGACTGTGTTTTGAGTGCAAGGGATATGGGTCAGGTACGTGTCCTTGTCCTTGTTCCCAGAGGCGTCAGCCCTGGGGCCCTCTGGGGTTGGTCATGGTGGCTGGTTAAGAGACGCAAACTAGACTACCTAGGTAGGCTTTATCTGTCAACTAGCTTGAAGAACTGCAGGCTTCTTTCTGGATCTTTAAGGTGTTCGCCAAGCTTCCAGAAGGATTACGGTAGAAGAACCGGGTTCATGGCGTGGTGGTGCATAGCAGGGTTATCACTTCTAGGGTAATAGTCGAGTAGTATCAGTCACTATACAATCGAGGTATGACCAAGTAACAATCAGAGAAACTTTCCAAGGTTGTGTCGTTGCTTCAAGGTCGATGTAAACACGTTAGTTAAGACTATTGGTCAGACCGTTTTATCGCCTGAGGCACCAACTTTTCTTTCGCGCCACTACCTGTTCAAGCCATCCTCGCCAACTTACCCGCAACAGTATCTTTCCATCATTTCAACAGCTTATGTTTAATTGTGTGGAATCTACATTCTATATGCTATAATTTTTTTTCCTAATTTCTGCTGATCATTGAAACGCGATTCAAGTTTAGTTTGTCGCGTGCGCGTCCCCTTCTCGCGTCCGATGCTTAATCGTCCATTCTAAGGCACCCGCCACCCCAGTAACACCATGGCCGACATGATGGAAGAGGACCCGTCATCTGGGCTTCAATCAGAGGAAGAGGAGATGCCCGTGGAGACTTTGGTCAGAGGGCGCGCGAAACGAAGTACCGCCGGACAGCACATGTCTGCCCTCCTTGAAGCCGCTGCCGATGATGACTTGGCGCTTCTCTTTGAGGAAGTCGAAGACGATAACGAGTTTGCGGATGAGGTAGACCCTGACGCAGAGGATGAGTTGCTGGAATCGTCGGACGAGGATGAAGACCAAGGACCGAACGCGCAGAACGACTATGAGGGCGAACAGAAACTACAAAAAGAGGAGCGGAAGAAGCGCAGAGCCCAGAATGACCTCCGGTTCCAGACCTTGCGCAAACGAGTCAAGATCGATCCGACCGCCCCATCCGCCATGCCCGCCGCTCCTCGTCCGAAGAAGAAGTCAGAGCGCATCTCCTGGATTCCCACGGTGGAGGATGGGCCTACTCGGCAATCGTCGCGTCGACAGACCATGGTCAACAAGGAGCTTACGCATGCTCGTCTCAAGGACAGCCAGGAGAAACGAGTCCGCATTATTGCTACGATGAAGGAGGCAGAGAAGCGGAAGGCCCATTTGAAACCGAAGGAGATGACCCAGGAAGATCATCTTGCGGAGGCTGCAAGAGTGGAACGTCTTAATAGCAAAAGCTTGAACCGCTGGGAGCTGTCGGAAAAAAGAAAAGCGGACGAAAGACGAGCGAGGATTGAAGCACTACAAAATCGCCGTCTTGATGGTCCGGTGATTTCCTACTGGAGTGGCGTGGCTACGTGGACAAACGGGCGTCTCACTCGGGTGGGCAAAATCGACATCAAACCAAAGGCAGATAAAGAAGAATCGAGGAAGAAAAAGAAAGAGAAGGAAGATAAAGAGAAGGCCGCAGCAGAGCCAAAGGCCGTGAGTTCTGCAACCATCGCTGGACCCGCCCCTGCCTCTACCACAGGCACATCACAACCACCGTCGGACGTCCATGCAGCTGCTGGTCCAGCAAATCCTGCTCTACTTCCTCCCACCTCCACCTTAGACCAAAAGACGCCTGAAAACAAGTCACCCGAAAATGCTGCAGCATCGACTGCAGAGAATACAGACACCCCCGTAGAGTCTTCTGGGGCGAACGCCATCCAACCAGATGCAAACTCTTCGGAGAAGACAATCACCTCACCTCCTGCCGAACAGGGCAAGGACAATGTTATGGAAAGGAAAGCTGCAGAGCTTGGCGCAAATACATCAATACCACCCTCCGAGCAAGATCAATCTATCACCGCTGAGAGACAGTCGTCGGAGTCGTCCAAGCATTCGGAGAGAAAAATGTTTGCTGTGGAAATTCCAACATCCCGTCGTGCATCAGGTTCTGCGGGCAATGGCTCTCCTCAAACATTGCCTGAGCCGTCCTCCACCAAGAACGACGATGCTATGGATATCGATCAACCTCCAGCGGCTGCAGCGGCTGCAGATTCTGCCAAAGTTAACCAAGAAATTCCAGAATCAACGGACCAGGCAAGCTTGGCCACTCCGCACGTTGCTGATGCCCAACCCACTTTGGTAGAGACTCCTGTATCACATGCTGCGGGGACGACTGTACCAGAACTACCGCCACTGGACGAGTCTCGGCCAGTTGAATCGGCCACGGCTATCAGCCCTGGAATTGCACTGGCCCCTCAAGCCTCGCCGGCCACTGCAGCACCTAGTCAAGCCAAGGTGCCCGAAAATGCCCCAGTTCCGAGTCTAAACCAACCATCCACATTACCGACCGAATCACAATTATCAAATGGCATGGTGAAGGAACCAGCGCAACCAGAGATTCCAGAACCACCTCCAGTGATTGAGCATACCGGGCGCTGTCTTACGATTTTGGAGAACTTTGATTATGCGACCGCCAACCATCGCAAATACAGCATGTACTTCAACGCCAAGAAGCCTGCTCGTTTGACAAGTACGTATCATCTCAATTTGTTAAGAATGTGTAAGGCTAACCTCGCATAATAGAAATCTCGTCATCGCTTTGCGTCATCACCTCATTGCCTTCGCGTTACCGCGACCCAGAGACTGCGCTCCCTTACGCCAATTCATACGCATATGGGCAAATCCGCCGTCTACTATCGGAAGGGTATATCTGGAGCTCGATGCTTGGATGCTTTGTCGGACCGGCCGAGGCTGCCCGTGGCGTGCCCGAGCGATTTACAGGCAAGCCAGGTCCAGGCACAGTAAAACTACTGGCCGACAATGATGAGGGCCCAGCCAGTTCGATTACAGGGAAGAGGGTCGACAGAATGGCTCTCAACGGCGAGGTTCCTTCGACACCCACCCCGGCCGCGACTCGAGCAGCACCTCCAGAGCCAATGGAGATTGATAAATCTTGAGCGATTATTTGTATATTTAGTAGATACCCAGATAGAATTGAGACCAAAGAACCCAAAGTGGACGTCAACATCATCTCTTCTCCACATCGACTGATGGACCTTGTTCTAAGACTCTGCAGACTTTTCAACGTCAAAGCTTTAGTGTTATGATGTATTCTATGTTGACAGATGTCACCGGCCCCACCGATAAAAAAATCAATCCAAGCTCGCCCCTATGATATTTATATCCCGTCCTGGCCTATCCAAGGAACGATTTCGGTACCCGGCGGGAAAGCAAACAGGGAAAAAGATCACAAACAAATCAAATGGGTAAGTTATCTTCTGATGTAAATAGGGAAGAAATAACTTCGAGGCATTCTCGAAAGCCCCGGTTTTCTCCATAGACCCGAAACACGGAAGATCGACGATTAGCACTCGAGTCCGAGTCTGGAATGATACCACACTTGTCATAGGCAGACGTGTCAGTGTCAGTGTGGCACTTCATATACCCCACAGAGAGTCTCGATTGTTCCTATTTTCGTTGTCGCCGTAGCCGGCAGTTATTCTGTTGCTATCTTAAACGTTATCTTGTACAGATGTACTCCGTAAAAACAAAGGGTTAGTAAATAGTGGGCAATGATGTATTTCATACCCACCCGTTCACGCCTTTTGGGTATATATGAATCCTTGAACTCCTCGAGGCATTTATGGCGTCATTTAGAATGTTGTTTCATCTATGGTATATGGTATGTTGTACAAAATGTACGAAAGGTATTCAAGTATTAGCTTGTATATTGTAGATCCTGTCAATTTATCACACCAGATCCGATCCCCTCCGGAGATATGGTCCCTGTGCGCTACTGCATGCATATACTTGGAAGTGCATTTCAGTCTAGGAAGTGAGAAAGTGTACCTAATGAAGTGAATAAGTGGTACAAGACACAATGACAACAGATCCAGAGAAATAGAGAAATAGAGAAATGAAAATATGAAAATATCCAAATATCCAAATATCCAAACATAGACAACATAGACAGGGCTAATTATAGTGGACAGCCCTAGAGCTCGTCACAAGTGACTCAGCTGGTCTAGATCGGGGATTGCGTGTCGGCGGTAGGGAGTACCCGCTAAGTATCCGGGAAGTACTCTTTAGCGGGAGTTTGCCCTCGAAGGCTGCCAAAAGTGACTTCTCAGGTACATGGCTCCAAGGGTTCTGTCCCCAAAGAGTCTAGACGTGATCGTCTCATCCTACCGCAACAGCACGTTTTCCTTTTTTCCTCTCTTCAGTTCCCCTCCTTGTATTTATATATCCATTTTCCCCCTCGATTTTCATTAATTCTTTCTGTGTCACTTTTATCTTCCATCTCAGGTGCTTTTGCAACTTTATAGACCTTACACTCCGTATAGACCCCTTTGGTATGTCACTTATCTATATTTGCCTTATCTTTCTCCACTCACAGGCTAAAGATAGCCCTGTTGCATCCCGATGTGTGTCAGATGCTAACACCTTATCAGGCATTTCTTTTCTTCATACGTTTCTCAATATACATACTCCGGTGTTTCTTCAATTTCCTCAAAAAGCATTTGTCTTCCCAATTGCACCGACTCGGCACATTCCAGTTGGAATCAATACTTCGACCACAAATCCCTCAAGTCTGTGCTCCCCCAGGGGCCCTTGTGCTCCACACTTGCTCCAGTCTCGATAGAGTCTTCGTGATAAGATAGTGAGGCATTTGAAAGCCTTCACCGCCACCAATGACTCAAACAGCCCCCTTCCACCGCCGCTCCCCTTCTTCTCCTCATGTATCTAAGTCCAAGTCCACTCGTCCGGCTTTACATCGACGAGGAACATCCGGTGTCAACGTCGCAATCTCCAAATTGGGCTCAGGACAAAGGGGAGCGAGCAAACCATCTACGTCTTCGGACGATACCGAGTTTGACATGGCCAGCTTCTTGAACTTTTGGTATGTGATCTCCCCAAAGCTCTTATCTTTGAATCCTGCAGGGATTACTTTCCTCACATGCCTGTTGCCGTCATTTGTGTTTCATACACCGGTCTTTTCTTCAATGGACATAAAGCTGACCCAATTCCAGCGCCATGTGTGAGAACCAGATCACTGTCCCCAACAACACTTTGTTATATTGTAGCGAAAGGTACGCGACAAACCCCTTGGCCTATATTTAGAGCCATCGATACCCTCTCCTTCCCTCTCCCAATTCTCAACTCTTTGTTTGGGACCTGCATCATATCTTGGCACTTGAATACTTACCATTTCCTTTCATCTATATAGTTGCCGCCGCAAAGACTCCTGCAAACCACTCTCAGCATCACTACCATCCATGTCCTCAATGTCTTCCACTACACCACCCACATCCCCCCCTCTCTCTCCACGCACCATCGTGGCCCCAATGACCCCAACCAGGGTGCCAAGCCACCCAATCCCTGCCATGCGGATACCCAGCCACGTGCATGATGCCAAGTCAGATCTTGACCCCACCGAATGGAAGCCCGTATTAGCCCGCAGCGGCTCCCTGGCCTCCTCCGACGCATGGAACTATCTCTCCCAGTTCCACCGCGGCAGCGAGCCCATGCTCCCCCGACCTGTCCAACGCAGCAGCTCCAGCCTCCCCGCCCTGGCACACAGCCACAGTCACGTGCCCAGTCTGACGAACACCCCGTCCACCGTGGCTTCGTCCTTCAGCAGCACCGCCTCCGACTACCTGGGCATGTACGAGGCTCAGCGCCCGCTGCCCCCGCGCCACAACCCGTACTTTTCCGGTACGAGCGTGACCAAGGGCGTCGAGCTGGTTGTCCCGCATATCGCTTCTGCGAATGAGGATCTCGGCCCTATTGTCTCGGACAGTGG
Source organism: Penicillium flavigenum (assembly GCA_002072365.1). Classification (NCBI taxonomy): domain Eukaryota; kingdom Fungi; phylum Ascomycota; class Eurotiomycetes; order Eurotiales; family Aspergillaceae; genus Penicillium; species Penicillium flavigenum. Next base: position 200,026 of record MLQL01000045.1, read on the forward strand.
CTCGATCTTCCCTGCTAGCAGTGCTGTGTGGGAAGATAGCTCGTGTGAGAAACGCTCTGCTCCTATCTGCATGGCGCGGGGTATTGGCGGCCGGCCCGCTGAGACTTGCGTGAAGAACTGAATTGAACAAAGAATAAATGGAACTGGTTGCTTTCTCATGAGATGAGATGAAGCTATCTTTGCTCCTTTTTTTTTCATTTGTTTCGGTTCGGTTTATTTATGCCCACTATGGTTATTTTCTCTTCTTTTCTTTGAATTTCGGGTCTGAGCGAGATGTGGCTCTTCAGCGTGAAAATGATATGATCTGACGGATTTGCTCTCTATTTTATTATCTGCTCTCTATACCACGAGCGAATATAGATTTATTAATGCGTACGATCGCAATTGGTGCCAAACTATTCTCTTTTATGGTTTAAATTCTGTTCCCCCGTCCTAAGGCTAGGAAGTAATCGGAAGACAGCTCTGGGGAAACGGACCGTATAATGATTATCATTCAACAACTGACAGTTATCTTTGCTGTGCGGATATTTTCAGTTGCACAGCAATGTGAGCCTCAAATTCCGCTTCCGGTTCAAGAGGACCCAAGCCTCCCGACGACATCTCACGATGAATCCATGATCAATACTCACAGGGTGGCTCTGCTCCTTCGATCGACATGGGGAGGACCCTCACGAAAATGGTACCTGTCGATCTATAGAGGTGAAAAAAGTGGGCCTTCCAGAACGAAACAAGTAGGATTAATGCGGAGAGGGATGGTGGGGATCGATGTTGGATGCTGGTTGATCGCCTTTAGCATCGCCTTGTCCACGGATGTTGGCCAGGCCACATGAGCACCTAGCTTCTCTCCAGAGCTTCCTTCACTGCACCTTTTCCTGCGAATATCTTTCTCCATCCGCAGCGTTCTCCGCTCCTTCTTAAACCACCGCAAGATCCCGCCTGAGGTCGCATCAACTCCCCAATCATGTCGCTGCTTGGTCGATTACCAATGAAGCATTACCCTTGGCTTCCATCCCATTTCTAGAACATTTATGAATCGCTACATCACACCGAACCCACATGGGGCTACACAATCTACCGGACAACATATACTCCCTAATCCCATGCCGCTTTCCCGCGTGTGGTCGACCTTACCACGAAATATATGAAGGACAAATTTTACGAGGATTATGAATCCTACCTTCGCTTTAGTCCCAACGTAAATAAGTTTAAAAGAGCTCCCTTCGATGAAATGTGGGCTTATCACAAACCACGCGTTATTGAAGATGCTTCCCAGTTCGACGGAGCATCAATAGACCACAACCGAGCAAGGGAAGGTCGATAGCTTTCCTAGCTACCGTAGTTTGTTATGATTGATGAGGAAAGTTTTCAGACTTTACAGAACGCTCTACTTCCAGAGAACTTGCCATCAAGACCAGAAGACATACGGCGTCATTATGTGAAAGTCGTTGAGGCATCGGAAGACGACCCCGAGACGCCGTTTCCAGGGTGGATCAAGTGCTCCCTACCCAAAATGTTTAGCGTGTGGTCGGATGTGCAGGAAATGAGTTATCTGGAAGACAGCTATTCGCTGAGATCCGCCGGCACAGATGTTCTATGAGTTTGTCGTATCCGAATACCCTAAAGTGATTGAGAGCGCGCATGAATTTTGGATAGTTACCTCAACGTATGACGCACCCAGCCTCGCGGCGGAGAGGAATGACTGATATGAACGTTAGACATCGACAGAAGCTCAAATAGGACCAACGGGAAACACACCTCGATGGTATTTTCTCCTAGCTGAAGCTGTTTTGACCGAGTCCTGTTGTATGTCAGCAACGATCAAGTCGGGACACCCGCATACTTTAGAAGTACATACCTCTGTGACCAGCCACTTGGAGACTGTCCTTCTCCAATACTTTTTTAGGAAGTGATAGGACTTCCGAGGATGCCAGTGGCTTCGCAATGATGCATGTAAAAGTCCCAGTTCCCTTAATATCCATCGTGACTTTATCGAAAATCGGAACAATGCGTTCGTAGAGGGGTCATCGTTGCTGACAGCACGATACAAGGCAGGACGCTTCACAGCCGTGAATTGTGTCTGCTGGGATGTGTCTTTGTCCGAGAACAGCTGCATCTCCTCCGGGTGGATTACAGTCTTGCTTGGCCCCGGGACGTTTTGTATGTAATTATCTGGTTGTTGTTCAACTGGTGAGCCGCGCTTCACGCGGCTCCAAAAGCCTAGTATGTAGATAGTTAGGTTCAGGTCGGCCAATTAGGGCTATTTGTCGAGCTCAGTCGCCGATGAAACTTTCTCCCTCGGTCTACTCAGTTAATGGATAAACAAGCATAACAAAAATAAATAAACATCTTCTAAGAAAGGCGGACAATACTAAAATATTGACCAAGAACACCCAATAAAGAAGCATAGGTCAGAATCGAAACAACGGAATAAACGCCCTGCGACTTTCCAGATTCATATCATTTGTCCCATGAAAAATAAAGACACCAAATGAACCCATCCCTCACAACCAACCAATAAATCCAATATGTACACCTAAACCCTAGAAGTCAGAAGTAATGCAGCACATATAGCACCCCTTCTTCGGCTTATAGAGGGCCATGGCCTAATAAAAGCATTAGCAAGTCCCATATATCCAGAGATATCATACAACGAAGAAATATATCTCCATATCATACGCAGTAAACAAAAACGAAGGAAAGAAAAACTCACATAAGGCTTCGCACACTTCGCATCACTCTCATTCGCAAAGCACTTCCCCATACAGAAGCTATTCCCCTCATCCTCACCATGATTCTGGTCCGGGAAGAGGGGAGGAGGCGCAACCTGTGAACCAGGTCTCATTGGGTCAATTGGAGCCAGGCCACCCGATGCACCGGCCGGGATATCGTGATCGTCTGGGCCAAAGCCCTGGGACCGGCCTTGGGGTGACGGGCTTGGGTGGTTGTACGCATACCCAGCGGCCGGGGTTTTGGCGTGGGATGGAGCGGCGGGTGTCTGAGAAGCTCGCACTATGAATGTGCTGTGGATCATAGGAGTTGCCGATGAAGCTGGGGCTCGGATTGGGGTGTGAGGGCTCGGGACGGCGTTTTGATGGTCGTCGTAGCCGACCTCGTAGTTGCCGTAGTTGCCGTTTCCGTTGTGGGTCTGGGCCTGGTTTTGATTCTGGTTTTGGTTTGGGCCTTCGTTGATGTTTTTGAGGTATTCTAGTTCCGCGGGGCCTGGGCCGAATTGGTGGTAGGCGTATTGCGCCGAAGCGAGGGAGACGCTGAGGAGGAGGGCGGAAAAGTGCATGTTTAGATTGGCTTTACGGATTTTCTTGCTGATGCTGTTTTTATTTTCTTCTCTGTTTCGAGGTATATATGGCGGCTGGTCGTCGTTGGTTGTCGGTGGTTGTCGGTCGTCGAGATTGTCGGAGGTCGAGGTACGATCCACGCATGGGATCAGGACTGGTTATTATATAGTAGATTATTTCACGCGTATATCAGGAATGGAGGGGTGTGTTGGGTTTCGCGTTGGTGACATTTTTGGATGCCTGTGGAATGTGGGTATTCGTATACAACGGCATAGACAACATAACTCTTTCATGACATGGTATAAATTACTTAAGGTGAGGTCCTCGACTTGATCAATAAACCCGTTGTCTAGCTGGTAGTTGAGTGCTAACTATTCTTTCATCTGATTCCGACCTGACGAGGTATGAGCTTGGCTCATGATGTCTGTATAGCAACATTCGCGAAGTAAACAGGACAACTGGGGTTCCGGTCTGCCTTGATTAGTCACACGTGTGAAGATTGATACAATATGCATATTGTTGGAAATATAGTCTACCTCCCTGGAGACCTTGTAAAAGACATTGTTACTGCCTCGATGTATCAAAGTGGTATAAGACGGAAGTTTAGAATTTAGAAAGGTATTGCTGTCCATGGAACAGCAAACCTTGGGATCCTAAGCCAACCAATCCCAAGCCCTGGAGACACCTGTCATGTTCACGTAAGGGGATTTACGTAAGGCTTTCCAGTTTTTGCAGGGCCAGGACAGGCTATGATGAGTGAGGCTGGAAAGGTAACTCATGGCTATTACAAGCCACTGACTCTATCCCCCTTACGTAGTTAGCTTATGTAGCTTTCCAGTTGGATCATGTAGTGCTTTGTGAAGAATAGGTCTGCTAGTCGGCCTGCGAAATGTACATCCCCATGATCGGCCCGTGGATGATCTGAGTAACAAACCGTCCTCAGAAGAAAGTACCGTACATTCACAGCGACAGTTAGACCAACTCTGCTCAGCAGTTTGCCACTTGAGTCAACGCGGTGGCTGGACTAAGAACGTTCGAGCCACCAACACATGGATCCTCATCAAGGATTGACCATCGTAAAGGTACGGTTCTTTGGAACGTTCCACTTCATATAGCAGTAACAGGTCGCCACGTCAGGAGCAATATTAGGAACAATACCAAGAGCATTTTCCATATTCTGTTAGCTGGTTTCGCCACTGCCTCCTGGTAAATAGTGAGGACTGGACCTTTACGAAGATCCGTCCCGGCTCGATCACGGATATTCTCTCGAGGCTTCACATCCACGAGAACTGCCAACGAATGCTAACATCTTCACATATTAGCGGAGCACAGTCCGGATTTCAAATTCCCAGACTTCAGGGTACATCGTAGAACGCAAGTCTGGACGTTGGCGGCAGTGGGGGCCCCAATAACCTTGCCAGGAACTATTTTCCCTTATTATCGGCGGATCCAATTGGACGGGTTGGGGGATAGGGCTTTCCCTTGTCTTTCTTCCTTCCCCTTTGGACAGGAAACTGCAGGCTATGGACCTTCCTTATGATAGCCGCGTGTGTCCTGCTAGGGGAGAAATGACAACTGAAAAGGCTTGAGGTGTACTCTCGAGATGAGGTTGCCCCCAGGGAGTGTCTGGCATCACTTGATGACAGGGGTCCTTCCAAAGTTAAGCCGAAGGGGTCCAGCGTAGTCAATGTCGGCTTCAAGGTGGGTAGACATCTCACCTGCTTCTCATCAAATCTCATGTTCACCCTACCATGACCCATCACCATCACCGACAAAGAAGCCTCACGTTGACAGGAAACGACCACAGGAAGAAACTGCCCCAGCCATGCCTTCAGCCGACAAATGGGGCAGCTTCCTTGGGCCAAGGTTACCGACCGTGCTGTGTAATGACTGACTCGGACAGATCGATGCCCCCCACAAGCTACAGCGGATGATGACAGCGTTGCTTGTAAACACGATGAGACGTTTCCGTCATGCACAAAGCCAACGTCGATACCCGTCACGGCCCCCGCCGACAGCCCGACAACACGAAAGCAATCATCGACATGGCCTGGATGAAACGGCTTCAAATCACGATCGATGCTCCCCGTTCTGTGCCTGCCTCAGATGATCATGGTGTTCTGTGCTCTATGACCATGAGACCTTGTGTTCGAGTTGACATCCGACCCACGGACTGTCTTTAGACAGACTTATCCATGGTTTGTAAGATCAACAGATACCATGCCCCTTGGCCTGAACCGACTTGAACCGACCTGAACCGACGTACACACCAGCCAGATACCGGTGTGAGGACTCGGGCGAAGCAACGTGTGACTCCTCCACGCCCAGTCCGCCTAGTAGGCCAGGTCCACACGAATCGCGAGAAGCAGTCCCAACCGAACCCAGAACGTCCGATTCATCCATATGTCCTTTGATCCCCCGTCTAGCCTGTTCGACGAAGCGAAGGCAAGGCCCGGGAAACGCCGCCTAGACATCTTTCGTTCCCTTCGCCATCCCCGTTCTCGTTCCACGACACCTTTATCAAGAAACGCATTTGGCCCGGAAATACCACAAATACTCTGGAGGTGATGACAGAAACAGTTGAGATGGTCCATCGGAATCAAGACACGATGTTCTGCCGCACCGAGGATGTGTTCCGTATGGCCAATGACGAAAAGTGCTGGTATAAAGGATAGATGCCACACTACTCGCATAGAAGCACATGGGAGCCAGTGGTTGGGTTGGGTTGGTCTATCATACCCAAACCAACGCTAGACACTGCATCAAATGCTGATTCCGTGGCACCCCCCATGTTGTGATATTCGGCCCAGTACCAAGACACTGCCAGACTGGATGATACGATGGAGCGATGATGAATCATCCCTCACATCCAGCTTTCTCCATAACCCCCTTAACCAGACAGATGCTACACCGCACTGGCACAGAAGCACATAGGAGCTAGTGATTGGGTTTGGTCACCCAAACCAACGCCGGACACCGCGTCAAATACTGGTTCCATGTCACACTCCCGAGTTACGACGTTTGGCTTAGTACCCAGACACTGCAAGACTGGGGAATATGATGGAGTGTTGGTGAATCAGTCCTCCCTTCCAGCCGCGTCCATAACTCCCAATAGCTGGACACCCAGGTCATTATAGCCCTTGTATCCCCTGTTCTGCTTTAAACGACCAGCAAGCGATGCCTGGGCAGTTTCAAAATATATTGAAGGTGTGATGCTCAAGTGTCGAAGGCTTCGTGGGTCGCGGACCGGGAATGAAATCTTCGGGATCAGGAAGTCGATGTCTGGTGAGAAGAGCCGACGGTGCTCAACTCGATAGGTGCGGTCGAGGATACGGCAATGTATACAGTGGGGACATGGAGGATTCGATTGTCAAAAGACAAGGGTAAACATGTTGAATTCAGTCCGGACGTTGGAGGAACGGGTTGGGCGCTAACAAAGGGTGAACGGAAAGAGCGAGGCAGCACGCAGTTTCAAAGCTGCCCAGGTGAATCCCGCGCAGACAACTTTGGAAGACAGAGGGAACAGTTACATACCTCTTCAATGTGTTTTCCTTCGCGTGAGAAAACAGAACCCGGTCCCAGGGATGAGATGTCCAAAAGAACCATTCGGGTTGCCGATGACAACGTATCCGCAGATCGTCCACCAAGTATTCACAGCTTCATCTTCGAGGTATAGTGAGAGTTCCAGAGACCGAACGAGTCATCGAGGTTGACGGTCGAATTCGATGTTCATTAAAGACACCTGTGGTCAGTTTACTTGCAGTTAGTTCGAGTCCACCCGAGAGCCCTAGCCATCCCAATTGGCTCCAGTCTATTTGAAACAGTGGAACAGAAGTGTGCAAAGCATTGCCACTACACTAACTCTCCACAAACAATCTACTGTGGGCAGAAGTTCGAAGTCGCCACTACTGCAAGAAGGAATGCCTTTGCCTCTTTGATATCTCCAATCTATCCGAAGGCAGATCTCGGCAGATCATACAAATGCGAATACCAACACAGGGACTCCAAATTCGTCTCATTTTTCCAGCAAACCACACGCCAGGACCAAAGCTCGAAGCTGAAAAGCCAGGCGAAATTAATAATAATAATAGAAAAGCAAGAGCTTTGGTTGGTCCAAATACGAACGTTCTCTCTATGGAGAAAAACGCGATTGGCTGGCAATTTTATCCGGGACCGATTCAAAGGTCTTAAAACAATGAACAACTACAATCCAATTCTTTTTGATTTTTCATTTTCATTCTGATATTTTGAAATTTTCAAATTACCTGAAGTGAAAGTTAGCCCAAATGCCTCGAAAGCTCGAGAGCTCTACGGAAGTATAGGAACTGATGTCCAATTCGGCTTGGACGAAACAGACTGGCGGCAAACTGCCCAATCCCCTCAAATACCTTGTTTTTGATCTCCCGCCTTTCTCTCTTTGACTCTCGAGTCTCGTCGAATCCCATCTCCCAACCTCTACGAATTCTATGTATAAGGCTATCTTCTTCCCAGTCGGGTCACGCTTGTCTATAAACACGTATGGCCGACCGCTCTGTGCCCCAACCCCTACCTTGTCAATATTCATACTTCGCCCTCTTAAACATTTTGCCCCCTTCCATAAATCTATCGATTCCCTCCGAAATGCCAGTAGTCTGGTTACTAACCTCTACGAAGTCGTGGTATTCTATAGGTAGACACAGGCACATACCAGGGAATCCCCATCGGATCAGCTTCGAGCACGATAGCCCAGACCATCTCCAAGCCTCTCCCCACATAGAAACAGAACCCCTGACAGCACACCTGATCCAGTCCAAAGATGCCAGACCTCACCGCAGCTCACTCCACAAACGGCCAAGGAGACCCAGCAGACCGCAACGGGGTCCGCCAGACCAACTCGGTACGCAACGAGAATGCAACAAGGTGAGTAGTCATCTTTCCCGATTCACCCCCAAATTGCGAGAGACCCTACCTCCATTTCCTCTTACCTCTCCCACTGTCTCGCTCCCACATCTTCCTCATCCCCGTAAACCAAACCCCTTCCGGCAACGCTTAGATGATGGAAAGCTGAGATCTCGTGACCTCCCCACCCAGCCTGAACATCGAACACAACAGCGACTCACCTGAGCGCTGCCAGCAGATCCACCAGCAGGAACTCGACCTGAACTACTATCGGAAGTTCCTGGAAGAATTGTTCGCCGTCATGCGCGATGCTCATAGCGATTCCGTCGCTCAGCTCGTCTTGCTCATTCGCTCCGGGGCGTCGAACGGGGAGATCCATGCCGCCCTTCAACGCGTCCAGAACGGGAGCTGAACTCGCACTTTTCTGGTATTCGACCTTTGCAATGAGAACCTGCGCTATGGTTTGTGGCTTCGGCTTTCGGCTTTCGGCTTTTGTTTGCCTTCTTGTTTATTGGAGTGTGGCTCAGCCGTGCAGAGAACCTTCCATGGTTGGAATTGAGGGCTGTTGACTTAATCGTGCACGCTTCATGCATATTGATGTCTTCTAGGAGAGAAATATTGAGAATGATCTTCTTCTTCTTCTTTTTTTGGGTCTAGGTCTTGGAAAAGATAGAAGACAAAATAAATGCTGCAAGTCGAGTGGTAGTTGATATAGCTCATGACGCTTCATTTTTTGTTTCTTTGTTTCTCATAACCATGTTCTTACCTGGGGTAGTTTGTGATATGAGATTTGAAGTCTGATGTGTTGTGTCTTGTCGCAAGTATTGTCCGGGATATGCATGAATTAGGGTTGTTGAAAAGGAAAAGGAAAATTGACTCAAAGAACAAGAAAAGGGAAAAAGCAAACGACCGGCACCTAGTTTCGATGACAGGCGGTGCTGGGCCAACAGCAGTGATCTCATTCACATGGACATGTCTTCAGATGCCCTGGATGTCGAAAATACCTATACCAAACCCGGTATGAGATGTGAAACACGGTTCGCATGCTTCAATGTTGCAACTAACCCAAAGTGTGTGGAACCGCTGCAAGCCCAGTGACCGGTGCATGGGAAAGTATCATCCCCAGCCATGGGACAAATGAAAGGAAGAACATTGAACGGGAGGGAAATGATGCGAACATCAAGATCGACTTAACCAACATGATGGGTACGTGCCCTGATTGGACTGTACCGAATGTGAGCTGCGTCTGTCTCCATTGGGGGCGAGAGTTGTGGTTGCTAAAACGTGGGAGGAAAACGGGAGAATAAGTACGTCGATGCGCGCGTCTATACGATGTACCCAGTTCAAACGGACACAGTACTATTCTCTGTTCCCTGAGACTTGTGAACAGAATATCCACTGCTAGAACACACACCTAGGGCTGGGCGTTTCTTGAAGGGGCCAAGTGGAATGGGAATCCTGTGGGCTCACGGATTCTATCTCCGTGCGGTTTCGAGCAATGGAAGCACAGGGTGGTGTGGATCACCCTTGCGCTTCTCTCTTTCTCTGTACACGGAGGTCTCTTCTCTCTCTTCTCTCTCACGATGCTAGAGATACAGAGACACCTCAAGTCTTTGCTGGTCTGTTTTGAAAAGAGACTGTACTAACCCATGTCCGACATCGATGAGATCCATCCTCGCACTGTCAGCCTCTGTTCCTGTAGACGGAGAGAGACGGGAAACACTCTTCCTCTCTCTCCCTCTCCAAGAGACAAGAACCCCAAGTCCCTGTCCATTTCTTTTGGAAGGAAAGTCAGTACTAACCCATCTCCCATTGTTAGCCGTGGGAGATGATAAGATGTTGAGAGGTGAACCAGGGACAGGATTTCCCGACCCGGGACGATTACAGTAGGACACCACCTGGGCACA
>MLQL01000046.1:0-194384 GCA_002072365.1 Penicillium flavigenum
ACCCCTAAGCCTAAACCCCTAAGCCTAAGCCTAAACCCCTAAGCCGTACTGTACCTATGCTGTAATACTATGGCATTCAGAATCTTTAGTTTTCAGTTTCTTAAGTGAAATATCCATGAAGCTGTGATCGGTTGAATCTGATCGTTTTCCATGCTAAAGCGCTTATCTAAGTATGCACTAAACCCTTTTGAATTTCGTGGTCAAAACTAAACCCTTTTCGATTTTCATGGGCAAAACTAATCCTCTTACAGAATATCAGCGTACCTGTCAGCGATATTATGATAGCTTCGATTTCTATATTGCCGAGATTTCTCCACAATTAATATACTCCTAATCTAGTCTTATAACTAGCCATAGGCTGATCATACAAGTATTCTGTGGCTAGGGATGTTCGGGGGCTGTGTTTTTCACTAAGGCAATACCATAGAAAATGGCACTCGTATTGAAAAACAAATGCCAAGACTAACCTGGCACTAGCGTGGTGCCATTAGTGAAATCGCGGTGCCAACAGTGTCTACCCCCACATTTTCGGTACGCCCCCACCCCAGGTAACTTCGACGGTTCCACGGAAACGGAAATATGATACTCCGAGTATCAATCACATGATCTATCCAAGAAAAGATACGTTGAACTTAGGATACCGCTAGGAACGCTGGTTGAAATATTAGTCAGCGCTTGCTCGGTCATTCCTTTCTCTTTCATTATTTAGTTAGTTTACAGTCATACCCTATTAAAAAATCTTTAGAATTTTACTCGGCTACTATACCTTTATTTCAAGACCAATTACTCTAAAATTTTAACACTATAATCTTTGATTACAGAATAGAACTCTACAAATTTTCAGACTAATCCTTATACAGGAAGGAATTCTAGTCTACTCGTGAAAAGTATTCTAGCCTACTTATAGCCCCACTTTTTTCTCCCATAGTAAAGCAAAAACACTAATTCCAGCCTAGTAGACTGCGCACACCCCCATGGGATAGAGTGAGTATGATGTAGTACTGGAGTCCCGTATAATATGCCCTGTCCAAGGACAGTTGCAGCCCCGCTATTCTGACCCGTCTATATGCACACGCTTGTCGTATCCATACACTCGTACTTTCAAGTGCCCCTTAGCCATAGGGGCATAGTAATCTCTGAGTGTCATGTCATCCATAGTCGTGCCATCCAAAGAAAGATCGAACTTGCGCAGTACATGAGCGAAAATCAGATATAACTCAGCATACGCTAGACTATTTGTGCTCCAGGGTCAGTCCTTGAGGGAAGGAACGGGGATGAACAACTAACTCACTTGATGCCGATACATCCTCTGGAGCCCCGAGAAAATGAGAGCATATGCTTATCCAAGCGTTGGGAGTCTGTCTCATCTAGCCAACGCTCTGGCTTAAATGCAAAGGGGTCGTCGAAAATGTGGGAGTCAAAGTGGTACACGTAGTGGCTTGAAGATACGATAGTCTACGGCGGTGTGTAAGAAGATCTTAGAATATTGAATACGGGGGTATTGGCAGGCCCTTACCTGTCCAGGAATAAATTCACCACACAAAGTGGCCCCATCTGAAGGGACCACCCTCGGAAGGCGGCCTGGGGCGCCCTGGGTGAATCGGAGTGCCTCTTTGACAACCCCTCTCTATCGAAAATTAAATGAGCTGTCCTGGAATTAGTGAGAAATATATACTTTGGGGTCACTTACGAGATAAGGGAGCTTTTCTAGCTCACTGAGGGTAAGGATCCGCCCGTCTGGCATTGCGGACAGGAGTTCTTGTTTCAAAATATGTAGGCGTTTGGGATCACTAAGTAGATGGAAGGTGCCAACAATGACCGATATTGCAGTGGCTTCGCCTCCTGCAAAAAGGAGGACGACGGCCTCAGCAGTCAAATCGTCGATAGACAGCTGTCGGCTATCGGAAATGAGCTCTTTCACTGCAGTATCGAAGATCCGTGAGTGGGAAACGTCTTCAACCCTTGGCTTCTCGATCGTTTGCCGCAACATTCCGTAGCATTCCTATCCAGCGATTAAGGTTCTGCACCCTTTCTATGATGGGCTTTCCTGAGTTGTGGCTTACCTCCCTCATCTCGAGAATTGACGAAACTTTGACCGTTTTGGCGATGGCTCGAGGCAACCGGAGTAGCAACTCGAACACAGCCTTTCCGACTTTGGGAAAATGCTTAGCGATTAGGGAGCCGAATAGTACATCATCCATGTCTTCCGCCACGCGGCAATTGAAACTGCCGTCATCAAGCGTTTTCAGGGTCTTTCCAAATCCGTACCGCAGCAGCATGTCAATCGTAATGGAGCGGTAACCCAAGGAAAGATCCACGCCACTTTCATCATCACTGGCATTCTGTAGTATTCGCGAGAATTGATTGATGGACCGCTCTAGAACGGGTTGTATCTTCTTGATCGACTTGTCTGATAAGTGTGGCTGAAGGAGGTTCCGTCGCTTCCTCGCAGACTTGCTATCTGGCTTGCTGAAATGGGATCCCTCAAATGGGAAGCCATAGAATCTGCCTTCCTTTTCAAATGGTGTCCCTATCCTGAAAATCTCATTATACGCTGCAATGTCCCGAATGTGAAGCTCATTTGGGTGCGTGCGAACAATTGGTCCTTGAACACTGCGAGTCAGAGGCATGTTCTAGTGGGGATAAGGAGTATACTGACCACATCGATCATGCAACTGCGGGAGCCTTTCTGTAAACGCGCCGCGCTCAATCAAATTGTAATAAGTCGTATACAAACTGGACGCTCCTGCTAGTTTGGGGCCGGGAAATCGGGCCAACGGATGGAATGTCTGTCGATATATGTATTTGACCGCTTGTGTGAGGATGAAGCCTCCAAATATCAGCGTCAACACGTTAGTGGCGAGAATCATGCTGTGGATGACAATCGTTACTGGAGAACCATGATTAAGGTACATGAACTTTCGTTGGAGCAGTCGAACGATCGTTATATATTTCGAATTGCTCTGACGGGCCTGGCAAAAATTTGCTACTTCTGCTCCCCAGTTGGTCTAAGATTATACGCTCGTCTTTTTTGGTACACCCCATTCAGCATATGCGCTCGTCTGTTTTGGGAAAACCCATTCAACATATTTGCTCATCTTCTTTGGGAAAGCCCATTCAACATATGCTCTCGCCTCGTTTGAGAAAGCATGTGTCGGAATCCATTGGTTGGAAATAGATACCCAAGTTGCCGATTGTTTTGGGGAATTGATAACGTAATCAACCACCGAGCGGCGGATTTGTATTTCCATACAAAATAGCAGTTCTTGACTTGAGATTTCTCAACCATTCTGGCGTTGTTTGAGTATTTACCTTAGAAGATATGTTTTTAGACCATAAAAAGGCAATATACCAAATTTCAAACAGCTATTCAAAATAATAGCCTGGATAATATATATTACGTTGTGCTATATGGCTTGATTATAGTTATATTTGACACTGCTTTAGATTAATTAATTGAAATACGAAAAAATCCTCTTTTATTAACTATGTAGAGTATAACCTTTCCATACAAGATATCACAATAGAGAAGTATTGTTTGTTTGAGATATTCAATTTCTAAGAGTGCTATCTTGTATAGGAATACAGATCCGCCGCTCGGTGGTACCCGCCGTTCGGTAGTTGAAAACGTCAGGGACACCTCAAATTATGTAGATAAGTGTCCCTATCAATTCCAATTGTTTTGTATTAGTCGGCTCGCCCATATAAATTGGCAGATAGGGGCGTTTATACAAATTCAGACCTCTTAATGATTGATTCCATTGATTGAGCCACATATCCACTACACCCTCGGTCGCGACAGCATGATTGTTCAGATAGCAGTCCCTTATGTCAACATCCCACATTCCCACCCCCTTCAGGTGCTAGTTATGAGCTAAAGATTGACAAACCTTGAGCATCTCCCCGCGAATGGAGCCGATACGCCGAGCCCCGATCGCTATTGTGGCGGCAGCACAAAGAATGGTGCAACCACGATAAGGCCTATGCGGCAGAATCATACAGCACTATTTGCAGTGTCTGGTAGATATCTTGATCAGCCTTCACTCTGGGGATGCAGCCATGTGTTGGGGAGTATGATCCAGACACCTTCGAACCCTTGAGTTTAATCTATGTCGAGTTGCACGATTAAGTATGCAGAAACCATGTCAACTGATCCTTAATTCGATAGAACTCCATTACAAAGACTTGACAGGTTCTCTATACTTTTGTTGGGGCTGTTCGAACAGCCCAACAACGGGAATGAAAGTTTGTAGATTGGCTTAGGTTGCACACATACGTATGATAGTTTCGTGCAGAAGCCTTACGCTGAGCGTAATAGGCTTCTCCGAGGGCATGACAGGGCTTTGACATTGAGAAGATCCCTCATTCGCGTCATTTGTATACTAATTACTACCTCGATGGCCAGTAGACTCGCCGACTTGCCTCAATTGACGTCCCACGTCTGGTATGGAAAAGAAAAGTTACTGCATCAATTCCTATACGGAGTATTCCTGAGGTTCCTTCTTTGTAGGGATGCTGGGGGTGTTTGTCCCTAACATCTCAACAGATTTGCCAAAGTATCCTCTCCTTTTTCATTCGGCATAAATATAAGACCAGTTCCACTAGTGTGAGTATTTAGATTAACTCAATTCATCCTTTCATACGAGTTCAATACTCTTGCCTGTCTTTGCATATACACAAAACAGAACTGCTGTACCATCGTCAGAGCTCGGTATTGCCCATACACTGAATTTTCCTCGTCGTTTCAACCATAGCGGGCTCGACATTGGATGTTATCTCTTTATTCTCAGATAAGAAATACGTCTGTCTTGATTATAGTGATATATCGGCCTTAAGCGCAGGAGAAAAGGAAACTATAGTCGAGAAAATGTGCAATCTCCTCGAAATCTTCCTTAAGGCCATCGGACATTGTCATACAATCCCGGCTAAGAATCAGTGTCTTCGATAAGAAATCCACGAATGGGCGGAACGTGAATTGACCAACGCCACCTCATATGACATAGGCACGTTGGACGCCCTTCTGGAGCAGGCAGTGTCCGGTGCTAAGGGCTATTACCCTCTCGGCTCGCACGAAGTGCAGTTAATCATGGCAAAAGCGACGGCATTAGCGATCAGCCTGGACAATAATTTCCTCTCCCCGAAAGCGAAGGCCCAGCTTCCTCGGTCTCAGAATAACTTCTGGCAAAGAAAACCGCCATATGATCAATGGTCCACCATATTTTACAACTTTCTTGCCGAATGCGCAGACTTTTTCGGTGAAATGCAGCCATCAGTTAGCACACTTACTGCTGCCTCTTGGTCGCAGTGGGTAGAGGGTTACCTTACCTAGTGGAGGATATGATGTCGAGATTGCTTCGTGATGGCATCGAAGGAGAGGAAAAGCCGTCACATACGAATTTCTGCCCGGTTGAAGACTTCCCGTACTATGTGAGAACTCTGACGGGGGCGCCGATAGCGTACTGCGTTCCCGTATTCAAGCAATCGCGCGAGAAAGAGATCCCGTATTCGATATGGATGTTATATGCACCGGCATTGACAACCGTGATAAACCTCGGGAATGATTTATTCTCATATCCAAAGGAGGTTCTCGAAGGAGAAAAGGTCAACTATGTGTCGCTGGTGACACGAACCAAACGAGCGTCTGGTTGTCCGTCGCGATTTGTCGAAGGTAGCCTTTAGACGTTCCGAGACACGATCTGCGATTTGTTCCAGCGGGTATTGGACAGCTGTGAAGCCCTCGATAAAGTGTTCAAGCGTCCTCATCCGCCAGATGGTGTCATTCATAATACCGCAAGCATGGATACATTGCAGACGGCTGGCGCCCTATGCTCCACGTTCGTCCATAGATATTTTGGATGGTATGTGAATTCGATTCGGTATCGTCTCAATTCTCTGCGTAGTCGTCTTATAGAAAGAATAAGTCACGAAGTCAATGAATACGAAAAGGTCCGCATCTACAGTCGTTGATATCACGTTTAGCCACGCACGGGTTATTCTATAGTACTACGTATTTAGGTTCTTCGAGTTATAATGAATGTGTTCAGTCACAATCAAGCCTAGTAAAAGGAATGGACTCCGAGCCTGTGTGAAATTTAAAGTGTAATCCGAAATACATAGAAATAGTGATGTAACTATGTTGGGTGTATATATATATGACAACAAAACATGCCGAACCTACAAGCCCACTCACGATATAATGTCTACCAGTTGCATCAATAAAATTATTATACATACGACGTATTAATTATACTACATAATAGGAATCACCTTTATTATGATCAATTATCTACTATACTAGTGGATAGTGAGATCCGCAGAGCTCTGCACGGTCACGCGCGGTCACGTGACAGGTCAGAGAACTATACGGACTTGGGACTAGACTGCGACATCGCCCATGGACGGGCCGGTGGGCGGGGCCCATGGGCCTTATATAAGCGGGCGCGCCCAACGTGGGCGTGCCTATAGACGGGCCCTACCCTTAGGGCCTATAGGCCTTGGGCGTCTTAGGCGCCTATAGGCCTTTTTAGTAAGCAAAATTTGTATACCTCGTGGCTTATATTATTTATACTATTTGACACTATATTTTTAAGTATTTAGTTTATAGTATTTATTTTAATTATTTAATAATATATTATTTCCGCTATTTAAAACACTCTATTTATTAATTTCTATTTATATATTCTTTAATACTATAGCTATTAATTATTATTATTAGGTTTACTACGCTTCTTTACACCTCTTAGTCTAGAGCGTATCTAACTACCCCCTTTATCTATAGTTAAAGGTAGATAAGGGCTTATCTTATCCTTACTATTAACCGAGAGACTTCTCTATCGTTTGCTCGTACTTAGAATTATAATTATCGGCTAACGCTAACTCTTAAGTATAAACTCCGCCTTAATCTAAGTAATAGGGTTATTCCTATTATTATTATTCTTATTAGAATCCTCTCCTTCGCTAATCGCTTCGGGTATAGTTAATATAAGCTCGGCCTCTTATTACTCGTCCGCCTCTTATACTATATCTAGCCGAAAGTCCTCCTAAAGTGACTCTTTAAGTTTAATATTAAACCGCGTCTTATACTAAAATATTATAATATCTTAGATTATCTCTAGATTAAGCTGCCTATAGCGGTAGTAGTAAATATCCCGAGCGGTGTTAAATAAACGCTCTACTCCTACGTCTATTACTAGGATAGAGAGAATATCGCGAGTAACACTTAAGAGGATAGGGAATTTATATTCGTATTCCTTCTAGAATTATAAAGGATCGACCTTTTTTCGAGCTATATATAATATTAGTATAGGCGAATAGTATTATTATAGATATAATATACGTTTTTTAAGATACTATATTACTTTATAATCTAAGTTAGATATATCGGAGTGCACCTAAAGCGCTATAAGATCGAGGAGAGTATTAAAGTTACTAATACTAGTCGAATAACCTTATAGTAGTTACTTACCTTATAGAGACTTAGTATAGGAGTATTACTAGGTATAAGGATTTATAAATTTATAAAGTATTTCCCTATACTTATTACCCTAGTCTATATCGTCTATAGACTTACCCTACGCGTTACTTAAGAAGAAATTGAGTTTATATTAGGGCGCGAGAATAGTCCTAATCGCGTAAAGACTCCTATAGATCTCTTTAGTCTTTATATAGTAAAACCTAAGCTTTACTATACTAGTATAAAGGGCACTAAGTATCGCTACCTTCTAGGGTATTATCTTTAGGGTAAGTCGCTTAATAGATTTCTTAAAGTGCTCGAAAAGCGCGTTATATACCCCGAAAATATAATATATAGTGATTTCCTTAGTTTTAGATAGGACTATAGTAAACCGGTAGAAAGGCTCTATAATATATAGAAGGTAGTCGATCTACCGCTATTCTACCTTACTAAGTTTATATTTCTATATCCTAATATTATTGTAGTATTTATTATAGAATTTCGTAAGGCGTTTCGCACGACGAAGTATTAAAAATATTAAATTCTAACGTATACGGATATCTTATATTAGAGTAAGCTTTAGTCCTATAGGCTATAAATAGAAGAAATTATCGCGGCGCTAGGGGCTAGCGTTAATAAATATAGTAAGCCTACGAATCTATAAAATATATTAGAATTATTTAAAATAAGAAGAAAGGAAGACACTTACTTTTATAAGAGTTTATATAATCACTTACTAGCTCTCGGATACGTAAAGCGACCGAGCTTAGGCTTCGATATTAGAGAAATTTATATCTATTATATTATTCTAGAGATCGGCCTTTATAGATCTAAGTAGTTCGCGAAGACTTAGCTAGATAATATAAGCGAGATATAGGATCCGAATAACCACTAGACTACTTAGTAGATTTAGAGAGTCGATAGAGTCTTAAATTAACTATACTAAGGTCGTATTATTTAATATATTATCCGATATTATCGCGAGAATACGATCGGAGATATCGTGCTTTTTAAAGTTCTCTATAAGCACTTCGCTTAGATTCACACTAGAATACGGCCTATTAAGTGGTTCGAAGCTAAGTAGAAGCTTATAATAATTCTAGTCCTAATTAATAAAATACCCTATAATTGCTATAAATACTAATTAGAATAGTAATATCTAGTAGTTAAGAGCGATAGAGAGCTTCGTATTTAGTAGGAGGGTAGAGAGAATAGTATAATACTCCTTATATACTATTTTCTTTAGCTAGCGCTAAGTAGTCCGAGGATAGAGTAAGGTAGGTTTAGTTAGAGCCCTCTAAGCTATCCTAATAAGGGAAGTAAGCTACTTCCTAGTAAGACTACGGAAAGGTAGGTTAAGTATAGTAATATATTTAATCTACTCTCTTTCCTATTTATCTTATAAAAAGTTCGTCGCGCGAGAAGACTTAAGTATCTAGTGTATATTAATATTAGTTATAATATAAAAAATATTCATATAGAATATATACTACTATATATTATATAGTCTATATTATTAATTATTATATCGCTAGGTTTCGGCTAGCCTTCTAGCATTTACCTATACTTAAATAGCGCTTTATTATATTAGTACCGCTCTATTTTAAATATAGATATAGAAGTAACACTCTATAAGAGCGGTATATAACTAGAGGTTCGCCTATAGTATAGTATGCCACTTACTAGAAGCTTTCCTAGATATCTAAGATATGTTTTATATCCTATCGTATCTTACGTTATATTTCTAGTTCGCTATTATATACGGTTATACGCTACTATTTAATAAATTTCGCCTTTAACACGTCGTTTATTTTATTAAATAGAACGAAATACTTCCTCCGATCGGGGCCGATATATTAGAGGGAGGAGTGTTCGACGGCGAGGTCGATAAAGTCAGACTCTACTACTAATATAGCTATCTATTAGCTATTAAAAAGATTAGGATCGAGGTTAGGATCGAAGGGGTTTTCGGCGTAAGAGACGTCTAATTAAGAGCTTATAGGAATCGACGAAGGCCTAGCGATATAGGCACTAGGGTATAATATAGTTAATAACGATCGATAGAAATATAAGGGGTAATCTATATATATACAAATTTAGGGAGAGTATAATCTTATTTACCTACCTAAGGGAACTTATAACCGTAGTAAAGGGTAATTATCTAAATACGATATATTATAATTTAGGTGTGGACTTACTATAATACTACGCGCTAATTAGCTAGGATAGTATATTATCTATAGATATATCTATAGGTATACCTATAGATAGTGCCTAAGCGCCTATCTAACTTAGAGAATCTAAATATTTTAATATAATAGAACTAAAACTCGGCCTTTAAGTAATATAATATAGTAATTTAGGCGATATAAGTTTATAAAATACGACTAATATTAATAGAAATTTAAATTATAATTATAGATTCCGTATTAATCGCGAGATATAAAATCTTACTCTAATTACTATTTTATATAAACTAACTAGTAGAGTTACTATATCTCTTAAATATATATTCTAGCTATAATAGGATAATTTAACAGATTTATAAAATACTAACTAATTATAAGTATTAGAAGGGTTTTTTTTATCTTACTTGTATATTTAGGATAGCTATTTATTAAATATTAAAATATTTTGATTCGATTTAAATATTTTGTATACTAATAATTACATTTTCTAGCGAGTTAGTAAAACGTATATAAATAATAGTAATTTATTTTGCTATATTAGTAGGTTATACGTCCATTTTGGGTGGCTTTATACAAGCATAGGCACTTGGGCAATGCCTATTATTGGCGTGCCTATAGGCCTTGGGCCCTTTGGACGGGCCCCCCAAGAGTCAAAAGGCCTAAGGCCCACCGTGGATAGGCCTTAGGCCCCTCCTAGGGGCCTATGGACGGGCGATGTCGCAGTCTAGGCCCACGATGGGCCGGGGGTTGGGAATTGGGCCCAAAGGTTCGACCCCCGGCCCACTGTGGGTTGGGCTTTGGGCCCGGACCCCGGGCCCAAAGTTGGGCTCTGCGGAAGCCTAGAAAATAGTAGGCCTATTTATTAGACTAAAAGGTATAACCTTATATTTAAAAGATCTATATATTATATAGAATATAGTAAGATATTTAGTAGAAATCTTATTAAATATCTAACTTTATAAAGAACTTAGCCTTACTAGTATATGATAGAACCTTAATAATTAGAAGTAAAAGATAGTAGCCTTTTTTTATAATAGTACTTAGCTTTCGGAAATTAATATAAAAATAGATACTACTACTAGACTTCTTCGCTATAAGAATTAGTAAGATATATAGTATAGTACCTAAAATAATAAATCCTTTATTAAGATTCTTAATAATATACTATTTTATAGCTTTTAACTTATTAAAACGCACTGGCGACTATACACTGCCGTATTCTGGGATCACACTTATAGCCAATTGACAATAAGAAGCATCAATGACTGAAAGCAGGCTGAATCAAAACGTCGAGACGCCGATGTCTAGTTATATACTGGCGACAATATGAGTATAATGAAACTGTATACATCCAAGGACGCTAATCTTCCTTCAGTAGGAGTCAAAGTTCAGATTTTGCATAACCAAGATCTAGATAGTACACCGCGAATTAGGATTACCGTTGAATTCTAGAAATTCCCAGTATTGATGAGAATTAACTAGGATTTTCAACATGATGGAGATAGAATATTGTGATCCCACAACATGTGTTGGCATATATGGTGGAGACACCTACATATATATACCACTGCAACAAGTCAGTTCATGAGAACTGACTTTGTTATGACCCTTTGGTCTAACGGGGAAATGTCAGAGCAGTGGCTGGCTGGCGTATCTCAATATTAAGCGATGAAGAAGCCATGCCACATCCGGCATTTCTCAGAAGATAATCCATTTGAGGTAAGTGTAACCGCTTATGACGGACTTCTCGGCGTGGCTTGAGGTGCATTATAGGTTTGCCGTATTAGTTTGCATATTCCCGAAGGCAATGTATAAGCAAATGAGTGGCTAATCTACCTTCTTTCGGAACAGAATGCGGAGCAACCCCCGCCAGGCGCAATGACTAAGGTTGTGGGGTCCCCACAATACCTCCCCATGGCTAACTTGAGGGTTTACGTGAAGTATATAAAAAGGCTCAAACTTGATATCTCCTCGAAAATTAAGTACCTTGCTTTGATCAACCCGCTGGACAAGCTACATTGCCCGGCATGTGGACCATTATCCGTCGTCTTTTGACACTTGGCTTGATAGCCACCACGCTGCCTGCTGTATCCAGCTATGGTATAAGCAAATCAGTCAAATTGCGCACTGTCATTACAACCGACATGGAGCAGGACGACTTAGCCTCGCTCATCCGATACCTACTTTACACCAATGACCTAGATACTCAGGGTATCATATATAGCTCTAGCGTATGGCACTGGGCAGGTAATGGTAACGGCACGTCGTTTCGCTGGACCGGCACCCGAACCATTGAGAACATAGTGCTTAAGGCTTACGCAGAGGTTTACCCGAACCTTCGTCGCCATGATCCATCCTACCCGACAATGAAGGAGTTATTGTCTACGGTCAGGATCGGCAACATCGACTTTGAAGGTGAGATGGATAAAGACACCGCGGGCTCTGATCTCATCAAAGAGCTCTTGTTAGACAATGATCCACGAAATCTTTACTTGCAGGCCTGGGGCGGCACCAACACCATCGCCCGTGCTCTCAAGTCAATTGAAGACCGATATTCCAAATCACGCAACTGGGCACGAACAAAGGAGGCTATCTCTCGCAAGGCTGTGATCATGGCTAGTGGCTTCCAGGACGATACGTACGTTGACTATATCGCTTCACACTGGCCCTTGATCCGCGTCGAGGAGCTGTCAGCTGGCTATGCCCTCTGGTCATACAATTGCAATAGAGGCCAAGGCAACATTCGTGGATTACCCGACGATAACCTGTATTTCACTGGTGAATGGATCAGAGCAAATATCGAAATGGGACCGTATGGAAAGCTCTACCGCGCCTGGCTTGACGGTCAGTCCATGCCAGGTGATCCAGAGGACATTTTCGGCAATGCAACGGCAGCAGTCGCTAGCTGGTGCAAGCCACTTGACCCATACGACTTCCTTTCCGAGGGTGATAATGTGGCTTTCAACCCATTATTGACCACTGGCCTCCAGGACCCAAACAACCCGGAACTTGGTGGCTGGGGCGGCCGGGCAAAACAAAACTCTACTTTCCCGGATCTGTGGGTCATGGCTGAAAGTGAGATCGGTCAGAATGGCACCGAAGTCGACTTATACACTATGAGCCGTTGGATAGCGCCAATTCAGAATGACTTTGCGGCCCGCATGCAGTGGACAGTGACACCGAAGTACATCGACGCAAACCACGCGCCCTCTGTCGAGATCCTGAATGGTAGTTCAGTGAAGGGACGTCCTGGTGCCACCGTGACACTGGTTGGTGCAGTTCACGATCCAGATAATGACAACGTCAACACCTCCTGGTGGCAGTATCTGGAGGAAGGCACATACCCCGGCACAGTGATTGTCGCTGCTCAGGGGAAAAACCGGGCTAGTGTGGATATTCCAGCCAACGCAAAGCGCGGTCAGACTATTTCGATCATTCTGGAGGCAACCGACGATGGGCAATTTCCTTTGACTCGCTATGACCGTGCTGTTATCCAAGTTGTTTAACATGGCGTACTCCGATTGCTATATCACTCTAGTTGAATCAGTTGCTCAATCATAATATATACCTGGCTCAAGTGAGATATTAATAGAAGGCCAACCTAATATGAACCTAAACATTTTGGCAGGCACAGGGTGCCCCTTCTTTTAGGCCTTGTTATTTCTCATAAGTTATGAGCAATAAAGCCCGTCTTCTTAGTAGAATTAATCAAAACTATTCTTCGTCTCCTTCTGAACCTTGCTGGAGTTTCCATAGCTTGGTAAGCGCTTAGGGCTGCCTCCAGAAGCGGGCCAAAGGTGGTTAGCATTAACAAATTAGTTCAGGGTGAAATTCGCGGCAATATGAAGTGCCTAACACCACTCGAACTGGCCCGCCTTACCTTACCTGAACTTAGTGTGGAGATAAAACCCCGCAAAGTGGCCATCTGGGGTTTCCCCCACGCAAACCCGAAGTATTCCCGAGTGGCACCAACTTCCAAAACAAGCGGGACCCAAGGGAGGGTACTGTAGCCACGGCTTATTGTTCCTATGGTCTGATCATACAGCATTATTTTAGATAAATACATCGAGTTATACCCACCATGCTCACTCGAGAGCTTGTCGTCATACTGTGACATCTTCGGTTTCGATCGGGATAACCACGACCACAATTACAGGTTGTTTATTTTATTTTCACTTTTCAATAAGACGGAAATGGCAGATGAGTCAGATAGGGACTCCCGGGCCAAGGCGGCGATGAAGAATCGCTGGACGTCGCTATTGCATAACCCTAAGCTAATGGTCATTGCTCTCTTTGCATCGTGAGTTTCAGATAAATCGATCTTCTCCTAGCACTTTCCTGGTACTTTCCTTGAATTTCGTAGTGCAACTCCTGACACTAAATATAGAGTTGGCGGATTCGAGTATGGATACCAACAAGGAGTCTTGGGCCAGTCCCTTGTTATGACTCGCTTTACGGACAATTTCCCTTCTGTCGTAGCATCCTCTAGCGCGACCGGCTGGCTAACGTCAATTTTGCAACTGGGCGGTATTTTTGGATCTCTGTCAGCAGGAATTCTGGGTGAGATATTCTCCCGGAAGTATACGATGTTCTCAGCCTGTTGTTGGGTTGTCCTCGGAAGTTATCTCTATTGTGGAGCTAGCTACCATAAGCCCGGTTTGCTATACGCCGGTAGACTTTTCACCGGACTTGGGGTTGGTACCTTCAGTGGTGTGGGGTAAGTTGATCTTTCTTCTTTGGTTTGGTCCCACCAACTAATCGTTATGTGCCCAAAGTCCCCTTTATAACGCAGAATTATCAACGCCCGAGCTTCGCGGGTTCTTGGTCTCATTCTACCAATTTGCCACAATTTTTGGCATAATGTTATCATTCTGGATAGGATATGGAAGTAACAACATTGGCGGCATTGGTGAAACACAAACTGACATGGCCTGGCGACTCCCCTCTATTATCCAAGGCATTCCAGCCTTGCTCCTGGCATGTGGAATCTGGTGGCTGCCATTCTCTCCCCGCTGGCTTGTGAAAAGGGGTAGAGTTCAAGAGGCTCTTGCTACCCTGTCCTACCTGCGCAACCTACCCGAGGACCATGAGCTGATCCAGGCTGAACTTAAGGAGATCGAGGCAGAGAGTCTCTTCGAGAAGCGATCCTTTGCAAAAGCCTTCCCAAACCTGGCTGCCAAGGAGCAAGGAAGTGTATTGGTTCGCGAATTCGCTCAGTACTATCAAATCTTCCGGACCTGGGATAACTTTAAGCGCGTTGCGATTGCATGGCTTATCATGTTCTTCCAGCAATGGAGTGGTATTGATGCTATCATCTACTACGCCAGCACTGTGTTCCAGAGCCTGGGCCTGACTGGGGGTACTCAGGCCCTACTGGCTACTGGTGTTACCGGAGTAGTGTTCTTCGTATGTACTCTCCCAGCCATGCCTCTAATTGACAGGGTTGGTCGAAAGCCTATGCTTTATACTGGCTCAGCCGTCATGTGGATTTCCATGGTCCTGGTTGGCATCATCGTCGCTAAGTTTGGAAACGACTTCGAAAATCATTCAAACGCTGGTTGGGCTGCAGTGGCTTTCATCTGGATCTATGTCGGCGCATTTGGTGCTACATGGGGCCCAGTATCATGGACACTTGTAGCAGAGATTTTTCCCCTGTCTATCCGCTCCAAGGGCGCATCTTTTGGCGCTTCAAGCAATTGGGTAAGTGCATGCGCCGGAGTTTCCAAGCAGTACTAACACGATTTTAGCTCAACAACTTCGCTGTGGCCTTCTTCGTTCCACCCATGTTCCAGACTTGGAGGTGGGGCACCTATATCTTCTTTGCCGTCTTCCTTGCTGCTAGTATTGTCTGGATTTATTTCTTCCTTCCAGAAACCAAGGGTGCGACACTAGAGGAGATGGATCGAGTTTTCAAGAGTCGCTTAGGAGAGACGGACATGATTTTGCTGGATGAGGCACGCCGGGACATCGCGATAGCGCACGACTCTGCACTGGAAGCCGAGAAAGAGATGGTTACTCACGAGAAAGAGCGTGGTTGGTTGAAACTCTAATTAGTGCTGCCCTTTCTGCTTTGGTGCCTATGTATCTGCTGGTGGATCTCTCTTTTCTAAGGCTTCTGCGAAATCAAAGTATCTGGCCTGGTTCGGCTAGTCTGTTGAACTCATTCCATGTGCGATGTCCTAGTATGTGGTATAGATCCCACTGAAGCCTTTTGGGAACGTTTTGTGTCACCAAATTAAGGTTAGGGAGGGTTGGATGGGCCGACCCGTAACTGCTCCACTAAGGGCAATTGTTGGGCACAAAAATGCTCATGTAAATGTGCAGAGTGGATGGAACCACGAATGGTAGTCATTGAAACTATTTTGCTTAAAGCGTTAGGTGGTTTATCAATGTGACACGACATGCTGACGGCACGTGTGTGCGTGTTTCGGTTGGCAGCGGAGGATGCAAGGTAGTACTTTTGCGTCAGTTGGTCAAGTTGATGGTGTTAAGCTTGCTTAGAATCTTCATAAGATCCAATCATGTCTCAAAATCCTTTTATTGGGTCCCCGAATATTCAAAGCGCTGCCTGCATCGTCCTAATATTGACGCAGGCTGTACTGTCCGTAGCCGCAGCATCTTCCGGCACATTTCACCTATGGGCATGGGCGGGGAGGAAGCGGATATCGCTAGGCCTCGTCGTGGTTACCTTCTAGGCCTTCTACACAATATCACGAAGTACTGTAGAGGACGGTAGGGCATTCATTATCGAGACAGGACTTAGGTAGCGGCAAATTGCAGGAGTTTCGGGAAATTGGGTTTGCTTATCTTAGATGGGATTCTATAGACTAAAACCGTCAAACAGGAAACTAGAGTTTGCTATATTAGAGAAAGACGTAATAGTATGAAGCTAGAAAAGGTGTGGCAAACCGATAATTGGGTGAACTAGGGGCAACTGCAAGATTTGGGGGGGGTGTGGGAATTGAGCAGGTGAATAGCTAGGGGGATGGGAATGGAATGGGAATGGAATGGGAATGAGAGCGGCGATGAGGACTTGTACTCTGATCTTTCGACAAATGTAGGGAACTGGGGCCTTCTATATTTTTGCGAGCATATAACGCAACCGTCTCTCTTGATAGATAAAGGAGACTCACTACCTCGTCCAAAAAGGGCTAGTCTAGTGGAGGCAAGAATAGAGAGATCGTGTAGCTATAGGGGGTGGAAAATTGCAGATCATTAGGCAAACTTTGCCGTCGTAGTTGCCTATCAAAAGAGAGGCTCCTAATCTCATGGAATCTCACTACAACAGAAAGCCTCAGAAATAATGTAGCTGAAATTCCTAAGAAAAGAACAGACGGACAGAGAAGGAGAGAAGTCCCCTTTGGTTGCGTGACAAATCCTGCACCCAACATGTAGAGAACAAAGAGAGAACAAAGAGAGAACAAACATCTCTACTCGCATGAGTCTTTATTAGTGAATTTGCTCTAAGTATAGAGCGCATTCCCTGGCACCCTTGGCTATAACCGTGAATCTTGTTGTTCTATAATGAATCGAGCACCGAGCTCGTTAAGCACCCTTGTGAATAACAGGATTGTCAGAGACTCCCGCAAACCCAAAGACTTTTCGATTCCGGCTTGCAGCCTTTGAAACCTTTGTGACGGCCGAACTGTATTCTTCACTTTCACAATTTCTTGCAACACCTAGCTCAATAGCTGAGTCGTTTGAAGCGACCAACAGGACGTCAACTCCGGGTGTGGTGGTAATCTCGTCTATCTTTTCGATGCTACTCTTTGTCTTGGTTACCACAAACACAATTGAACCAGAGGGATTGACTTCGTAATAACATTTTGTGCCGGCGCTCCGGCACACGAGTATTGTGGAAGTCGATCAGTCGTTGATCTGGTTCCTAACGGCGGATATTTGGAAATTTCCACGGCGGCTTTCGTATCAGCTAATAATAAAATGGTTAGTCACCCAAGGTTGTCAATAGATGGGTTCAAATCATCGCAGGTGGTCTCACAATAGTGGGAGGTACCTATGCAACAACCCTAGGTATCAAGAGCGCTTACCGTGAGGGCGAAATTTCAGGCGTCTTCTCTTGTGGGGATAACTCTTAGATACCATACCCTCTTTAAGCTGGACACTACAATAATCCCATTATTCCGTTAGAAGAAATAGTGGGGTAAGGTTTTCCGGGAATACGGAATTGTTTTGTATGACTACAAGAATACTATGTTGTAGTAATCCGACAACTTAAGGAACTACGTATAGACATGTCTCTCTCCTATGCCCTAGGGCTCTACGTATTCCACATCCACGTGTCGCAATCGATAGGTCATTTAATGGAGAGTATCCCGCGGGAAAAGCGAGTGGAAATGGTCTAGGACTTCTGATCGCCAGGGGCGAATACGCTACGGAACTCTAAATTAACTGTTTCAGACTGGCACAACCCAAGTAGTTCTCCCTACTCCGGACTCCGTACGGAGTACGGCGCAGTCAATTATGGTTTTAGATAAAGTGCCAATCTAGAATGTGGCCTCTAAACAACTTCCATAAGCAGATATCAGGGGCTGAAGACTTTTCTTATATGGTAGGAATCCCTTATTCTGCGGAGACGAGCTAGTTCCTTGTCTCAAAATTGTAAATCCGCTTTATCCATCCATGAACCTCGGGATGGATCTTTGTCCTCTTAGTTAAGTAGTGACCTAGGAGGCTACCTTCGCAGCCCTGGAGGAATGCACCAGTCTAACCCAGAGGTCCCATACCATGAAGGCCTCATCCATGGCATGGTAGGACCAAAGTTCTTGAATCAAGGGAGACTTGGCTGTTATCGCGAGGGTTACAGCACAGTGGATGCAACACGGCTGAAGTGGACTATGACTACAGGATGCAAAAGCGAAACAAGTCCCTAACCTATGAAGGTTCTGTCAACAACATGAGTTCTTACTCCGTTGCAGGCACGGCACGACTGGATTACGGGGCCAGTGGGTCTGACATGGTTGCTGCCTTCTGACGGATCTCTTCGTACGATTAACACCACCACGGTGAAACACGGAGCGAAAATCGAGAGATAGATCAATGGAACCTAATGAAACGGCTAGGGCTGTGTCTGTCAGGGACAAACCATCAGATCACCTCGAGGTGGTATAAAAGATCAACGTCGGTCGCTCAGTCGATAGCCTTCTCCATAATTAACCGTTTCTTTTCTCTTTCTATCTCCTATACTCTCGTTCAAAGTACGCCCTGGTGGCTGCCAACCGTTACTTCTTATTCAACTGTTTACCCTCGTTAAATTTCTATTTCCATTACCATCAAAATGCATTTCTTCCAGACCCTTGTCGCTCTCCCTCTTATCGCGGGTGCTGTCGCCAGCCCTCTCAACACGCGCGCTACCCTTGAAAACTGCAACGATGAGGGAGTGCAAGCGATCAACAACGCACTCGCCCAGGCTGCAAAGATGGCCCATGCAGGCGCCAACCTCATTCACAGCGAATCCGACTACTCATACAGCCTCTTCCAGAGCTTCTTCAAGACCAACAACGCCCAGTCCCGCAACCGCGTCGCGGGCGTCTTGGAGAAGATCACCACGGAGGCCACGAACGGGAACCAAGGTGTCGTAAGCTACTACTGCACTCCGGAGGGCATCAACTGCGTTGACAACCACTCTTTCACCATGACTGCCTACGGCGAGACGGACGGAACCTACGGAAGAATCCGGACCTGCCCTGCGTACTTCACCAAGTTCGCTGCCTGGTCGAACAGCTGCAGTGTTCTTGATCAGGCCACCTCTAGCTTGCATGAGATGGCCCATACCAAAGGCATCTTCGGTCCTGAGACTTATGGCTATGAAGCTGTTCATGGTTTGAGCTCTTCGTCCGCTCTTGAAAATGCTGAGAGCTATGCTTTCTTCTCCAAGTGTAAGTTTCTCCATTATTCATTATTTCCAGGAAAAGAGTGCATTACTAACGCTATTCCTAAGCGGCTTTCCTCAACTGCGATATCACGAACTAAGCAGTTTCCTTTGAGAACAGAAAGTGTGTCAAGACCGTTTATTATCGGGGTTAAGCGGCAGTCAGGTTTGCAGTCGAGGTTGCATTTGATTATCCATGGCGGTCGCTCTCGTTCATTCCGTCACAAAGGCGATACACCGTTGTAGTATACATTCACGAGACTCCCGAGTCTCAGTACGAAGAAATTTCATAATTACCATATATATGTATCCGCGAAAGCAAAAGACCTAGTGATCAAGTTGAATTATGGACCCGCATCGTCCTCCTTTTTGCTGGCATCATATCACTGGAGCAGCATATAAAGGACTCCTACATTTGCGTCACCTAGCTAAGAGGCTTCCTTTAGGTACTTTCAGGAAATATATGGGTCGGCTGCCCATTCACCGAGGGCTTTGCATATATCTCGCGGCTGCTTCTTGTTAATAGGGTCTTCAGCTAAAAGAATTGCGGCAGCCTGTGGTTCCTGGTTAGGATACAGTTTATTCTGCGTAGTGTGAGAGACTTTCATAACTTCTTACAGTGGTCGCTCGCAGTGTCATGCTTAAGCATGCGAGCATAGGACATTATATATGGCCCACTTCCGTGACTTTAAAGTAATGCTATGCGTCTATTCACTTGAGTCTGCTCAAGATAGTATTTGACTACTTCTGTGTCCCTAAAGTCTTTTTGACATATTTCTTACTTTTCCCTTAGCTGCTTATGCCACGCGGTTTGTATAACAAGCCTTCAGCCAACATATCCATACACAGAGCAGCGGACGGCTAAGGTAGGACTGCTTAAGCGGGGACTGTCAGTGCTAAATGATGATAGTATCGCACTACTTAGGTATCAGTCGATATATCACAAGTACTTTAGGAGAGGGCGCTCAAGGCATTGGTTGTGCGTCGTATATTTGATAGTACAATCGTGGGAGAGGAAAAGACACGGCTTCTTGTTGGAGATTGAGACAATCGTGTTGAAGATTCACGCTTTACAGGGAAAATTACACTCCGCTATAGTGGGAGAAGTCTTACAGGGAGTACCGGGAACTATAGTTGAGCTGGCTGTAGAACGGGCTCAGTGTTTCGGGAGTTCAAAATATACTGTGATTATATGTATTTCATGGGCCACGCACGCAAAACGAAGGAACTTTTTTGAACTTGATTTCGTCCGATTTACTCCGTAGATCTAGCATCAATAGAAGTCTTGGCTCGGATTTGAGTGAAAGAAAAGCGTGATGACTCGATGCGATGCCTAAATAGACTGATTAAAGGTACGAAGATCACTTTAAGTACCGATTCCTTTACAGAACGTATCTGGATGATATGCCTAATATCGATGAACTACCTACCTAGGTAAGATACGACGGAAAGAGAAGTCCAAATTTTGGGAAGAGGAAGCTCCAGGAGCCGCCTAACCCGGGTCCCGTGATCGATGATCCGCCAAGAAACGAGAATTGTATGTTGTATGTACGTTATTGTACCCTGACCGGTATCACTCTCAGGAGTTGAACATTGCCACTTACAATTTCACGTTCATCCAAGCTGACGCGACAGAGATGTCGCTGGGGGTTTTCTCCAGGGTCTGAAAATAGGGCCAACCGCCAACAGAGCATACACAACCTCCCACTTCCCTCCGGTCAGATTCCCGGGTGGCGTCAAGCCACGCAAGGTGATTATACCCCTTATGCACGGCCAAATCGATATAGCCGTCCTTCGGATGCCCATGTTGAGCATCAGGCACGAGCTGTACCGCCTCGCGGACTGGCTCGACCTAACAATCTTCCACAGCTTCCTCGGCGCGGCTAATCTGGCGCCGACCTCACCTAAATATTGAGGAAAACCTTGAACACCTCGCTCTCCCACCTCCCAGCAAGCCAAACTCTCAACCTTGAAATTTTCTATGCCAAAGTCCAACTCCTGGCCCGCGTCCGCCCCGCCCCACACTGAAGCCCTCAGCCACCAACAACAAACCAACCTCCTCATCGGTGCCCTACACACCTTTCCCGTATGCGAAAGTGAACCCATCAAACACCCGCACCGCGCTATATATCCCGCAACTGCCCGATTTAATCACCGGTTGCTGCGCAGGGAATGCTCCGCACGCCCTTTCGCGCGTCCGCGGTTGTGCTAGAGAGGAAAACGTAACTCGAGATGTATATGTAGCTTTGTAAGACTTAGCACTTTATTCGTATATGAAATGTTAAGTTTCCCCTGTTCTTATTGACCGTACTTATAAATACGTATATTGTCTTGAATATCAGGTGTGAAAAGACCCCACCGGAATTCGGTGGGGCGGAAGTGGGAGATTTCTCCAACCGACACCAACCTCTTGCACTGGCAATGAATCCCTTCACGCGGCCAAGTGCAGCCTGGCACCTGGTTGGCCTTGCGTCCGAATTCCCGAGCATCGATGATTCTTCCCGGATTGTGCCAAGATGCAAAGCTTTCAATATCCCCAAGACAAACGACACCATAGAGCCAGTCGAAGATATTGATCTACCAGGAGAACTGAAGGACCAAGTGCTAGTGTTCAAATACAAGGGCAAATATCATGCCATTGATCATGTGAGTTAGAATCTCCTTTTAATCAGAAGGACTGAGCTCATCCTCTCTAGCAATGCCCCCACTCGTCGTTCCCACTCTCACGGGGCAACCTCTTTGATATTGAAGACTTTGGTATCGTGCTGAGCGCAGGTCTGACATGTCCCAAGCATGGTTGGTCGTTTGATATATTCTCTGGGCGCGCTGATCGCGGCAACTACACACTCAAGGTGTGGGAGGTACAGCTACGCGACTCATCGGCACCTGGGAGTACAGACCAAGAGGTTTGGGTGAGGCGGAAACAAAGAATTGGTTAACACCGGCCACTTTCCCCTGGTGAATTATCATACGACGTGCATGCAGGCTGAGTAGACCTGACTAGGGTCACAATAGCTTGGCACCAGTATTTCTTCTCACCGAAAAAGATCTCAGGAGTCCAGAACTACACGGTTCTCCCTCGAGTGATTAAATCTAAACAAGATATCCAACTTACTCATCGCGTCTCGATTATCCAAGTATCTAAGCCGGAATATTCATATAAGTGGTGTCGATTCCTGATTTGGGTTCAGGATTGAATGAGACCCGTATATCAGCATTGTCCTCGGTAGATCTACAACAGCTTTACTCTTTCGCCAATTATAAGGGCTGTGAAGTCTCCGTATGGAGAAAGGTTGAAGATATCAACCCCGGAGAGAGAAGGAGGGGGGGATAGTATAAAGGTGTTGGATATGCATTTCTATGGTTATTTGTATCCGATGAGATGTCTGCAAGGTTGATGCCACTGACAGTGAAAGTCGCACCATTTCTTTCCCTATTGAGACCCATTATTGAGTAGCATTCTTCTCGAGATGCCGATTTTAGTTCGACATTGCAAACAAATCTAACTCGTCGGTGCCGTACAACTAACTCGTCTGTACGTGATGCACCTGATGGTCCATATCAATTTCTCTTTTTTTTTTTCTCGTTTCGATTTATATTATTTGTTTTTCTCCCTACATTGTACATTTGATATTCTACATGTTCCTATTGCACGTGGAGAATGGAGCCAACATTCCAACTGCCGACCTGGCAACCCCATCGCCACTAACGGGGTTGATTATGTGGGATTACCCTTTGCTGTTTAAACATTGTACATCTACTTGTGTACGTTGTACAAACAAACTACTCGACTCTTCGCAAGGAAGCATCCCCCACATTTTGTCAGAGTCTCTCTTTAACTATGCTCCTGTCAGCTATTGCCTGTGCAACTATTTGGCTATGTGCAGGTGCGAAGAAACAAGATGACTCAGCTTCACGATATGATTTTGTTATTGTTGGTGGAGGGACTAGCGGATTGGTGGTTGCTAATCGACTTTCAGAGATAAAAGGTTTCACCGTGGCAGTCATCGAAGCTGGAGATTCAGTCCTCAAAAATGCTAACGTCTCTGCCGTGACGGGTTATGGCCAAGCATTTGGGACGGAAATCGACTGGGCCTACCAAACCGAAGATCAAACATATGCAGGAGGGTCGAAGCAGATTATCCGTGCTGGAAAAGCCATCGGTGGTACAAGCACTATAAATGGTAATTGGCCTAATCCTGCGCGTCCGGTGGAAACAGTCTGTGAGAATCTATTGTGTGTATGTTGGGTTTGCTAACTCGGACTTCACATAGGGATGTCGTACACTCGCGCGCAAAAAGTTCAAATTGATGCCTGGGAACAAGTCGGAAACGAGGGTTGGAATTGGGACAACCTTTTCTCATACTATAAGAAATCAGAAAAGTTCCAGGTGCCCACGCCAGAACAAGTTGCTCGTGGCGCCGATTACTACATCGCCTATCATGGGGAACGTGGCCCGCTCAAAGTCGGTTGGCCCCAAGCAATGACAAACAGCAGCGTGCTACCCCAGCTCGATGAGACCTTCCAGCAACTAGGTCTCCCCTACAACAGGGATTGCAATGGTGGTGGTATGGTGGGACTCACGGTCCATCCTAATACCGTCGACAGCGAGGCCAATCTTCGGCATGATGCAGCCAGGGCGTACTATTGGCCCTATCAACAGCGTCCTAATCTCAAAATTATATCAAACACTTCTGCGAATAAGATCATCTGGGAAAGCGATTCCCGCAATGAGACCGTTGCTGTTGGAGTGGAAGTTATCGGGGTCAACGGAGTTGAGACGATCTACGCGTCGAAGGAGGTAATTCTGTCGGCTGGGTCCCTCAGATCACCTATGCTTTTGGAGCTGTCTGGCATTGGGAATCCTGGTATTCTCCGTCAGTTTGACATCCCCGTCCAGGTCAACATTTCCACGGTCGGTGAGAACTTGCAAGACCAGACCAACAATGGCTTCTCTTATGAAGGGAACGAGTTCTGGCTTGGTTCGCCGACATTTTCCGCTTTACCATCAGCCGATGATATATTCGGTGAGAATGCTCCCACCGTTGCGTCTGATGTTAATTCAAGCCTCGCGGAATATGCAAAAAGAGTGGCGGGATATTCCAATGGTGCAGTCGAAGAAGCCAATGTTCTGGCTGCTTTTCAACTCCAGCACGATCAAATATTCAAATCACAAGTTCCGTACGCAGAGATTGTGCTTCTGCCTATTGGAAACTCGTTTTCCAGTGAATACTGGCCTCTTCTTCCTTTCTCGAGAGGAAGTGTCCACATAAACTCCACAGACGGCTCCCAACCACCTTCTATCAATCCCAATTACTTTATGTTCGGACAGGACCTGAAAGCCCATGCTGATGTGGCTCGATACATCCGCAAGGCATTCAGTACACCCCCACTGAGAACCCTTGTGAGAGAAGAATTGGCACCAGGACAAAAGCATGTTCCAGAAAATGCGTCGGACTCTATATGGGAAGGTTGGGTTAAGTCAAAATGTTTGTCATGTCTCTTTACAAGTTCGAGCCCAGAAATATTGACTGACCCCCTCCAGATAGGTCGAACTTCCATCCGGTTGGCACTGCCAGCATGCTGCCTCGGCATAAAGGTGGTGTTGTCGACGCTGAACTTAGGGTTTACGGTACTAAGAATGTTCGAGTGGTTGATGCTTCTGTCTTGCCCTTCCAACTTACTGGCCACCTGACTAGCACTCTTTATGCCGTGGCCGAAAGAGCGTCTGACCTGATCAAGAAGCGATATATATTTTAGGTGAATTATTCAGCAATCGCTTGGTTTTGCTTGTTCGTGTTGATGACTTTACCGAGTACCATCTTGGCTTTGCACATTAGTGAATATTATTGTATTTTGTTAGCATTATGTCATTATAATTCATACATATGGTCACAGAAACGGGAGTTTTGAGATATTCCCGTATGGCCGAAGTACATCGTTCAAATAGATGCCCAACTAGTATTTCCAAAACGGACTAGTGAAAGGCTATTTCATTCGGTGACGCAGATGAATGGCCAAGCCCCTTTCCACATTTCAACGTCCGACCCACTCAGGCCCAATAGTGGGGAGCAGTCAGCCCGCTAATTGGACACTGGCTGTACAAAGATCCTACCTAAGAATGGATAGTTCCATAGCCTGTGCCAATACTACCTAGGTCCAGGTCGTTCCGAGACATCTCTTCACTTCCCCTCCACTTTGGGGGTCTTCACCAAGCAATTATTGTCCATAATTGGTTACCGAGCCAGCCCTGGAGAGCTGAATGAAGGTTCCTCCGAGGTTAAAAAAAGCAACGCCCCTTTGAAGACATTTCAAGACATACAGAAGCTCAAATTGCCTAGAACCTGCATGCGACGTAAACAGTTGAACATGTATACATCCAGAAACACAAATGAATGGATCTTCGGTGGGCTGATGGCTGCCCAGGCAATCATAATTCTCGCCATTGAAATGTGAGTCTCAGCTCCCTCCAAAGGCCTGCAACTCGTCTAACAGGACCCAGCTTTATCCTTGTAGAATGGCAACTATGGATGCGCCCACAGGCCATTCAAATAACCCCCTCGTACATCGTCCCTATTGACGCGGCAATCATGTGGTTCGCCTGCATCTATGAGTTCTCACTCTCCATCGATGCTATGCGCCACAAGAACAACATCTTACTGTTTGCCATCTGTGTCAGTAATGTTTTTGCCATGGCTTTCGCGGCCATGCAGTATCCAGCCATGAAAAGCTTCTGCGAAACCATGCCTAAGCAGCGGGCCATGCATGACATACCGCTGGTGGACATCAGTAGAAATATATGGCCGCAGATCCGAGGTCCTCAACTTGCAGTTCCGATTCTTATTGGGCTTTTCACCCTCGGAATCTGGGGGTTGGCCTTCCAATTGCATAAACAGTATGCCTGGTCTATCTACAGAAGTGTGCAGGGTGATTCACGTATAAGAGCTCGACTACTCGCCTATGAAGTAAGTGCGTGATCTTTATCTGTGCCTTTGGCTGCTAATTTAATTATAGGTTTATGTGGTTTTCGTCAAGTTAGGCGCCTTCTTCATCGTCTGCTTCATTCTGCAGTATGGCTTGATCGATGTCCACTTCATCGAGCCAGAATTTGGCTTAACCATGTCAATTCCACCAGCCCTGACAGTCGTCATAGTCTTAGGGGTATACTTTATCCGCAGGGAGCATAAACCACTGATGATATTAGCGGTTGTGAGAAACACCCTCATTCGCTCTCTTTCTCAACGTTGCTGACCCAAACAGGTCTGCCATTTGGCCATAATCGCATACCTAATTTCCCGGATCGTTGTACTTTTTGGAAACAGCCACCTTGCCCAAACACCTACCAAGAACATGACGGTGCTTTTCGCAATCGCATCCTTGATCTTGACCTTTCTCTCTCTTGCATGTGGCATCAGGTGCTTCATGAACTTTGGGTATGGACTGAAGCCTATTCTGGCTGGCAAACCTCATTCGGTTCGGGCGTCTTATGACTTCCACACCATTTCTAGACACACTCCTATGCCGGATGATATCCCATGTCGCCGGTTGTCTCTTGCTTAGGTCTGGGACTGA
Source organism: Penicillium flavigenum (assembly GCA_002072365.1). Taxonomy (NCBI): domain Eukaryota; kingdom Fungi; phylum Ascomycota; class Eurotiomycetes; order Eurotiales; family Aspergillaceae; genus Penicillium; species Penicillium flavigenum. The sequence goes on from MLQL01000046.1 coordinate 27,104, forward strand.
CTGTACATTATACATGTTAATCTTTAATTTATTCGTGTATAAGCGCGATTTCCACACGGTGTTCCGGCAAGGTAGATAATTTATGTCTATTATTATTGTGCTCGAAAGATTCTCAGCAGGTATCATCTCCCCCTTCTACGTGCAATACGCACCAATAAATCACGCCTCCTCAACATCTAACATCGCCAGTTGATTCGTAATCACACTCATCCTGATCTGCCGAACCTGCGCATGGTCTTGGCAAACCTCCAAGTCCGGGTCAGGACCATTCGAGGCATCCCAATCCGCTATGCAGAAGGGAACCCCACCGCGCCAGTGAATGAAAATTTTCTATCTGGTATATATATAGGAATGAAGTTGGATTCTATCAATTCCTCTTTTCTAGAGCTGGTTTTAAGTATCCCATTTTCCACCAGCCAAGGGAACTTTTCTTTTGGTTTTCTTTTCTTGAATTTTATACCGCGTGGTTTCTTGCTATTTCAATTATGATGAAACAAGCACAAGTTCATCTTAACAGCAAGTGAGGATCATGATACAACGGATGGAAGGCCCATAAAACACGGGAAATATCACAGATCATTTGATACACATAAATCCACAACCGTCACGAGCACGCTCACAAGCCTTCTTTAGAGCCTGTTCCTCAACATCGGTCCACTTATAGGTCAGCTGATCCCATGGCTTGCCGGATCGAAACTCCTCGCGGTGCTTCTTGTGGATGGACTGCAAACGGCTCACTTCACGTGGATCGCCTGTCCCGGAATAAACAATGAAAAGGGTACACGGAGGGAGAGAGACATATATTCGAGAAATATTCGAGACAGTTCGGGAGACAGTGTCAGCCAATACGTCAGGTTGCGGAAGATCTGACAAGTCCCCATTGGCTGAGGTTGTGGTCGGGGTGGTTTCTTCAGGCGGAGGGAAAAGGGCTGTGGACTCGTTGGCGTTATTTGGGTCAGGCAGGCGGCTGCACCAACCACGAAGATATTCGAGATCACGAATGCGAGCCCAGGCAAAGTCAACACCACCTGCTGGAATGGAGGGATTGGACTCGTCGCCATTAATCACCGCAGAAACACCCCTGACGACTGCATCGTCATCCCGGCATCCAATCGCGACAGTTGCCTGGGCGCCAAACCCACGTTCCGGGTTGCCCCAGTCAACCACTGCTCCTGTTCGTTCCTCACCAGGGCGAGGGAGATGACTCGGTCGAGTACAGCGCGAGAGTCGACGGAATATGCTCTCATTGGAAACGTCACTCGTGCCCCATCGCTCGCCTTTCTCGCACTTCAACTTCACAAGTTCAAGAACAGCACGGGCATCCTCAATGGAGTCATGCCCGGCCATTCCGCTTTGTATCTGCTTGTTTTGGTATTTCTGGGTGAGCCATTTCAGGCTACATTTAAGTGGTGGACCACGCGGGTGTGGGTAAATGATGCTAGTATCGACAATGAACGGGTGGACAAGCTTGAGTGCTGTGAGGTCGGAATTAAGGGAGTGTCCCACGAGTATGGCACGCGGCGTGAGTAGAGTCAACAGCTGTTGCTGAATATCATGGAGGGTCGTGGTGACAGGCTCGAGCATTTCCGGGGTAATCCCAGAGTAACGTGTGAGATAATTGATCACCGGCCGCGTCGGTTTGACCAGTTCATCAAGGACCACCTCGCCGTCCCAGCCGACCATGCTGATGCGTGTGAGTTCGGACTGACCCCCCTCAGTAATACACATCTCACAGTCCAGCGCAAAAACATCTCGACCAGCAGTGACACTACCACTTTCGATTTCAGCATCGGGTGGTTGAGCAGACTGCAGGGTTGGCACTTGGGTATCTACCCATCCATCTTCCACCGAGTGCCCGCCTCGCCGTCGAGCCTCCAACTGGGAAAATTTTTCATCATCGGAAGTGAAGAAAACAGGATGCAAGATAAAGTCGTTTTCCAGTAGATCCTCGCGTGAAGTGACAAACGCTGTGATTGGTGTTCGTTTCGGAACGAAGCCTTTCTCTACCTTTGCGGGCCGTGCGCCCTTCGTACGGGAGTCATCATTCTTGGTCTTTGGTGGCGCGGACATAAGAATCGCTTGCAGTGGCGAATGGACCTTATTGTATTTGTTGTCGCCCGGCGCCTTCACAGGCCAGATATGAGGAAACATGTCGGCCAGGGGCTGAAGTGGCGCGGGGAGGTTTTCGCGTGTGATAGATCGAGGATTGAAGCGATGAGAGCGGTCCGGCAATGGGAGGCCCTGTTTCCATCGCTCGTAATCAGCAGCGTGTTCGTCTTTGGGTCCCTCCTCGGTGTCTCCTGGCGCATTCATCTTGGGCTCTTGTGTCTCCTGCTCCCCGGTCGCCGATTCTCGCTGCACAGAGATTGTCCCATCAAACATGCCCATCTCTAGGCCAGGCACCATCAGTACAACCACCTTGCGCACATGTCCAGAATGCTTCATGGAGATCCATTGGGGTGCGATGCCGTCGGCGAAGCAATAGAGGAGCAACCCCTGGAGATCAGCGATCCGGATAGGTGACAGTAATTTGCCATCGGCGTATGTGAGATCCGGGTATTTAACTTTCTCGCCATCAACTCTTTTGCGCTTCTTTGACGCATGACTCCCGTTCGAACCTTCGCTGCTCGGGTTATCGCTCTGCAGACGGGACAAGGTATCAGCCACACCAAATCCCTGAGGAGTGGGTTGACCAGTTGGGTCGTCTGGGGTGACCTTTCTCTTCCTGTCTTTTCCCATGTTGTCTTCGGATTTGCAGTGTCAGCGCTGAGTCTCGGCATAGAAATTCACCATGATACCGCGCGATAAGATCACATGATATAGATGATTGGAGTCACGTGTTAGACGGAGAATAGCTTACCCGGTATCGCAAACTCCAGGGCGTTCATCCGGCTTACATAAAGCAAACGGCACGCCAGAGACGCCAGAGACGCCAAACGATCTGATAACCGGAAGGTTGGAAATCTGGGATCGCCATGCAGGGGGCTTATTTTAGGTATCCATCACGCCATTCCTCTGTCACGTCTTCTTCGCTTCTCGACTCTGAACTCATCTTGATACTTGTTGGGCCTGACCTTCAAATAATAATACCTCTCATCGCCGATTCTGGGCCTTTGCCATCAGCTCCAGCCATTTCATCCTCCTGTCACACACACTCCACCATGTCGACACTCACCGAAATCACATCTGAGGCCGACTTCTCATCGCATCTCTCTTCCCTATCACCTTCTGCATTGGTCGTCCTATACTTCCACACCCCATGGGCTGCCCCGTGCGCCCAGATGGGCGCAGTGCTTTCAGCCCTCGCTTCGCAGTACCCCGCCACTGCCCCGCCCACCATCTCGTTTGTCAGCATCAACGCCGAGGAGCTACCTGATATTTCAGAGGAGTATGACGTTTCCGCCGTGCCCTTCGTCGTGTGCCTACGTAGCGGTCAAATTTTAGAGTCGATCAGTGGAAGTGATGCTGTCAAGGTTCGTGACGCTGTCGAGCGCCACGCTGGCCGCGGAAATATCGCGGGTGCCGTCGGTCCGATGGACGGTGCGAAAGCCAATATCCCACCGCCGCTGTCTGCCGTTCCTCGCGAGGATGGTCCCTTGACTGCTACTCAGGCTCCGGTTACCGCTTCTGAGCCTCCTTCTGCCGATGCGGCTAACGCAACCCCCGTCGCATCTGCCCCCGCCCTGACACCCGAGCAATCCCGTGAGGCACTATTTGCCCGCCTCGAACAACTGGTCAAGGCCGCATCTGTCATGCTGTTCATGAAAGGAACGCCGAGCAGCCCGCAGTGCGGATTCAGTCGGCAGCTGGTTGGCATCCTACGTGAGCGTAGTGTCAAGTACGGCTTCTTCAATATCTTGGCCGATGAGGATGTGCGCCAGGGTCTGAAAGAGTACGCTGAGTGGCCAACCTTCCCCCAATTGTGGGTGAACGGAGAATTGGTGGGTGGCCTGGATATTGTACGTGTTTTGTCCCACTCCGGTTATTTGGTTCGATTGTTAACTCAATGGTACAGGTCCGCGAGGAAATCAACAGCGACCCTGATTTCCTCAAAGATCACTCGGTAAGCAAGCCCACCGCGGCTGCTTGAGTGGTTAGTTGGCCGTCGCACGATACCCATGACCCCCGTTCTCTGGGGCTAGATGCTAAAAGTCTAACATAATGATAAACGCTTTTTTGTCTTGATACGGCTTATGCATGTCTGATCATATTGTATCCTTCTCTTTGGTGCGGGATAAGCCCTTGCTATAAATTGAAATAAGCAGTGTCGAGTCAAACCAAACCATTGTCACAGACCATCCCTCTTGACCATGCCAGATCCAAAATTTCCTCTTCAGAAGCTTACATTGGTGGTTCGGCCTGCCTTGAGCCTCAATGACTTATGTTTATTCATTGTACTAAAGCGGCGCTCAGGTCCCAAGAATACGAACACATTATATTTACGTCTGATTCTACACATGTAGGCATCGATCCTGGGTCGACAACTTGAACAACCCAAACGAAAAGATACATCAAAGTGGTACATAGAAAGGGAAGGTTATGCCAACTCTTGAGCACGATTCAGATAGTGTTAATGGATCTTCGTCATTTGAACGGTACTTTCTTCCGCGTTGTTCCCGTGAAGCTGATCAATCGCTGATCGTCCCTCTATCTCTCCGCGTCCCTCTTTAGCCGCTCTCTTGTCCTCTTGCTGCTTATGTTTTGCTTCCGTCCTAGTTGTCGTCTGTCTTGTTCGCCACCAACGCTTTCTGGGCCTTTTTGGTCCAAACATATGGATGCTGATTCTTGCAGACGGCAAAGCGGGATAGCAGGGCATCCGTATCGACATACGCGCCTGCTAACCAGCGAGAACCTACGCTGGCATTGAATTGGCGGCGGGCATGGACGACGCGTCTGTTATCAAAGATGACACAATCACCCGGGTTGAGCTTGAGCTCAAAGATGTGCTTCTGATTATCAATAATAGAAGTGAACTTAGCAAGGGCGTCTCGTAGCTTGTTCACGGGCTCCGCATCATGCCCGTTCCCATCGCGTTGTGGGAGGGGAGACTGAAATGGGGGCGAGTAATTGACATGGCGCAGCTCGTCTGTGTCAGAATCATGCTCGAAGACGGGTCGTTCGTTATAGTAGATGTGGTCCTTGTGTCTATATTCATATCCCAGCCGCTGGTCGCGGAGCACTTTATACTCTTCTGGGTATCGGTCCTTCATGACTTTCGCAGCCGAAAATGTGTCCGCGAACAGCGACTCGCCTCCAGAACACGAGTTCTCCAGACAGTGGAGCAGCTGGTATCCCGGTGGCTCATTCATATACATCAAATCCATGTGAAACCCAAGGAACTGGTTTGTATATGCGACATTTGTCGCCTCTGGAACTGTGCGCACGTCAAACGTTGATCCGTAGAAGGTGTTTCGTAGTGGTCCCATGCGTGTTGCGATAGCTTCAACCATCGATCGTGAGTTTGGAACATCCTTCACGAAAATAAGGCCCAGACGCTGCAACTGCTTCATCGCTGTGGCAAATTTGGAATCATCGGCGATATAGTCAGGGTAGGACACCCAATGTTGACTCATCTCCATATAAGCCCGTCCCCACATGATCGGGTTGCAGTTCGCGTTCCAATGCTGACGATGAGTGTTGAAAATGGGCTTCTTTAGAAAGTCATGGTCCCAGGTTGATTCATGCACGGTCTCAGAGCCCCCAATGTCGTTGGCCCACCTAACTGAAAGCCTTTTTCCATCCCAGTTAATCCAGCTTGGGGTAATGTCCTTGGGAATGTCACTTGTGCGGAACGAGCGCTGCTTCGAGTGTTGATCCTTGCAGACTGCACACTGGCATGAATCGCGCAGATAAGTATATGGCAGTTTGATTGTGGTGGATTTGTCGATATGCAAGTACAATTCCTCTTTTCCAGCCCAGATGGACTCTTTTTTGCCCACTTTTAGGACGCCATCCGCACGGGCTTTTCTTCTAACCACGTCAGAGGTGGTGTTTTGCACGTCGCCCTTAGAGCTGCTGGATTCTTGTGGTACATGCAGTAGATGGTCGACTCCTGGGGCAACATTTTCCAATCTGCCGTGGGAGTCTGGCTCTACTGAGCTGTTGAACCTACTCGGGGTAGCTATCAAGTTACGGCGCGGGGTAGAGTATGACAAAGCTCGTGGCAATTGCCTCAGGGTATGTGAAGTTCGGAGATGATGCATGAAGGGCATGTAAACCTGTTAAAAAGAAGAGACGATCAGACCAAGGGCAGAGAGTGAGGACAAAATCTACATCGAGGAGCAGGCGGGACAATGGAAGGGAGCTACAAGTTTACCTCGGCTTGTGATTTCTCATGCCTGAGGCATGAATTAGTGCCTCAGGCTGTAGTTGACACCTTAGGCTGCAATATCATTCCCGATGACATTCCCCGGGCCCAGCTCGGAACTTACGTAAATTGCCCATTTGACGTTGTTTTTGTTTTTTCATCATTCCAAGACAGATTGAAGAATCAACATGGATCCTCATGCTTCAATTTTCTTAACCTAACCCAACCACCATACAGACATATTTAGTCTGTAAGAGAAAGCACTCTCAACTCATGTCGGCCGGGGGCGAGCATCTCAAAGATGAAGGCACCAAGCGACAGGTCGTATTGGCCGGCGGGATTGCAGGGCTGATCTCACGGTTTTGTATTGCGCCACTGGACGTTGTCAAGATCAGGCTGCAATTGCAAATCCATTCCTTGTCGGACCCTGCGTCCCATCAAAGTGTCAATGGGCCTGTTTATAAGGGGACATTGTCCACTATGCGAACGATTATGACGCAAGAGGGGATCACCGTACGTTCAAAAGATTACCTTACTTCCCAATGTTAGTGCCCTCAGGCTAACGTGAATATATTCCCACAGGGCCTTTGGAAGGGCAATATCCCTGCTGAAATGATGTATGTCTGCTATGGCGCCACGCAATTCACCGCGTATCGGGGAACCACCCAAGCCCTCGCTCAACTCGGCTCCTATCGACTCCCGCAACCCGTCGAATCTTTTCTCTCAGGTGCAGTGGCTGGCGGATGTGCCACGGGGGTAACATACCCGCTTGACCTTCTCCGCACGCGATTCGCGGCACAAGGCCCGGACCGTGTGTATGGCTCGCTGCGCGCCTCAATTGTGGAGATAGCTCGACATGAGGGCTTACCAGGTTTCTTCCGGGGATGTTCTGCCGCTGTGGCCCAAATTGTGCCATACATGGGACTCTTTTTCACAACATATGAGGCACTTAGACCAGCCATGACCTGGGATGCTCTGCCGTTCGGTACAGGGGACGCAGCCGCCGGTGTCGTGGCCAGTGTACTGGCTAAGACTGGTGTTTTCCCGCTAGACCTCGTGCGTAAGCGCTTGCAGGTACAGGGTCCAACAAGGACTCGCTACGTTCATCGCAATATCCCGGAGTACAAGGGGGTCCTCAAAAGTATTGCCATGATTGTCCGCACCCAGGGCGTGCGTGGCTTGTACCGTGGCTTAACAGTCAGTCTACTCAAGGCAGCACCCGCAAGTGCGGTGACAATGTGGACCTATGAGCACGCATTGAAAGTCCTTCGAGAGCTCAATCTTGCAACTGACAGTTGAAGGGAATCTTCAGCTTGTATCACTAGTAACAATTTTGCATGGATCATTTGATGGCGTTTTATCACTAGAGTGTTCAAAAAGTTGGTTGTACAATAAGTCAAATAATACTCATTGATCTGATTTTGATTATTTTTTATCCTTTTTATCCTTTTTTTATCTGTTCTTGGTTACCTTTTCCAGACCTTCCCTCGACTCGTCAAACAAGGCCCTTAATCAGTCCAGTGGACAGGTCCCTGAAAGAGCATGAATGGAGGAAAAGTGGCACAGAAAGCCAGTGCGGCAGATTGTCGAAGAGATCAAAAATCACCTCAATGTGTACTGGAAGGAACAACAAGACAAGTGTAGAGTCAGTACTCAACCCCTTCCGGGCCTCTGTCCTCAGCCACTTCCTCGTAATCTTTCTCCAGTGCCGCGAGATCCTCACGGGCTTCAGAAAATTCGCCTTCTTCCATCCCTTCACCAACATACCAGTGGACGAACGCACGCTTGGAGTACATAAGGTCGAAATTGTGATCCAGGCGACTCCACGCCTCAGCAATTGCAGTGGTGTTAGACAGCATGCTAACCGAGCGATCCACACACGCAAGTTCATCGTCAGGACGACGCACAGGCTTTTGGTAGTTGATGCCTAACTTGAATCCGGTAGGACACCACTCAACCAAACTGAAGGTTCCCCTTGTCTTGAGGGCGTGGACAGCCTTACTGCAGTCATGGGGTACAACATCACCCTTGTAGAGTAAAGCCACAGCCATGTATTTACCCTTTCGTGGATCGCAGTTCACCATTTGATTATTGGGTTCAAAGCCTATGACCGAGTCAGTAGAAACACACAGCTGATTAGAATACAATCCACGAACACTGGAAGGTGAGATCCTGGACCTTGAAACTCTCGTGAGAGCTGCGCTGGCTACTGATCACCGGGGCATACGAAATCAATGGATAGTGAATACGCGGGTACGGGACAAGGTTGGTCTGGAACTCAGCCAGATCGACGTTGAGTGCACCATCGAACCGCAAGCTGGATGTGATGGAGCTCACTACCTGAGCAATAAGACGATTGAGATGCTCATATCCAGGACGAGGAATATCCAGGTTGCGTCGACAGATATTGTACACGGCCTCGTTGTCAACTAGGAAGGTGCAGTCGGAGTTCTCAATGGTGCTGTGGGTTGAGAGGACGGCATTGTAGGGCTCAACCACGGCGGTCGATGTACGCGGAGAAGGGTAGATTGAGAATTCCAGCTTGGACTTGCGCCCATACATGCTGGTCAGATGATCCAACAAGAGTGAACCGAAACCAGAACCTGTACCACCTCCAAAGGAGTGGAAAATCAAGAAGCCCTGTAGGGAGTGGCAATTCTCTATGGAGACATTAGCTGAAAGCGATCAGGATTGAGACCTGGGTTAGCAGGTTCGTACCAGCCACATGACGAATGCTGTCGATCACGGCTCCAGAAATCTCCCTCCCAACGGTGTAATGGCCCCGAGCATCTGCCGCATTTTAGCTCCTCAGTAACCAGATTTCACCCACAGGGTGATTTGTACGTACAGTTGTTCGCAGCATCTTCGTTCCCACTGATTAACTGCTGGGGACGGAAAAGATCACGGTAGGTGCCAGTGCGAATCTCATCGATGGGCTAGCACAGTTCATTCAGCTGGTGGGCCTTTTGACAACTTTGTGGTCTGTCACATACCGATGGGTCAAGATCGACGAAGATGGAACGGGGAACATATTTGCCGCCGGAGGTTTCAGTAAAGAAAGTCTCGTAAGATCCGCTTCTTGCGGCCTCGTCGGTGACATCAGGATCGATAAATCCATCAGGCTTCAGACCATGTTCAAGTAGGTACCTGTGTTGCATCTTGATCAGCAGTCATATCGGCGATACTAGACAATTAAGAGACGCACAGTTCCCAGGCAGCAATTACCAAGCTGCGTACCGGCCTGGCCAATGTGTATATGACAGATCTGGTAGAGTCAAGTCAATACTGGTGTTTCTTCTCTTGGTTTGGCTTCATCAGACGAGAGCCAGTATAGCTGTGGGAAGCGAAGTGTATAGAAAGCTCGACACAATAGCAGTCCAGCAGGATAGTAGAGCATACATACCTCGCCTCGCATGATGGATTGTACTGACAGCGGTTAGGATAAAAATGAGAAGGATGGGAAGTTGTGGGGAGAAGATAAGAAGTTGGGAGCAAGATCTCTTTGACGGGGGAAACAACTCAGGTCACCTGGGCAGACTTAGAATGTTACAATGCAATTTCCATCAAACTTGTCTCAATGCAAAATTCCTATCGATTAAAGATCAATATCCACGACCAAATCATTGATCTTAACCCCCTATACCTATGATTGGACATCATGAAGGCGAGAGGGTCAAATCGATATCAATGGAGATGACGGTCTGAGGCGCAAACCCTCAATTATGGCTTGCATTATGGGTTCTGTTCCCCAGTTCACGCTAGAATATGGCGTGAGTCAACGTCTCCATGCCCAGGTGGAATAGTTGGATATCACGACAAACTGGTTAGTTGCTTGGTCTAATACCAGGATCGTGCCAGAACCAGAAGCTGACGCTTCCGTAGTGACGACATGGTATCTAAACCGGCTGATTGAGCCCCGCTGTTAAAACCCTTTTCCATGGCCCCAGTGTTTCAAGTGCAGCTACGAGACATGCATCTGTAACGTGGTCAGTGGTGAAATCACAGTCCAAGCTGAATCTCAGGGTTCCAACATGAAGAGCGGTGTGGAATGACATGTGAGATCGCACAGTGCATTACAAAGCTGTTAAATCTATCCCCTCTACTTGAATGGACCCACTTTGTAGATCATTTGGCAGCAACACGAGGATGAGTAGTGTCTTACTACTCCCGGATAGACCGCCTATCTTAACGATGCAAAAGGAGATCACAGAGCTAATTGGGTTAGTTTGTCAAATCGCATGAAACAGTATGAAACAATAATCCTGTCTTATAGGCAGCAATGATATTCTGGAATATAACTTCCCACTCGGTAGGCCAATGGGCAAGAGAAGTTATAGAAGCAGGCTAAATCTCAGATGGCGTTTTGCTGAAGTTATATGTAATATATCCATGTTACCTGGTAACACTCTGATATCATTTCGGGTGCCTTTGCTTTATATATTTCCTTTTCTTCCCGGCGCCGTAACTAGAGTTATATTGAATGATAGTCCGGAGTAAACACGCCGAGCTTATCAATCTTCGACCATAAACTGTGTAAAGGACCTTTCTATGAATTGGTAGGGTTTCACGACATCCGTGGCGTTAGGCTTTCATATATCAGTACTGATATGTTCATTCTTGTTTAGCGCAGCGATGGAGTCTAGGCTAGCAGTGAGATCTTGCCGATACATCCTCGCGGGCTAGAATGGCTGTCCAAGAGTGACATGAACGATCAAGAATCCCCGTGGCCCCTGCTAGTGCTTTCTAGGCGAAAAGGCATTGATCTCAGTGGAAACGCAAGTCTCGACAATCTGACATGGAGATAAATGTTCAATGAAAGAAAGATGTTTACATACAGGTAGAAAATGAACGTTTTTTAATTGGCCGAGTGACCAAGACTCGACCTGCTATATATGATCAATAAGCCGCCAGAAGATAGGAAAAAAAAACAAGAGCTTTAAGGCCGTTATGGGAATATATGTATGGTAGAAGGACAGGTTATAGTTCTGCTGACACACGGTCTGTCGCAATATATGAAAGGGGGGAAGGAAAATATGACAATGTATGTTCAGTGTATGAATATGACATCAATAGACGAGATGGAAAGGAAAAAATAAAAATAAAAATTTACATCTCAAATCAATTCGGGTGCTCCTTGGCAGCAGGAACCGTGGCCGGCGGGGGCAGAGTAGGCTCATCAAAGCGGCCCTGCTCCATCAAGTCGTCACGATCGTGACCCACGCTGCTACGGTGGTGGAAGAACCGGTTGCGACTGAGCGATGATCGACCACTACGGAAGCTGTGAGCGTCGGTCGACCCGCGACCGGCGTCATTATTGGAGGGAGCGCTCAGGTTAGAGGGGCGACGATGCCGCGAAGATGTGCGGCTCCGGCGTTCCTCGTCGTCCTCGTTCTCTTCCTGGATGCGACGCTCTGCGGCATCGCGGTTGGCGGTACGGACGATATCATCCACGACCACACCCCGATCCTCGAACACATCTCCCATAATATCGTTGGATGCCATGTTGGACATGCCCAAGGAGAAGTCGACGTGCTTGCGTTGTGAGACAGACGCGCCGCGGGCACGCGCGTTGGCAGTGTGCATACCCTTGCGGAGAATCGATGGGTGACGGATAGCGCTGCCGCTGCCGCTTCCGGTATTCTCTGGCAGGTCGTGGGACTCGTTGGAGATCGGGACCTCCTCGGCGTCGGTGGGGGCTGGGCCCTCGGAAGAGCGTGTATTGCCGTAGTTGACGTGGAATGGAATGTCGAACTTGGCACCCTGGAGGTTCATGCGTGGGCCCTCGATACCGATCTCCTGGAGAGCAATCATGAGCATACATATGAACTTGTTGCGACGCTGCAAACGTAGACCCTCGTTCTGCCAGTTGGACTTGTAAAAGAAGACGATGTTGAGTGTGAGCGAGAAGTTCTCGGTGACGGCACGCATCTCGGTGAGGATGTTGTTCTGAAAGTCGCGTTTCTCGCTACGCACAAACTCTAAAAGGCGCTGTCGTAGGGAGTCGAGTTGTTCGATGGTGGTGCCGTACTTGATAATGATTGGAACTGCCTCCGCAAGCGCGCCCGAACGGCGCTGGTTGAGGACGAAAAGCGTATTGAGGTAGCTGTTTGGCGCCTGCACAACATGGCCTTGCATCTTCTTGAATTCGGTGTAAAGAAGAGTAATCTCCTTCACAAAGTAATCATCACCAAGACCGGAATCACCGGAATTGCCGTAGATGGTCACACGGTCACCAACATCGAAGGGGTGCTTGACAAAGACGAAGATAACCGACTGAAGGAACTCCTGAGCAGTAGCGGAGAACAACCAAGATAGGGCCAGAATAGCAGAGCCTGCGGAGGTGAGCACACCGGCAGCCGAGGTGGAGATGAGCGTCAAGAACACAATCAGCACAATCACAAACACGAAGAACATAAACACATTGTCCAATTTCGACACGACCGAATCCAAGTCCTTGAGAGATGCGGTGATGGACTTGCGCTCACGGCCAATGTCAACGCAAACGGCCTCTAGCTCCTCCATGGAGATATCACCGTTCATGTCGCGATCGAACATGGCGAAGGCAGCTTCGGCTTCCTCGCCGTCATCAAATGCGGCTTTCAGGTCACCACCAAAAACTGTCTCAAATCCATCCCTCACAAAGGTACGATAGAGACGACGCGCCAAGACCTGACTGCCTCCGGTAGTTCGCAGGAGCGCCAAAATGACCTGATAGGCATCGGTGCTGCGAGTAGCCGCGCGGCCCGTGACATCAGCCATTACTGCGCCGGCGACATCGCCGACCCGGTTTCCGACTTTATTGAGGGCACCCTTAGCCTTCCGCTGGGCCATGCCAGCGTAGTGCAACGGGGTTTTGACCCCTGAAGGAGTCGATTCCTCGTTTTTCTCCTCAAATGCATCATCTTTCTCACCGAGAGTGGACCGAGACCAATCATATAGCTTGGTCAAACTGCCGATCTGGAATTTGTTGATCTCAATGCGGTCCGCATAGGTCCGCGTATGGAAACTGATAGCAATCAGCTGGATGAGAATCTTTTCGATGAAATTCAGGATAGTCCACACGAAGACGACAATGATGATTTTGTTGAGAGTACCTTCCCAACCCCTAGTCGCCGTATTACCATCCACATGGTGGTTTTTCATCGTTGGTAGAAAGGAGATCTCCACGCCAAGCCACCAGAAAAAGAGTGCCGCGTGAAGCTCGAGCTGTTTGGCCATATCGCGCCACTTCTTCGCGTTATTGGTGAATACACTCGCCAAAAGGCCAACAATTGGAGGCATGCACTTTGCAACCAGCTAAGAGGAAATCAGTAATGCTCCTTCACGGGGAATGGGGTCACCGATCGGACTCACCCGTCCTGCCCAGAGAGTCAACCAGACAATTTCCAACCAAATTGAAAACCACATCAATTCTACACCACCAACACTGGCATTGGGATATTTGAGAGCGCCGACCAGCAACGGGATCAGGAGGAGGAGGACAATGGGGGAAATGTAGGTCAAGTAGCGCACGAGGAAACTCGACTGGTGCAGCTTCTTCACAAAGACGGCAATCTGGGTGTTCGGTTTCTCCGGGGGTTTGTAAATCGCGGCCTTTTCGTGCAGAGGGTTTGTAGCTTCATCGAACTCATCCACCATTTCCGAGCGACGCGAACGGGCGCGATTGATAGAATTGCGGTCGTGTTCGTCATCTGGTGCACCGGTCGAATGCGAGGTCATACGCTCGGCTTGCAAGAGCAACAGATCATCATCCATACGAGTAGCCTGCTCCCGACGGGCCGAGGGTGTGCGCAGGGGCGGATCCTCGTCATCATCATGAGCATAACGTGTAGTGTCAACCTTCAAGTGACTCGCGGTGCGATCAATGTCCGGCTCGGTCACACAGGTTCCATCGTCGGAGGTGGGAGAGATGTCGGAGTCCTTGCGCTTATCCTTTTCGATATGAGGTTTTCGTTCCACGGGGGACGACATAATGGCACCGGGCCAAGTATAAAGAGGGGAATTCGGTCAAGGATTAGACAGGGAATGTGTATATTATGTTTAATGTAACTAAAGAGAAAAATGTAAAATGTAAAAAAGAAAGAAAATGAAGTAGAGAGAAGAAGAGAAGAAGAGAAGAGGAGAAGAGAGAGGAGACATCCAGTGGAGACCCATAATAGTGCCGAGAGTCTGGACCTTTCGTCTAATTAGCTGGGTTTTAAAACCTGCCCTGGGTTTATTAGGGAGGTAGGTACCGAGCAAGTATTTTATTGTATTTATTATTCTATTTATGGCATGGCATTTTGGTTTTAGGTTAATTTGATGTGAACTTAATTGAATTAATATGTATATGTTAAATATGGTAGAGAGAATAAGGGATGTTGGGTTATATACCAACATAGGCTACTACCTAGGTAGTATACAATAAGTATATAACATATAGCATATCCTCTATGATATCCATGTATACACAATGTTTTATCTCTTGGAACTTCCAGGTTAAGAATTTCCTTACAATATGTACATATCTACGTGAGCCAATTATCTTCTGGTCCGTCGTAAAAGTTTTTGATCCACCAGGTGGCAATGAAAGAATTTTTGGACGGAGTACGTACTCCGTACATAAAAGCATAAAAGGGACATGAATAATATTAACTTGACAGAATAAGTAATCTTTCAAGGTTATACTAACATTAAAATGGCTTTATGCTTATAGTAAGCCCACTCACGCCCAGAACGCCCACGACGCCTCCACCGGAGATACTCCGGTGCCAGTAACCATTTTGGGTCAAAATACTGTGTGTGCAAGATAATATAAAATAATGTCTACTAATGTCAACTGCCTTTTACAAGTTTGATTGTCATGTGATATAACCAGGACGTTACCCATGAGAAACCAAGTTCGACATGTCCGGACCTATTATTTCCAAGGTCCTTATTCGAGCTATTTGTACTCCGTACGCACGGTTGCGATGATCAATCACCCTGAAAAGAAAACTGTAAATCTGGGATTTTTGACAGCCTGTCATTATCATTAGCCGAGATCTGGTTTAGGACTGCCCAGGTGGGATCTTCGCCAGTAATTAGGGCTGTGTCCAATCACAGCTCTCCAGAATCATCCGGGATGCCCGAAGTGGAGGGAGCCCTGGAGTACCCTTCCTCTTACGGAGTACTAGGACTAGTACAAGATAAACATCGATGGATATATAAAAAAAGTAAAAGGAAAAATGAAAAGGAAAACAGCATCAAGCTGATGTTGGAATTTCAATCACTAATGTCGCTGGGGGAAAAAGAGAAAAAGGTAAAAAGAAAGACCGGAACACCTTGCTCCAAGAAAAAGAAAACATTCAGACATAAGAACGTGAGGGAGTGGATATGACAATGTATCCCCAGAAGGAGTAGATAAACACAAGAAAGTGTACAGGCAAGACAAAAAGTAGGCGTGCAACAATATGTAGAAGAGAAAAATATCGGAAGATCTCAGGAAGCTTTTGCGAAAGGCAGGAACATAGCATCTATCTTTTGAATGTAAAGCTCAAGTCCGAGCGATGTCGCTCCGGTGGACGAGGCGTCTGTTCCGGATCAAGGTCGGGGGAAGGATGAAGAGGTCGCGGTGTAGCTTCAGCATCTGGTGTGGGGCTACAGTCGGCGTCCTCGCCCGAACCAGCGTCTCGCATCAGCGCGCTGCCGGAGATCTTGACTTCAGGCGTGATTGGCGGGGCAGTGGGATCTGAGATACCACTCTGGGGCAAGTTCCAGGGGGGTGTGGTTTGGCCCTGACTCAACACTGCCGGGCTGGTCTGCGATGTAGTACACCGGGAAGGTCCGGAGTAGATCGAGGTATCCTGATGCGCCAGAGATGGCCGGTGAGGCTGAGAGGCAGATGCTCTCAACCTTGGAGGGGACGTACGAGGACTGGCGGGTTCTTCGCCTTCCGATTCCTCGGGGATGCTGAGGACCTCGAAACGATCTTCTAGGCTCGTACTAGCCGGGGAGCCCAGGGAGCCATCGCTGTCTTCGATATCGGCAGACTCCGTGGCTTGGTTCCGGAGAGCCTCCCTCTCCTTCTTCAAAAGTTCTTCACTGCCACTGACAACGCTGCCCCGACTGTTGGTCCGCATCATCTCGATCCCCAGTTTAGAGCCGGGACGACGATTTCGAGAGGGCGGGCTACGACGTGTTTGGGAATGGCCAAGCTCTTCGTCTTCATCGTCACCCGACTCAGCGCCCTCATACCGCTTCTTCTCAAGGGATTCCCTTTTGGCACGAATGGCCTCACTTGACCGTTGCCTCCGGGGTGTGAGTCCACCGGCTGCATCCATGGCCGCGGGTGCTGAGGCAACATGAAGAAGGTGAGGCACAGGCACAGCGTTGGGGTTTGGGCTCCCAGGGGGTTCCGCTGGCTCTTCGGATATCCCCAATCCACCGTGGCCTGGATCCCAATCATCGGAGGTTCGATTTATGATCACTGGAACCTCCTCGGGCTTAAAAGACTCCATATCTCCGAATACACTGCTGCTGAGCGAATCATTGCGGCTAGATCCTCGGTAAGAGCTGGGGGGATTGAGGGCAAACCCAGAGGATGCGGAACTAGGGCTGTCCTCGTTTGTTACAGAGGTCGACCGAACACCAGAACCCGGAACAGGAACAGGTTGGGAGGGACAGTAGTCCGTTGGAGGAGGTTTCCACATGCACCACTGGGAAAGCGCCTCGGTGAGCTTGGGTAGGGTCGGAGGCTTCTGGATTAGGGCATCGAAGTTGTGATTCTCCGGGAGGTCTTTCAAGTACCCCGTAACAGCGATTATCGGAGTATGCCTGTTGGCACTGCGCGTCTCCCGCACCATTCGAGCGAAATCAACACCGTTGACTTGGGGAAGTCGATATTCAGTCATAATGATGTCGAACTTGACCTCGCTGAGAGCGTATCTGACGGCCTCCGCGCCATTTGTAACGGTAATGGTCCGGCAGCGAAGTTTTTCGAACAGGCGTTCCATGACCAGCCGCGAAACAGGATGATCCTCACAAATGAGCACATCCAATGGCCGGAAAAAGGGTCCTTCTAGGAAATTGATTTGCGACAACCGTCGAGAGCTTTGTCGACGACGTTGGACCTTCAAAAGTGCTTTTGTGCGTGGATCCTCGTTGTCAGAAGATGAAGGTGAGATATCGAAAAGTTGACTCCGGCGCTTATGATGATGGGGCACGAAGGGTTCTTTCGGGAACGAGGAAGCATCTCCATCCTGAGAGCCAATGGTGTGCGACCGGGTACGGCTCGCTGGCACGCTGCCATGGCGTTGATTGTTGCCCGTCTTGTCGGGGGAATGGGCTGGAATTCGGCTGGCTTTAACAGGAGAGGATGCCACGGAACCCAGTCTGAGATTTGGCATGCGGCCCTGGTCAGCCGAGGAAGGCTGAAAGGTCCCGCTCGATTGGTGGGAGGCTGATGAGGAGCCCGACGTTTTGCGCCGTTCCTGGTTAGTCCCAGTGCTGAACTGAACTAGGAGGGGAGAAGATGGCTGCGACGGTCTGCTGGGAGATGAGTTTGTTTGACTCAGGCCTGATGGGGAAGAAGGTCGATTATTGCCCTTGTTCTGTGATAAAGTCCGCTGGAGTGACATGGGCAGTGGGCTCCCTTCCAATGACGGCTGAGATGAACTGCCGGACGTCTGGGCGGCTGATGACGAACTGGGTTGTCGGTGCTGCGCCTGGAGAGCCTCCTGGCGCATCTTCTGGATCACATCTTTGTTGGCCTTCTCCAGCATTGGAAGATTCTTAAAGTTAAAACTGCCAAAATCGTCGGCCATAGCCGGTTCGCTTAGTCTCCGACTGCGTGAATCCCGAGCATCACGGACGTGAGGAGGAATGTGCAATGGCATCAAAGGTCGTTTCGATGAATTAACTTGGGATCGGACCTTGAACAGTGCATCATGAGGCCGATCGGGGCCAGCTGAAGCTGCCGGTTGTGGCGAGTTCTCATCTTCTAACTCCTCTGCAAAAGTTTGTAGAGTAGCGCCACGGGCATCAAAGTACTCTGTGTCCTCCGGGTTCTCGATGTTGGGGACGAATTGCGCCTTATCTTCTAGTAGTGTATCCCAATTAATATCAGACAACCAAGGATGACTACAGATCTCTGCGCCGCCACTTGGAAACTTCTCTTCTACATTGGCTCCAATCCTGTCACGAGGATTGAGAGTCATGAGCTTGTTCATGAGATCCAACGACTCTGCTGAAGTCAACTCCTCTGGCTCGTCAGGCCAATTGATCCTGCGATGCAGAATGTTTTCAAAGACTTGATCTGGGGTATCCGCATTGAAAGGTGGGTACCCAAAGATGAACTCAAACATGATGCATCCCAATGACCACCAGTCACTGATCTCATCTTGCCCAACGCCGTTGATGGTTTCCGGGGCTAGGTAGTCAGGGGTACCGACAAAACGGCGATTGTGATCTTCAGGATCAAAAAGAGCCATCACTGGAGGCATCATACTCTGCTGAGGAGGGGTATTTTGCGCCATTGGATTGCTGAATGTTGGCTGCAGGGGCTGAAGGCGAGGAGACTCGCCAGCCTCACTTTGGCCCTCTTCTTCAACCATGCTAGTTGAAAACATACTCGGCGATGAGGCAGAAGGCTCGTGAGCATTGTCATTAAGCGAGAATGTCCTGAACATTCCATTCAGTCCATCACTGCCCATGCTATCACTGCGGTATCCCGACGCTCGACGAGAGCTTTGCCGACTCAAACCGCTCTGGTTGAGGCTAAAGTAGGATGGCTGAATGGCATTGGCGGACACATCCGGGGTAATTAGTGGGGTAGAGCCGGGTGACGAGCTTGCCTGGAAGTCGAACGAGGCCGATCGAGAAGATGCAATCGATATCGCACGGGGGATTGAGTTCTGCTTTAGTAGATCAGGAGCAACCTCATCGGGGTTCTTCAGCACCCGTTTCTGACGACCGACCAACCCCATACGCGAAAGTCCAAAGTCGGTGAGCTTCAAATGACCTGTTTGGTCGATAAGGAGGTTATCAGGCTTTAGATCGCGATGCACAATGCCCCGGCTGTGGAGATGTTCAACTCCAAGCACCACCTCACCGATGTACTTCTTAGCCCAGTCCTCGGGGAGACCTCCAAGAACCTTGACCAGTGATGAACAGTCACCTCCGTTGAGATATTCCATCACCAAATAAAGATAATCCTTACTAGAAAATGTCCAATAAAGCTTGGCAACGAAGTCACTCTCCCCTTGCCACATCATGATGGCACGTTCGGCCTTTACGTTGGTGACCTGATTCTTGGCAATCATGTCGGCCTTCTTCAGAACTTTCATGGCATAGTACTCGCCAGTGGCCTTCTTTTTCACCAAGTAGACACTGCCGAACGCACCCTTGCTGATTGGCTTGATGATTTCAAAATCGCGGATAGACAATGGAGCAGGCCGAGGCTGTTGCTGGCTCATCGAAGGTAAGCGTGGGGATGGCGGTGGCTTCGTAACATCCGAAGAAGTTGCCGAGGACTGCCGGCGATGGTGGCGGCAGTGATGGAGAGCTAATTCATTTGCGTATGCAGATGGAGACGCCATTGGGGACGGCATGCTTTCACCACCGCTAGACATACGGGGCTTCGGCAGGCGCAACGGGGAATGTGGCCCTGAAACTCGAGCAGGAGAAGGCTGTCGACGAGGAGAACTCGAAAGTCCCGGCAGTACCAGGCTCCGACGCTTTCGATCGAAGCTCCTCTCGGATGAGGGCGAGTCTGTTCTTATGGCTCCAGGGAAGACAGAGGACGGCAGACTGCTATCGCTACTGTCTCCAGCGTCAATCTCCGCTAGGGAAAGGCCAAGTCGAGAAGGCTGTGATGTACCCAGAAGTCCTGCAGCACTTTTATGAGATCGCGGGGTGGGGCATTCTAATGGGCTGTTAGAACCCGTAGATACCGCGGCCGAGGATGGTCTGCGCTCCGATTGTGAGAGCAATGAGCGATCTGGTGAATTACGCATTGACAGAGTCAGGGCAGACGTCGGTCGCCGCGGGGATGGTGCCGCTGGATACGGCGTTTGTTGCAATTCATAGCTCATGTTTTGGGAGACGGACTCTTCCTCAGCAATACTATTGTTATCGCTGAGAGCGACAGTGCCCTCGACAGTGCTCTCAGGCGCCACTTCTTCATCGGATGAGCACGAAGAATCACTGAGCTGACCAGCAGCTATGCGCTCCGCTTTACTTAGCGCTGCCCCGATGCATTCCTCGACTAGCACTGTGTATTCTATGCGAATTCGTTCGCCGTATTCGACAATCTTGCGATGGCGTACAACTGCATCAACCTTTGCCTTGGCAACTTGTTCGGTGTCTGCCGATAAAGCGGCCAGACCTTCTTCTTGTTCCAAGGTGTTGGAGCTGGGGGACTGCCACTGAAGGACCTGGGAGATCCGCGATTCAGATTGAGGTGACAACGTCCGGAAGTCCTCTGCGTCTGTCCGAGAAGATTCCTTGATCATCGGCATACTAATCTCCAGTGAAGTGTCGCACAGGTCAAGAACGAGCTCCACGATGCGAGCCAGTGGTCTCCGCACTGTGAATGAGCGTGGTCGGTTTGGAATAGCACCAGACGCAGAATGTTCGCGCGACCGAGGCGGCGTGCCGGGCGCTGAATTACTGCTTGAAACAGGGCCGGACGACGGAGCAGAGCTGGTAGATGAGGGGCCGATGGCTAATCCCTTGTACTCCGCTTGAGGGAGGGGCGTTGGATTTCCATCACTCCCGATTAGAGGTCTGCCTTGTCGGGCCTCTAAAGCATCGAGGACCTTGACAATGGCATGACGATGCTCATTGAGGTTTTCCTGTGCCATTTGAACATCCATCTCGGCTCGATGTTCCTGCAGACACAGATCTGAGTGTTTCTCGAACCACCATGGCGTAATCTGGCGTTCACAGATGCGACAGAGGACAGGGGTCGGGGCGGGATGCTTGGAAGGATCGGGTTCTGTCGCTGCAGCCTCGGCCAATTCGGTCAAATAATTTGCCAACACCTCCGCTCCAACACCCAAAGATTCCACGAGCAGAGGCGGCAAATCGATTGTCACTTCTCTTGGCTCAGTAACCGGTCGTAACATCCACATGGTCTGTATTCAGGAGGTGTCAGCGTTATAAACAGCGGTAGGCGACAAAAAGAATTGATGAGGTACGCACATGGCCAGCTTCATCGTCTGTCCGGTCATAGACCATGATTCCCTGTCCCTCCATGTTGAGCACATTGTGATGATGCTCCTCCTCCTGAGGTTTCCCAGTAGTGTCCTCCACCTTTCCACCGAGAGCTTGCTTCCCTGTAGCCGTCGGGGGTGGTTCAGGCGCGTACTTCAGAACAGAATCCGGACCCATCTGCAGGGCGAAGCGAATGAAGCGACTCCGCGAATCATCCTGCCTCATCGATTCAATTGCATCGCGAAACACATCCTTGTTGCCCAACAAGATTTCTGATATCATATGGCCCTCAACTGACTCAGGGGATGAGCCGACCACCTGCTTCCACGATGGGCTGACCCATTTGATGCAGCCCTCCAGGTCCATATCCACGATGATGTTCAATGTCTGTTCGGCCGCTTCCTTCAAATCCTCACGTTCCTCTCGCATATTATCGCTCAATGTTCGAGTCATCTTCGGATCGATATTCCGAGCCTCCTGCCGCAGCGCTGTCACGGCAGGAGGCGCGAGGAATTGTGGTTTGGGGGAATCATTGCTGGCCATACTGACTCGCTCGGGCGACTGAGCGGGATTCGTTCGAGGGGTAGAAATGCGACAGTGCGATGAGATCAAGACAAATTGAATAAATCAAGAATATTGTTCCAGCCAAGCAGAACCGACTGCTGGGCAGCGCGGGTGCCCTTGATCGAGGTTATTGATTCATCCGTAGCATCAACTGTCCATATCCGAAGTTGTAAGACTCGGGAACAGATCAATTTAAGAGCTCTAGAGTGATGGCAGTCGACCAATTCAAAGTTAAATTTGTGTGTTCAGAGGTGTCAAGACAACACGCTGAAACACGAAACGTTCGACGGAGGATAACGGAAGCCGTGGCTATGCGGGGAATAGCGCGACAGCGACGCGCTCGACAACGTCAACCCCAGAGGAGGCTGACCCGAGAAAGGGAAGTGAACTTGATCAAAATTGAGACCTGGGGGTCATAGAAATGAGTAGAAACGGGAAGGTGAGAATGTTCTAAGTGGAAGAGTCGTGATGGGGGGGAAATCGAAGGAGTCGAGGGCGGTGATTGGTGAGGTGTGCGTTTTCCTGCACCACGTACTTCCCACCTCTCTTTTTTCCTTTTCTTTTCTTTTTCTTTTCTTTTTTTTTCCCTGTTCACATATTCCTTATTCTATATTTTGAACATTTATTACCCTTACAATATATTATCCAGGATCGAGATTTGTTATGTTGATCGTTTCTGGGGTTAGATCCTATAGAGAGATCCTATGTATACATATTGTATACATCCCATGTTCGTAAATCAACGTCATGACATCCAAATAAAGGATGTTAAAACGGATTTGGAGGTATAAACACCAACTAGATACGCACCTCTGGATATGGTACTTTTGTCTATAAGCATCCAACCCATGTACTATGTATCATATAGAGAGTTTTGTTTCAGATCCCTTCATACCGGACAGCCCATCCTCCATACATCCTCCATACTTTCTACTAAAAACAGGAAAATCGAAAAGACCAGAAAAAAGAAAAAAGAAAAAATTCCCCCAACTTCATTGGACGCCACCGGATGTAGTTCCTAATTCCCCATACAATGAGAACTTGAATTCTCTCCCCAACTGCACTTGCACTTGCATATTTGTGATATTATAGTATAATATACTAGGACTGGGCATGGAATGCTTCCTACTCCGTATGTTACATTTGTTTTACCGGACATTTGTTGCACAGATGTCTGAAAAAAGAGAAATCGCTGATCTTATAGTCCCTTACTGTGATCCATATCAATCTGATTGAGGGTTCCAGTAATATAACATAATAACATTGGAGAATACCTGGTACCTACCTAGGTAGGTACTACTCCAACTCTAACCTGACAAATGAATATACCAAAAACGTCCTAACACCCCAGAATAGGCCCGGAATGTTCGGCATTCAACGTTGCTCCGCCTTTCTTCATCTTTTTCCGGATCTGCGGGGTAGTCAGCTGATCCATACTCTGGAGATGATCTTCCTTCAATATCAAGACTACCTATATTGTAGTTAGGTACTGATATGCATGTTATTCATGTTATTCATGACCATTTCACAACCTTGGTGTTAACAGTAACAGTAGATACTCCCCGAGTAAAAACTACTTTTTTTCCATTTCCCCTCCCATGTTGTCTGCACTGATCTGCTTCCCAGAGGGTCATGCCTGTCTAGCATGAAACTCTACCTGTCTATGACGAGAGATAATTACGTACCATGCACATACTTTAACCGAAAAAGAGGGACGTTTGGGAATTGTGGAGTATTCTGTCGAGTGGATGGTAGTATTCTCACAGAATATATATCTGCATCTGAATTGCCTTTTGTTTTCGATTTTTTTTAGGACCCCGTTCGATCGATTAATATAAACCTACACGCTTCGAGTCTACTTAGATATCCCTAATTATACATACAGAAACCCTCTATATCATTCATTTGGACGAAGGGGAGATTGGTGTCTATAAAACAGAACATATCTAAAAGCAGTGTCTGAGAAGTCATTTAAAAATACCTCCAAAATGCCTACCAAATATTTGAGAAGGCTGGATCCAACTATTCTCATGACTGGTTAAAACTAACTATATAATAGTTACCTGAAGCAGTTAGTTATGAACAGAAGTTGTCGCCTGAATATCAAGAGTTGTTGCCTTAATGCCTGAGGCAGCAAGGCGCGAAAGCCATTGCTTTGTAATGTTAAGAATGGCAACCTTGGAAACATCCATGGATTTCCAAACAGCTCAAGGCTTCCAATCCTAAGGACATAGTACTGGAGCTTATTGAACGAAACTGATTCCAGCCTTTTCCGTATCACCGCGCTATGCCTGGAGCACCGGCAGATGAACTTGCTAGGCGCAAGCGACCGGGTAGAAAGTATACGTCCCGAGCCTGTGAGACATGTCGGCAACGACGAGCCAAGGTAAGATGATAGCGCCCCACAATTTATTGAAGTCTGTGCTAATATTGAACCGTATAGTGTGATGGCAATCGGCCGTCTTGCTCTCGCTGCATTGACCGTGGCGTTCAATGCGAGTACTCTACAGCAGAGGAGGGGCGGCAGCCGGCGCCCAAGTCCTATGTAATCATGCTGCGCAAACGTATTGAACTCTTGGAGCGTGTGCTGCACACTCACGGCATTGATCCTGACGCCGCCATTCAGCTAATGACGAAAAATGGCGAGGCTAACACTGAGTCTCCCGCTTGCTCGAATGTTGATGACTTATGTACTACGTTTGACGGTGCACTGACGCTTGACGAGTCATTAAATTTCGACCAGGATGGCGAAGTGCGATATTTTGGGCCGACAAGTATGCGATTGCAGTTTCGATCTTCATCAAAAGGTGAGCTGCAATGGCCCATTTGTTTCAGTATAGAGGGTTGTTAACAGTCCATAGATTCGCCAAATGAAGAGGCACATCAGTCCGATGGTCCTGCCACCCGCACTGGTGAAACACCGCTGGATCGGAGTACGGACTCGTTAGAAGAAAGCTTGGTACCAGAAGACGGGCTTCGATCTCATTTGATCGACCTGTTTTTTGAGTGGGAACAGCCATGGCTTCAGATGGTTAACGAGAAACTATTTCGAGATTCCATGACGCATGGCGGGCGATACTTTAGCCCCCTTCTTTTAAATTGTATCCTGGCTTTAGGGTCACGGTACTGCGATCGCATAGACGTGAGATCAGACCCTAATAATGCGAACACAGCCGGCAAGATATTTCTCGAGAGGGCGGAGAAATTGATTCAAAACGACCTCAGATGGCCCAAGATCACAACAATCCAGTCTTTGTCAATCATGGGCATGGTTTATATTGTAAGTCTAATATCACAGGCTTTTGCCCGAAGAGTTGACCAAACTAACATCTGACAGGCAATGGGATCTGATGCTGCTGGGTGGCTTCATCAGGGCATGGCCAATCGCCTGGCCTTAGATATGGGTTTCAACATGGATCCTTCGGTCCTTTCCGGAGCAGTTGCTCTTCCACCCATCGAAATCGAGCTGCGAAGGCAGATCTACTGGGCTCTGTATTGCCACGATAAACTGTCAGCAAGCTACACAGGCAGGGTGTGCACGTTACTGGTATGCTGTATCACAAACATTCTCTTTGCACCAAACTCACATTCACTTGTCGCACAGGACTCCCAAGGTGTCGTCAACAAACCATTTCCTTTATGTGCCTCGGATGTTTATCTGCCTTCAGCAAATGGCAATGGACAATTAAGGTCTGCTTCTCAAAGAGACGTGGTACAGTTGCATAGGGCAATGATTGACCTGTGTCGTATATTCGAGAAAGTCCTGCTTACCTTGTGAGTCTATTGTGTCATTTCTCACATTCACCTGCCTCACTGACATATATTACCCAAGCTGGTCTCCAAAGCCACTCCTCGAACCCCACCAACGTTCCACATTTTTTGACTCTTGTGTGCTTGAACTCAAGACCTGGTACTATGATCTTGCCCCAGAGCTCAAAGTTGACCGTCCATCTGGTCCCTCCCGTTTTCCTCACACCTACACTTTATGCATGGTATACCATACTGTGTACATTTTACTTTGCATACCCTTTCTGAGCAACAACTCTGCCAATCAAGATGCTAGCAATCCCGCAGACCTACAGTCACAACAGAACAGCAGCGACAAAGAATCGGAGCGTGCTTGTCAACAGAAAGTTATGGCAATATGCGCCAACTCCGCCCGAGGAATGTGCGTCGTCGCCCAGAAATATAGACAGACATTTGGCAGCTTTAGGCTGAGCCCTATAACAGCGACACACTGCATGCTATCAGCAGCATCGATCATCATTGAGAAATGTTGCGTTGATCCCACCATCAAATCTGAGACAGGTAACCAGGGTTCTCGAGGTCCATCATCACAGGCGGCTGTAGGACTCTGCCTTCAGGTTCTGCGGGAACTCTCGACGTCATGGAATACCGCAAAGCGCATCGGACGGAATCTGGAGAAATTGTATTGCCAACGACTGAACTGCGATATTAATCATATGCCACCCGCCCCCTCACTGGAATGCGATGGCCTTTGCACAAGTACCTATCAACCGGCAGATATGGATGGTTATCTAGGGCCCTTGGCCCCGACTGGGCCACTCAATGGTCCACTGGACCCGAAAGACCTGCATGTTCAAAATACCCTTTTGGCACCACTTCCAAATATCGATTGGTTCGATGCCCCTGCTTCAACCAACATTCACCAACACGATAACAACAGCTTGGTTGGACTTGGGTCAGCCCCTAGCCCCGATGAAGTGTTTATCAACAACCTTGGCTTTGCATTCTCCGCCAATTGCCTACCCAGCGACTATAACATGTTTGATACCTTGAATCAAATGTATTTAGAAGATATATGGTGATATTAGAAAGATAATGATTCCCCAATTTCAACCTATCTCATCATCGGAAACACATCCTATTCAGTGTTTCATACGTACATGTGCTAAAGGATCGGGAATCAACTCGCATCAACAACTCGCAAGCTTGTAACCCCAAACACTCTTGCTCGACTACCGATGACAGCCATGCTGTTGCTTCAGACACCCACCTTGCAGGTACAAGGTGCATGATAAATCGTCCTTCATGGTATTTAATATTCAGCGCCGGTCTGATACACCGGCCCAGGGAAATTCTCCTTCCTGATGGTCGTCAGGCTGCAATGGTCAGGCCTGTGCCCTCTCCAACAACAACATATTCGACTGTGAAATTGCCGCCGGTTCGAGTGGTGGACCTATTATTCTTGAACACATCTCGGAAGACGCCATGGACCCGTTGAAGTAGGACTAGGAGCACAAGATTGGTAAAAGGAAATGCTGATGAATGATGGTAAAGAGTTGAATCGATACATTTAAGTCTCAGATGTGGAGCAAGGTGCCACAATAGTCAATAGAGACCATGTAGACACAAAGCCTCTACATATTACGGTTACCAGTAAATTATACAATGATGAAGATGATGCCTTTATTCCTGTCGCTCTCTGTGTATCTCAAGATAGTGTCCTTTCATCTGCACCAGATGCACCCAATACACTACTAGGGACTCCATGACTTGAAAGAGACCCCTAGAGAAGCTTTCGGAGGAGCACTCGGAGGACCTTGTCCTGTTTGGCGATGTCACGACCAAAGAACTTGTGCTTCTCCTCGGTGTAAGCAGCAAGGGCCTTCTTGCTCTTGAATCGGGTAGGGGTGTAGTCCGAGTCCCAACAATCAAGAAGGTCGACAAGGTTGATGTGCACCAGCGCCAGAGCCTACACCAGTGAGAGAGTGATATTGTATTGGCTAACGGGACCTTACCTTCTTGCACTGGTTAATGGACTTGAATGAGTTGTTTAGTCCAACCTTGGCACAAAGCTCCTGCCACGTTGCCAAGTTGGCTGCGCGGTAGCCAATCAGACGGTCATATTCGTCGTTCATGCAGGCGTTCCAGTTCCTTTTCCAGGTCTTGGAACCCTGCTTCCAGCCTCGCTGCTGGGCGATGAATCCAAAGGCAGCGGTAATAGGAAGGTCCGCGCTGCATGGAGCGCCAAGCTTTCGCAGATGCTTGTTGGGGTGCTGCGGAGGAGAGATTGGAGGATCGGCCGGAGGATCGTCTGGAGGCGGAAGCGAGACGAACATGATGAAAAGTCGATGATTGGCTAAAGTTGAGAAGCCAGGTTAGCTTGGCTAATCAGTAGAAAGGGAAGCCATCCTTACATTTGTGGATAAAGAAGATGAAGAAAGTGAGAGATGTTGATTTGAGGATAGAGGAGAAGATAGGTAAAGAGAAGTGAAGAGAAAGTGAGAGATAAGTGAAGAGAAAGAGAGAAGTAAAGAGAAAGTGAGAAGTCGAGTCTAAAAAGTGTTTTATATTGGAGAGCAAACGCAACCGTGGAAGGTGTCGGTGTTTCACTACCATGTTCACATCTACAAAGAGACACCCTAATAGATATTAGACAAAGAATATCTGTTCTAGTGAATGGGATTGTGAATTCAACGTGAGCCCAGGGCTTTGTACCCTTTGTACCCGACATTCTAGATGACTTGCTCTAACTTGCACCTAAGCAAGGAATATCCTTCTAGACATATCAATAACCGTCAACACATAAACAGTCCATGCCAGCCCTGGAGATTCTGTATAATTTCTTCCAAGGAGACTGGCACGTGGCAGGCACGTGGTGAATGGTTCCAACCTTCAACGGTGCTGCCTGGGTCGACACTTCCACACTTCCATCATTCAACAAACATCTCTATCAGAGGCATAGCTCAACATGAACGTGAAATCAGCAATGAACTGGGTAACTCAGAAGCCTTGTCTATCGACCGGCAACTTTTAGCAACGGACCTTTCCCGTCTGACAGACTTAGCAATTCTCAAACAATCTCTGAGCTTGAAGTCTGTCATCTTGACGGCCTCTTCCTTCAGCCACCTCTTTCGGGTTGCACGTTCTCGACCCGAGTTGCAACAACTCAACCAAATCGGAGTTGGCCTACAGGGAACTGTCTTCGAGCAGGTCGGGAAGCCTCTGGCTCTGAAAAAAGAAACTCCAGGAAATGAAGAGCTACAATCAAACCTCTATCAAGAGTATAAGATCCACTGTGATGTTTCAGCTGCATTCGAACATTACCAGTCTATCAATAGGGAAGTTCGAGTACCGAAACCTTTCGAGTTTATCTCCAGGGAGCAGAACAACGCTTTCTGGGACGACATCTTACCAAAAATCCCCCAGGGTTATCGCATGCGTGGCGACCTTGTGATAATGGAACGGATTCTTCCATTGCCGAAAGTCGTGCGAAGGGCCTTGATCTCTCAGCTTTGCGTTTTCGAACATCGCGATAGCACCGAAATCCAAGCCATCCTCAACCAACCTGGTAACAAACACTGCCTCGCCCGTGTTTACCTCGGAAAGGCCAATGGTAACATTGACCATGACCTCCCCTGCGAAACTTCCCTCTGTACCTCGCACCGATGGAGCGGATTGGCATCGAGACTGTCCACCTTGCAAACGCGATGGGTAAAGCCTACGCAACCTTGCACTGGGGCGCCGCCACCAACGGGGATGATGTGGAGTTTGTGCTTGGAACATCAGCCACAGCTGCCCAAGGAACAGACCACGCGCCGGACGTTCAGTACCGCGCTGTCAGCTGTATCTCTTGGATTTTGGACAATGCGAGGCGGTTGACTTGACCCAGAATCCGGATGTTGTTTATCAGGCTTTCAAAGGAGCCATGGTGACGGGGGATAACCAAAGTTTTATTCCGCATTACTTGGAGAGCCCGGCACTGTTCGCGACATTCCGACATGGATATATCGAAGCAGGCAATATGATATTATCGGACAAGAAACTGCAGAACAAGTTCAACATCGAGGACTTTATGCAGCAGTATGAGGAGTACGCCGAGGACTTCCTGTAATAGCATCGTTACAATGAGAGGGAGCTGATAGCCAAACTTGCTGTATTCCAAGGTTAGCTTGACGGGTACAATTAGCCAGATGCCTTTATTCTCAATGTTTCTTAAGTCATAGTTGCAGTAGTTATCCCAGTTAGGGAATCCATCATTTCTATCATCTGTCACTACACCTAAAAAATTCGTTTTATTCTCTCGCCCTTAATAGCGTATAGATCGACAAAGAACTTCGATGTACGTGCGCAATACGCACGTTCCCCGTCACGCGCGAGAAACAAAGTCTGTTTCTTCCGGATGTCCAGATGTCGAAAAGATATTCGGGTCGAGACGACAGACCGAGATGCGGGAAGTTCTTGGCAAAAATGCGGAGAAGCTTGGGTGAATTCACAAAGCACTCCGTATGTATACATGTACCTAGTATAGATCACTGCCGCTTTTATGAGGGCGCTCAGAGTCCGGGTACCTTTCAGTCCGGGCCCAGGTGCTAGTGCTATCAAGGGTCGAGATAGTCCATCTTCACGTCATTTAATCCGAGACCTGAACGAATACTGATGAAAGTTAATTACCGGGACTTTTCCTCTTCCGCTGGCCTCCAATGATTGTGGAGTTAGTTTTTTCCAACACGGAGAACGCATTATCTAAAGCCCTTGTTTGCTGATCGGAGACACCCCCACGGGACCTCGAGTGTAGCAATTGTTGAAAGAGACGCATGGTCGCCGTTCGATCATTCAACGGTACATGTCCATTAGGAGACGAGATAGCCGGGGTTCCCTGCCCAGATAGTGTAAATCGACGTAGTGCAGTGCTGTCACTGTCGCCATCCAAGAGAAAGACGGTTTTATCATTATCATATCCGGCATCTGAAGCGGGACTATTCGACGACAAAATGGCACCCAGGGACCATAATACAAGCGCAGAAAAGTAAAGGGAAGTAGCACAAAAGTCAGTGGGTGACTCAAGAGGCATAGATCTTGCGATGCACAGCACCTGGCCGGCATGCCAGCTCGCTTGTCGCAGATTATTACAGCACTGATTCGTTGAATAGATGACTGGTATACATCAGATGACCGTTTTTCACCGTCTTTCCCTGAGAAGGTTTCAAGGATACCCAGTGGCAGGTATAACGAAAGTGAGATGGTTTGGTAGATAAGCGGTATGGCCGGTATCGGGCGCTGTAAAGGCCCAACTGCGACAATCTCGAATTGCTCTAGAACTTGCAGTAGTTCTTGCTGCCAGATCTTCATGACCAGCGCGCTTCACTAGCCGGATGGTCTGTGACGTGTTTGGTTGCAGTGTGCTATCATCGTTGATATGCCGTGGACACTTGCTAGTGCGGCTATTCGGAAATCTCCATGACGAGGAAAGTGGCTGAGATTTGAGATATTTTGCAAGCTGTTGGCCAGGGATGGTACGGGTGATATCCTTTTTGGAACCCCTTGGAGATAAATAGATCTCCATTGCGCGGCGGTCTTCGCATCCCAAAGTTTGCGTGAGAACGGTATGGGGAGATCGAGCTCCATATGTGAGATAAGTGGATTTGTGGATCGCAAAACAGATGCTTGGGCATCTTGAATGAAGATTTGATGAGCAAGTCTGTGGGCCCCCATCAGTGTTTCTTCTTGAAATTGTGGCCAATCTAAATAGGAGGCATTCTTTTACCACCTTTTGAAGGACTCATGTTCCACCCATTCGCGCCACTTGCGCTCGAGAGTTGCATCATCATCGGTCGCAGTGGGAATAATGGTAGGATACGCTTCGTGCTTAAACGGGAGGCTCGTCGCAGCATCTGCTCGAAAGTCAGGACACGATAACTATGTCTAGGAAACGTGGTGCGTGACTGACTGTCATGACTGGCTGCGCAAAACTCTCGGCAATTTCAACGCGCCGTTTGTCACCGCTCCAGAGTCCAATTTGAAGGATTAGGACATATTTTTGTTGTTGTTTCAAATTGCGAGTTAGAATATTGTTGTCCTCATACTGCTGTAAGTTAGCACCTTGGTATCTAACAGTCATAGTAGCCACAAAGTACCTTGTCATTTACTTGGAGCCTAGCTACCTCCAACAAAGCATAGCCAAGTCTCTGGATGGTCTCCACGTCGGAGCGAACTGCCCGCAGTAGCGAGAGTTAAAATCATGTCGGGGCTTTCTTCATTCAGTTGCATGGTTGGCTCATGAATCCAAGTGTCAGTTTTAGATATCTGCTGTGTAAAGAAAACTTTAATCAGGCTATCCAGGAGCTCTGCGCTTGGGAAGCACTGCATGACGCGTTTCAAACTCTTTCGCTGACATCTTTCGACAACTAAGGCAAAAGTCGCATCTCGGCTCCCTTTTGACAGGGGTTTTGCAAAAATGCGTGGCCTGGAGACACCTGTAGATTCTGGAGTGTCAAGGTGCTTGGGCACCGACAGATGGCGCTGATCCATGTACGCATTGTCTTCAGCACGGGGGTTCCAATGTGATAAAGGGGAATCGTGGAGTGGATTTGGGTCGACGTGGTTAGTGAACTCCGAACCAGTCGGGGTAACTCACTGAGCCGGCTGTTCTTGGATAACCCGAGATTGTTGAGGGAGGCCAGGCCTATTCAAGGAGTCCAAGAATTCGCGGTCTTTGTCGGTCAACCCGAGCTCAATGCTCATACACGTTCAACTGATCATGACCCTGCACCATTTCATTAGTATGATTCCACACTCATGAATGCTAAGATCAAGAATCTGCCCTGACCATCAAATGAAATGCATTTAGACCTGCCATTTCATGGTTGAAGCTTTCGTATGGGAGTGAGTTGACACTTGCTCCTTAAATCACGACTCAGTTTCTCGACGCATAGATTCATTACCATGAGCAGGGTCAAAATATCATCAATTACATTGGTCATTATCATATATTCTGACGGAGCCTCAGATCTATATCCTGAATTTCCCGTTATGCGGTCTTGTCTGCTCTTGGTGTTCTGCAATTGGGAGAGAAAGTCTTATGTCGCAAGTAAAAGTCAACAATATAACAAGATCAAACAATGTTTGACTCAGAACTCACCATGTTGCCCCTCTTCCGATTGATCGGGACACCAAATCTCTTGTTCTAATGTCGCAGTTAGCAACATCATTCCCTGGAAAGCTCCTATGCTGCAGGGGTTTTACAGTGGGCCGGCGCGTTCAGGTTATCTCTTTGGGATCATTGACAGGTCTGGCTTCGCCGCAGACATCGCCAACATGGTTTCTCATCGTCACACTTGAGTTTAGACGCCGCACAGCTCTTGCATGCTTGTGATACACGTTCTCCGATCCTTAGGGATAAATGGGACCTCTCATTACCTGGCATAGAGGTATGACCCAGAGAATGTCGTCCCACAAGATCACTGAGAAAGATTAAAATCAAGTTGAAGTCATACTGCTTATTGGCAAAGAACCGACACACTTCCGACTCCTGCCACATATCTCACAGCTGAACGGTTTATCAATGATATCATCTGTCAGTCGTGATGTTTGAAACTACATGTCGCTTTCATGGCCCAGCAACATACGAGATCGGACATTCGCGGATGAGATGATCCGCTCGGCCATATTCTTTCTGTTGAGGGCTACGATACTGGAGAACTACTAGTGGATACTAGCATGGGAAAATCGGGAAGAAGAGAGATGATAATGAATCTATGGAAAGCAGGCTGTATATGAAGCCTGTACTAACAAAGAAATGGCAAACTAGCAAAGGCTCAGTCTGCACAAAGAGACAAAGACATCCCATGTATGTCAACACTTTCTTGCAAACTCCACATTGGTAAAACCCCCGGGTAGGGCCACTGGAACGTTCACGCGGTGTATCGGATCTTCGAGTAGCCACAGTCGACTGGCGAGGGCTATCCATGGTGCATCGGGAAGTCGTTCAGCGCCGAGCCTTGAGATAACCCCTCGGTTACCCGTTGAAAACACGGAACGCCCATGGGCCCCGGGGGCAATGTCCGCTGGGTAAGCGGGGAAATATTCCAACCTTGGAAGGTTCGACCTGGATATCTCCAAGGCGAGGTAAAGGCGAAATCAAGTACAACATATATATACGAGATGACTGAAATTGCGTTACTGCGTTTATTGCCTCGCTATATTACTTATATTCCGACTTATAAATGGAGGACTGACACTGCCGATCATCTACGAAATCGGCATTGGGCATATGCAAAGTTGATTCCTAATCGGGTAATCGTGAAATTATCCCCTTTTGGAATTGGTACCTAATATGGTTGAGGCCTTGAAGTGCATCGTATTCCCACTCATGTCCACAGGTATGACGAAGCTTGACAAAAGGTACCTCGCTTTATCTCACCCTAGCAAAATCCTCAATCATCGACATCTGTGCTACGTGCCAGGGACTCGTTGCGAAGCAGATCCTCATGCTCGGCCGTCATGTGTTCATTCAACCATTCATAGGCATCACTTCCAAGAACCGCCTTTTTCGGGGTCTCCTCCAACGTTGCCAAGTGATATAGTGCCTTTGCCGCCTTTGGAGGATCGCCGCGCTGAGATTCCTCTATACCCTTGATATGAGCCTTAACAGCGGTCAGATCATACGCCGAAGATATAGAATTAGTGTATACCATCGATCGGGGGAAGAAGTCCGTCCTAGGTAGATTAATAAACCGAACACGCCGTACAGATTGGAAGTCTTCGGCACAACCTACCTGAAACCACCGGGTTCAACACAAGTAAACTTGATTTCCCACTTCGGATCCATTTCTTGCGCAACGGCTTCGGTGAATCCCTCGAGGGCAAACTTTGAGGCACTGTACATGCACATCCATGGCATCCCGATGCGACCCCCGATACTGGTGATTTGCTGAATAATGCCTCCTGGAGGATTCTGTTCTCTCATAACCTTAATGGCAGTGCGAGTGGAAACAAGTGCACCGGTGAAATTGACGTCCATTTGTCGTTTGATATCCTCGTCGGTTAGATCTTCAAAGGGGCCGCTCAATCCATATCCCCCGTTGTTGACGACCACGTCAATGCGACCAAATTTGGCTACACCGGTGAGGTATGCGGTCAGCACGCTTTTCGAATCTAGCAGGTCAAGTTGAACGGCGATGAAGTTGGTGGAAGTAGCTTTCTCAAAAATCAACACTTCCGGTTTGCGAGCACTTGCAATAACGTAGTCGCCGTTATCCAGGATTTCCTTTACCAGAGCTTGCCCGAGACCGGCTGAGCTTCCGGTAACAAAGAACACGCGAGGCATGATAGTTTCTGCGAAATTGATGTAAGCACAGTTCAAAAGTGAAGGTGAAGACGAGGAGGCCGGTCTATTGGAATATGGGGTATTTATCTCACCTATTTGCTGCAACATTGAAGTTGAATTAAAAACGTGTCAGGTCGGAGATATCGGAGAACGTCCGTGAACTCCTTCGAGTAAGGAGCTGAGATGCTTAAAATAGCTAGTGTCCTTAATGGGCCATTCTCTTTTGGGACTTTTCCTATTCTCCATAACCTGCTGGCTTCATCCCAGAAGGGTCTTTGTCTTACCCCGGATGTAACCTGAGTAGTAGTTAGTAGATACGGCTACCCTATGTTTTCCTATTACCTTTTAGAGCACAGGAGTCCACATCTACAGGATGACCGTCATTAAGATTTGCATTCAATAAAAGGACATGTGTAGAAGAATGATACATTATTGAAGAAGAAGAATAATAATAATTAGGATCTATGAAGAATATAGAATAATAATCCAATGAATGGCCTCGATACTGAATGAGAATATCCCAAATTCTCACTCAGTCTTCCTCTTCCACTTGTAGATCTTCGTCACGTAGGTACCCACAATGACAGCCGTGAAATTGAATGCAATAAACCCAATAAATATCCCAATATCACGGTACTTACGATTGTTGTCATAACCAAATTGTTGGTACTATCGAGAAATGCAGTGATTAGCAGAGGTTCCTTCAATAAAGCCGAGTTCCCCACTTACGTATTCCTGGCCAATGCTATAGCGACAATAATCGCAAGCCCCAGTGGCATCCGGATTTACCAAATAACCTGTAGCGGACTGCAAGAAAGAACCTGCGTAGCTAATGCAAGTGTCGTTGGCTGGAGCGTGGAAGACAGTAACTTCACTCGATGTGCAACGGATAGCATGACCATATAGAGAATTGGTAGTGAGTCCCTCCGCCAGGTAATACAGCGGGGACACGTTGAAATACCAACTCCAGCCCGACGGGGTCTTTTCGCGCGCCGTCAAGGTGCCTGCAAACGTATTCACAAACATGAAAAAGAACCCATTGGCCATGAGAGAGGCATTCAGGTTTGGCATCCACGCTGCAATGAGGTATCCCAGGCTCACAGTGAAGATGGAAAACAGCCAGTAACAAAGCAGTGCGTAGCCAGCATGCGTGGGATCGGTTTGTAGGCCAGCTGGGAAATACCACAGAAGCCAATAGATGAGCGCCGTTATGAGGGTGAAGGGCAGTTCAATGACAATGGAACTCATCACAAACACAATCCAGTGGTAGGATCGACTGGCTTTCTCCCGGTACACAAAGATGTCGCGGAAAGTGGTAAACCGTGGCTCCATGGACAAGCCAAGAGGTGGGCCCATCAAGAAGGACAGGAATATCGTGTACACACGGTCGAACGCACCCTGTTGACTATTGGGGATGTTCAAAAAAGTCAGACCATTCAACAAGCCGTTAGCCACGTTCATCCAAAGCTTGGCGGAGAAATACTCTGGCTCACGCCAGTACCACAACCAGGTGCGACGAAGCACGACGGCAAATTGATGGGCCAAGGGAGTAGCATAAAGCTGGGGCCGAGACTGCTCAGCTGGGCGCTCGTTCTTAAGATCATGCAATTTGGCATCTTGAACACGACACTCGCTACTTCCAGACCAGATTTGAGCCCAGTCAGCGGTAACATTTGACCGGGAACCGGCCCCAACGACGTCCAGCAGGTACTCTGCCGGGTTTCGCTTTGGATCGCAAGCTTCCACGTGCTGACCGAAATACTTCAATGCCATGGAAGAGTGTTCACCCAATGGTCCCTGGTAGGTCACTCGACCGCCTTTAGCCAGCAAAATCAGATTGTCAAAAACCTCGATCACGGCTGCGGCGGGCTGATGAATCGTGCAGAGAATCGTCTGACCCGATCTTGAGAGTTTCTTCAGTAACTGGACCAAAGAGATAGCAGATTGTCCGTCCAATCCGGAGGTCGGCTCATCCAATAGCAGGATATCTGGCTTCGCAGCTAGTTCGATACCCATAGAAACCCGCTTTCGCTGCTCGAGATTGAGGCCAGCGCCCGGCACTCCGATCAACGCATCTGAGATATCTTGCATTCCGAGCATGTCTAGGACTTCTTCAACGTAGGCATTCTTCTCGTCTGTTGAAAGTGACGGAGGGCGACGGAGATGGGCCGTCATTTGAAGAGCCTCGCGCACTGTCTGGGAAGAAAGATGAACATCTTGCTGTTGGACATAACCCATTCTCCAGCGGAATGACTTTGGCAGTGGCGACCCATCGAGGTACAGTGTACCTGCCAACTTACCAATGTCCATGCGTCCGGCCAAGACATTGAGCAGTGTGGTCTGGAGATTGTATGAGCAGGCTTGTACCACATATATGATAGAAATACACAGACCTTTCCAGCACCAGAGACACCCATCAGCGCAGTCAGCGTTCCAGACTCAATACACCCTAAATTCAACGCGTATCAGAATAAAGCGGCGATGAAAACTGTATTTGTTGGACACACCGTCAATATGTTGCAGCAAAGTCCGTTCCTCTCCATCCTTACGGAGTGTCAAGTGGAGGTCCTTCCAAGCGAAGGAATGACCACCCTGAGACCGAACCTCTTCAGGACTCGATACCTTCCTTGTTGACCTAGCAAATTCTTGGGCCTCGAGGTCGTTCTCAGTGCTGCTGGTCGAAGAAGGTACAGTATGCGCGACGTTCTGGCGATAAAATACTGTGGCAAGGAGGCCAGCAGGGGGCCTGAACAACTCCATTGCGAGTCTAAATTTGTGTTAGCGGTTGAATTCCCTATAATTCCTGTTACTTACCCGACCAAAACGGCGAAAAAGATGAAGAAGCCCGCATTTATGCCGACGTTACGCCAGAGGTGAGAATTATGAAAGTCGTAGTAGACTCTCAGATATGAAGCTCCTTCCACAACAGTCCTACCTGGCTCAGAGCCGGCAATGGCGCAGGCTTGGTATGACACATTTTTATAGGTCTGGCCACGAGGAACTAAGTCGGATGAAGTGCATTCGTAGGCAGTAGTTCCAACTTCGTTGATCATGAGCGCTTCAAAAGCGTAGTACATGGGCTTTTCATTCAAGATTTTCTGCGTTAGCATCGAAACCATCATTTCAGGCATGTTTGGTACTCACATTCAAAAACCGGAACCACTTTAGCCAGACTTGCATTTGTGGTGGTGGAATGTACCAGCCCGTGTAGATGACCAGCGTCGTCAAGAAGATGCCGACGGGAAGACCGGCACGTTCCACGGTCGGTGACAAGACGGCGATGAACCGGAAGAACATCGAAAGCGACAGGTGGGAAATATAAGCAACCAGAAAGAAAATGAAGAAATGGCCTGCAGTGCGGTGAAGTCCGGCCAAGAAATACATAGGGATGTTGTACGCAATAACCACCACTTTCCATACAACATCTGACAGGATCTGGCCATATCCATACGACATCGGGTGATAGAAACGATACCGCTTATGCTTCAAGAGCAATGGTCGCTGTGCAAAGGTATTGCCAAACTCACTCATTGACTGGAGTCCAGGCACGAGGATCGCGTAGAAAACAACCGATCCAAGCTGGTATAGCGATGAAGTTTCATGTGGCAGGTTTCGAAAGACTGTGCCGAGGATGATACTTTGAACTACCATGCAGGCAGCCTCAACGATCCAGGCGTTATAATCCGTGATGAATATGCGATACTGACGGTAGGCACAGAGGAGAATCTGTGTGAGAATCGGAATCGAGTATGTTTGTCGTGATTTCTTCCGCCGAGCTAGCATTTTTTCCGCGGCACTAGCACTATTCTTCGCTTCTTCGATCTGTGTTCCAAGCCGAACCCCCTTCTCGCTTTTCCAGAACGCAGTGACAAATTCTTCGGGGGTCTGCGGAATCGACCAATTGTCTGCTGCCTGGCGTAACTGGCGTGCTTCAGGCTCGGCGGACATCGAGTTCAAGAAGTCCGTAATTGACATTGTTGGAGGACAATAGAATCCTAGATCCTCAAAGTAGGACTTTGCTGCAACCACATCACCGTAGTAGATACAGTGCCCCGAATTTATGACAGCCACTTTGTCAAATAGAGGAACCATATCGTCACTTCCCTGGTACAGACTCATAGCGATGGTGCAGTGGGACTGGTTGGCATATTCTCGCAGCATTTGCACAAATTCGAGAGCAGTTGAGGAGTCAAGACCAGCGGTAGGGTTGTCATAGCAAATCAGACTATAGTAGCCCAATCAATGTATAAGCGCTGCACAGGATATCACTTCACTAAGATAGAATCAGACTTACTCGGGGCAAGTGACTAGAGCTTCAGCTAGAGACACTCTTCTCCTTTCTCCGCCACTCACTCCTCGAATCTGTTCGTTGCCTACTCTGGTGGCCAAAACATGATCGATCCCGAACAAACGGGCAAGGTTGACCACGGTCTTGTGTGCTTCCACGGAAGATATCACGTTGCTGAACCGAGAGTTGACTGCAAATCTATTAGGAGCGTTGGCATTAGCCTTTGAGGGATAAAGAGACGATATGCCATAAAGTGTTTCATCTTAGCATACCTCAAAGTTTCCTCCACAGTCAAGCTTGGGAAATGAATATCCTCCTCGGCTACAGACGCCCTCTTGTCGTCAGCCACTGGCTGTTATTGAGATATCTGAGTGCAGTTCTTACCGCAGAATGTGGTCTCAGCTGGAGCTGCCGGCTCTTCGAAATTTGCTTGGATCCCGCCGTACAATAAAGTACCGGTGGTACTTTTATATTCAGCGTGCATATGGCAAAGGCTCTTTAAAAACGTTGTGCAGCCGCTGCCGGGTCGGCCGATTACCATCAGCATCTCCCCGGCCTTGATATAGCCTCGGAAGTTATGCAAAAGTTTGCGCGATGGTTCGCTTCCGTGGCCAAACACCGATGTAGCCCTGCGCGCGTATCGTCCGACCATGGATCCGACCGAGGGAGCGAGCGCATGCTGTTCATTGATTCAATTAGCATTCGGCTAGTTGCTGCTTCATCGCTTCTGTGGTGTTTTTCTTACCCCTTGACCACCACCCTCCATCTCTAGATGATCCCACACAATGGAATTGTCCTTGTTCCTCACGGACGACTGGCAAGCC
Organism: Penicillium flavigenum; assembly: GCA_002072365.1. Classification (NCBI taxonomy): domain Eukaryota; kingdom Fungi; phylum Ascomycota; class Eurotiomycetes; order Eurotiales; family Aspergillaceae; genus Penicillium; species Penicillium flavigenum. Next base: position 67,333 of record MLQL01000046.1, read on the forward strand.
GTGACGAAGTCAGCGACGAGATCGCCGACCAGTGTACGAGTAGCCGTTGCTATAGATTGCTCCTTGGTCACCGCCATAGCTTCGGAAAAATAACGTTATCAAAGACCTGAATTAAGCCCAATGATGGACGCAGTTCCTTATACCAAGCAGAGCGCCCCTTTGAGCCTCTCCGGTATGTTTGAATTGTGAAATCAACCTAAGATTATCAATCATATTGCCAACAATGTAGGGGGTACAATTTGAAGATATTTTATGGATAACCAAGTCACAATAGGAGCAACTCCGAAAGAGGAAACATAGTAGCTACCTAGGGAGGTATCATATAGCGCTATTCCGAAAGGGGAATGGAGCTTCGGAGCCCGATTAGGAAATTAGGAACCCGGAGATCCCTACATAGGTATGTACGTACCATCTCAAATTCTACACATATATCTCAACCACATCCTGATCCAGTCTTATTTCTCCTATATGACTGTTGATAAGACCTTTTGACACCATCAATTTCAAGACAGTCGAAAAGTCCAGATGTCGCCTTGCTACATGTATGATATTGAAAATTTACGGTACGGTACACTTGAAATATATATCTCCCAATCAGATGAAGATTCTCTAAACTCCCTGAGGCTAAAACCTTGAGAAGCCACCCGTGAACCTAAAAAGGCAAGATATAATGAAGACCCCATATAGACTACCATTGTTGAGATATCAAGTTGTACCCAGTAATTAGTCTGGTAGTCGAAAATTCCACCCATTCCTGTTTTAGTCACTTCGGAGTCACTCCGATCCGGACCAAGGAAGTTAGATCGCGATCATAGTTTTGCGAATAATTACCTCCAGCTCCCTTCCAAAGTTGCTCCCTTCATCGATTAGAAATCAAATATCTTATTAATCAATGATCTAGTAGGTAGAAAATCTCAAGGTCAAATAGATAATGGCTGTGCACTCACCTGGTACTGCTACAATTCCCTGTCCGACGCTGGCCTCTGAAAAACGAAAGGTTACTTCGCGTCAACACTTTATTATTTGATTTGTATTTTTATTTGTTTCCAACATGGCGGGTTCAAACGGAAGTAAAGAGCTAAACATCAATGAGCCCATGCCGGGAGACCATGGCTTCTTTACACCCGTCCAGTCGCCTCCAGCAGGGTCTCTATTATCCATGTATAATGAGAATGTACCCGTCCCCCAAATCTTCGAACCGATCACTATCCGCTCAACTACGTTTCAGAACCGGATCTGGGTCTCTCCCATGTGCCAGTACTCCTGCCCCAAGTCTGGGGAATTAACTGATTGGCATCTGGTCCAACTAGGCTCTTATGCATCCAGAGGAGCCTCACTCACAATTTGCGAGGCTACGGCCGTCTCACCTGAAGGTCGAAACACAATGGAAGATGCAGGGCTGTGGACAGCCAGCCAGGTACCATCATTCCGGCGCGTGGTCAACTTCATCCACTCTCAGGGGCAAAAGGCTGGCATCCAATTGCAGCACTGCGGCCGAAAGGCTAGTGTGACTGCTCCATGGCTTGGACACCGACCAGCAAAGAAAGAAGAAAATGGATTCCCTGACGACCTGATTTCTCCGTCCAATCTCCCCTACAAAAATGGTGGGGTTTGGCCGATCCCTACCACTATGACAAAGGAAATGATTCAAAAGTCAATTAGTGACTTTGTCAATGCTGCAAAACTTGCCGTAGAGGCTGGCTTTGATGTGATCGAGATACACGGCGCCCATGGCTATCTCATTCACCAGTTCTGTTCACCTCTCACCAACAAGCGCACCGATAAGTACGGTGGCAGCTTCGAAAATCGTGCACGATTTGCATTGGAAGTTGTACAGGGAATTCGCGCCGCTATTCCAGACACAACCTTGCTCTTTTATCGTATTAGTACCACGGACTGGATCCCCGATCGAGATTCCTGGACCCCTGAACAATCCGTGCGACTGTGCCAGCTGTTACAACCCCTCGGGGTCGATCTGATAGACGTGAGCTCGGGCGGTCTAGTGCCTGATCAACAGTTGCCTCCACTTCGTCCAGGTTATCAAGCACATCTATCGCAGGGAATCAAGGACGGAGTTCCGGGACTCCTTACTGGGAGCGTCGGTATGATCCGAGACGGCAAGACGGCTGAAGATGTCGTGGCCTCTGGCAAAGCGGATGTCGTCATCATCGCCCGAGAATTTGCACGGAATCCGAGTCTGGTGTTGAATATTGCCTATGAGTTGGGGGTCAGAGTGAAATGGCCAACACAACTTCATAGGAGCCAGCCGAGGTACAATGATCCAGATATTTGATAGATATTATTTTAGATGATACATGGAAGCTGAAGAGTAATGCAGAATCAAAAATATGAAATTCAATGGAATGAACTACCAGGCCAGCACCAAACCTCTTGATTCATCTATCAATCCTGAAATCCTACTCAATTGTCTTATCCGGGGCCACCAGGGTATTATTAGCTGAAGTGCAGTTTCTTGAAGTGTATGTAGTTACTCATATCAATGGATGCAAGCAAGGACGAGCCGCTTCGGAAATATTTATTCGCTATCCGCCACATCGATACCCTCAACATTTTCGCCGAGTACTCCCAATCCCTCCACCTGAATCGTAACGCGCGTTTAAAGAGATAACTGTGGTGGGTGGGCATGGTTTGGGAAACATGCGTATGAGGATAAGATACACGTCGTGAATCCACTCAAACGTGTCATTCCCGCTCACATTGAACCCGGCATCTGCCAGCAGTTTGATGCATCTGTCGGCCGTCCCGAGATCATTGTTTAGCTTGTAATCGACATACTTAGAGGGATGGACGTAGGCAACCGGGCTTTTTCTGGGGTTTGGGCAGGTGGATATCTGGATTTGGTCCCCAGAGCAATCCCAATGAGCACCCTACGTTGAGTCGATAGTTAGGATGGACTGCGCACGATCAGATCATATTTCATTTGAATGTCAATGCGGACCAAGATAACGATCCCCTTAATTCCGTGCTCGAGAGCCTCGTCGCCGCATTTCTTCCAGTAAGTAGCCGACGAGGACTCCTCGCCGAGCATCATAGTTGAGCCATGTGAAAAGAAGTGCACTGGAGTCGGCGCTGTAACTTGTTAGTTTCACTGTCCGATGCATGTTGGGAAGCTTCATCCTACCCATTTTGCGGTCACAAAAATGTCTTCAGCATTACTGTTGGCCCCTATGGCTTTGTTATCTTGTATCCATTATTTAAGCCCAGATGGGCCCCGGATCGGGTGGCCCACATACCCGAGGGCTGAAACGCACAGTTTCGGCCTCCCATGCACCCCGTACAGATCTACGATAGGGAAAAGGAAAAGGGAAAGGCGTCGCCAGGTGGGAACCCCAAGGTATTTCGTGGGGATAGACCCGACCCCTGAACTTCCAAAATTTAGTAAGCGGACCAAGATACGGGGCCGTGGACCGTTCCTGTGGACCTTCGATATGTGGGATTCTTATAGAAATTATTCGTATTGTCCACGGAAAGTTAGAAGGTGACCCTGTCATTGGAATTTCGAATATTTAAGTTCCCAACGTGTTGCCCCTACTTATATTTTCCCAGTGTTCTCTACCTTCTTTTTATCAACTCATCTTTTATCAGAAATCTTGTATCAATTCAAGGGCTCCTCATGGTTTCCTCTCCGAACTGGCGTCCCGGGAAACGTGTTGCCATCGTTGGAGGAGGCCCCGGTTCGATCTCAAGTGGCTTAGCCTTGATTCAACGAGGCTACGATGTGAAGATATTTGAGCGGCAGCCTGAATGCAAAGCAATTGGGGGCGCGGTCCTGCTGTCGACCCCCGTTTTGGCCATCCTGCGATCCTATGGCTTAAGCTTGGACAACGTCGGTTCATACACTGTCACCTCCTTCGCGAATAAACAAGGGCTAGAACGTGTCAAGCTGCCATTCAATGCGGAGGTTGAGAAGCGTATGGGTATCAAAGGCTGGCACTATGGCGTCCTCCGTTCATCAATCTTCAAAAAAATGCTGGAGCTTGTCCCGGAAGGCGTTATTCATGCCAACCATGAGTTCACTTCTTACACGGAGCGCGACGACGGCATCGATATTTCTTTCGCAAACGGCCAACAGTTGACTGCAGATATTCTCATTGGCGCGGACGGAATTCGCTCAAAGGTCTCGCGACAAGCGTTTGGTGAGCCTCATCTCTTTCACACCGGAATTCGTCTTTGGCTGGCTTGGTGCGACCATATACCGGGTATCCCTGACAACCACGGCGTTGTTTCGCATGACTGGCAATACCAGGCTAGCTTTTTCCCAATGCTTCATGAGGGCAAGCCAGGATTCGAGTGGTGGGTGGTCGAACCATCGTGGGATGGGAAGCCGGTCCCAGGTGATCCCAAAGAGCATCTCACCGGAATTCTTAAGGACTGGGCACAACCGATGCCTCGCTTTTTAGAAGCCACCGATTTCAAGACTCAAGTGTATAGATGGGAAATCTTTAACCGACCTTCTATGAAAAAATGGTCCGCTGGAAGGGTCGTATGCGTTGGTGATGCCGTGCATCCTGTATCGCCATATGCAGCATATGGTATGGGTATGGCAATTGAGGATGGTTATTTTCTTGCCAAAGCGCTCGACGGCATCGACCTGCGTGACTCACTGGCAGTCAGCGCTGCGTTTGAGATCTACGAGAACCAACGAGTTGACTATGTCAATCATAACATGGAATTTGCCCGTTTCCTTGGCAAGATGTTCCACTCCGTGCCTCGGCCCCTCGCCAACATTCGTGATTTAATTTTTGACTATACTCCGGTGCTTAGTCACTTTCTGGGGAAAGGCTACCTCAAGAAAGCGGAAGAGGAGACACTGAGCTTGAAGGAGCTTCAAGTAACCTGATATGAGGCGTGTCGATCAACGAGGTCAGAGCGCGCCCCGCGTGCTCAGACTTACCTAGGGAGCCAAAAGCGGCAAGGACAGGAGCACTAAAACGGAAAATGAAAGCCAGTCTGGGTAGTTGCTTTGGGAAATCAAGTACGCATTTAGTTATATCGGTAAATTTCCAATTTCGAAATGCCACATGGCGTTTCTTATTTGTCTGGCATCCTCTTGGCTCTTGGACCTTTGGTCTTCCTGTTTGATGATAGGTAGGATGTTTGGGGCTATGGCGTGCTATGGCGTATGCGAAACTACAGGTTGCGTGCTGTATGTGACCTCGTGGGATACGAATCGGATAATCAACCCTTGCAGAGTTTAGATTTAAAGGCTTCAAGATACGCCTTGGTGCTTTTTCCTTTTTACCCCTCAAGGTTTTTCATCCTACTCTTCCCTCCGTGTCTCGTAGTCTATGAGTACTACGTCGCACATCATGGGGTTACCAGGAACCAGGCTCGGGGCCTTCCGAGCGTATTTCTTTGGATATTTTGTCTGTACAGCTGGCTTCCTGTTTGGATATGATACTGGAATTGTTGGTAAGTGAAGTGAAAGCCCAGTTGGTTACGGATCATTTACTAACAGTCTTGGTGGATAGGTGGTATCCTCGAGTTCAAGTCTTACATCAATGATTTTGGGTACAAGGACCAGACAACTGTGAGCGCTGTGATGGTAAGCTTGCAAAATGTAGGCGCATTCCTATCCGCCCTAGCGATCTTCTCGGTGTCCGAACGGTACGGGCGAAAGAAAACAGTACAGGCAGCCATGATTGTGTTCTGCCTCGGCGTGGTTCTGCAGGTGGTACCATCACACTCCCTCGCTTGTTTCTATATTGGGAGGTTTGTCGCTGGTCTCGGTCTCGGTGCAGGCACTGCGGTCGTGCCAGCATACAACGCCGAAATGGCACCTAAGGAAATTCGAGGCAAGCTCGGATCAGGGATGCAGTGGCTCTTCGCCCTAGGTGTGATGTTGAGTTACTGGATTGATTATGCGGTGAAGATTACACTGCCAGTCTCTTCAAAGCAGTGGCAGATTCCCGTTGGTCTCCAGATGGTGCCAGCTGGAGTGCTCGGACTGGGTCTGTGTGCTATGCCCGAAAGTGTACGCTGGTTGGCCAAAAAAGGCCGTTTTGATGAAGCATGGGAAAGTCTAAAATGGATGAGAGCCAGTGAAGGTAAGGATATATGCCCCAGGGACGTGGAACAGGGCTAATCACCACTGTGTAGGACCCGAAGTGAAGGCAGAGTTCAACGAAATCCGAGTCGGACTAGAGGAAGAACTACGAGCAACAGAGGGCTTTAATAAGCGCGAACTTCTCGAGCCCGCAAACCGCTACAGATTGCTACTCGCCTTTTTCATGTTCTGTGGTCAGCAGTGCACTGGTATGACCGCGCTGGCTTACTTCGGCCCGCAGTTCTTCAAGCTGCTAGTTGGCAACAATACCAACCAGTCCCTTCTCATCACTGGTCTTTTTGGCGCCGAGAAATTTATCACTGTTGGCATCTACATCTTGTTCTTCTCCGAAATGTGGGGTCGCAAGCCGACCCTTTGGATTTCAGCTCTGTTGATGGCTGGTTGCTTCATCATTGTCACAGTCGTCAAGGAAACCACGCCAGCGCCCGACGCAAAAGCCACCCCGGCTGGCATAGGCATGGTAGCTATGATTTTCTTGACCAATTCCATCTACCAATTCAGTTGGGGCCCATTGCCGTGGCCATACACCGCCGAGGTAAGTGATCCCATGCTCGTCTATCACCAGTTCTACCACTAACTAGCATGTTAGATCTTCCCAACACGAATTCGGGCGGTTGGAACCTCGGTCGCAGTATCGACACAATGGCTTTTCAACTTCCTTTTCTCGCTGGTGACGCGCTACATGATGGATTCCTGGGGCAGTTACGTTTTCCTTTTCTACGCAGTGCTCGATATCATCATGGCGATAATTGTCTTCTTCTTTGTCAAAGAGACGAAAGGGAAAAGTCTTGAAGAGATGGAAACTATCTTCCACAGTAGGGCTGCATTTGATGTTGATGCTGTCCGACGCGAAACGCTCGATGCGGACAAAGTTAATGTACATCTTAAGTCGGTAGATTATACTTGAGAGTCTATCAGACAAGGAAGAAATTCAGATATCTAAAACAACTAGAAGATTCCGACGTTCTACACAATATGGCCTTCTAGCAGATAACCGCATTCGCAAGTTTGAAACGTAGTACACTATGGATCCTGTACATCCTGTACAATTGCTCCATGAGATAGTGAATTTACTATTTTTAAATAGTCCATTATACCTACATATGTAGGTAGGCACTATCGATGCTTATACAGGATGCTTATACAGGTTGGCAGTTATACCCAAATAGGAAGGCCCGCCATTTCTTGGCGTTCCCAAGGCGGCGAATTGTCGGGAAATCAACCCCGCCTGTCACGGGTTCCGGTCCATATATCTCGTGGTATCCCTATCTGATTTTACGGTCCATATTTTCTGCTCTTTATTGATAAATTTACTCAAAATGGCAGCCACAGAGAAACGCCCTGAAGTTATCGAGCTAGCTCGGGGACTAGCAGGAGTGCCCTTCTGCGAGGATTATGAGCGTATGGTATCCGGGATGATGTATGTATCATTCACAATATACTTACACCTTTACAAGCTTGTTGTTAACTGTTTAGGTACAACCCTAACGTCCCGAAGCTCCTAGAGGCGCGGCATCTCTGCCGGGGACGTGCCGCAGACTTCAACAATCTGGACACAAAGACCGTGACATATGACAAGATCGGCGACAAGCGTCTTGAGTTATTACGGAATCTCGTCGGCAAGGTTGGAGATGGAACATTCATCGAGCCACCATTTTTGCCAGACTACGGATGCAACATTATGATCGGGAAGGATTGTTTCTTCAACTGGAAGTGAGTCTGCTTTTTCTATCCGTGTCTCATTAACATTTACTAACAATTCCTAGCGTTACTATACTGGACACCAGCCTGGTTGTTATTGGGGACCGTGTACAGATTGGCACCGGAGTTAGTATCATTACTGCTGGCCACGATACCAGCATTCTTTCTCGTCGCAAGTTCGTTGAGTTCGGCCATCCGATCTTTATCGAAGACGACTGCTGGATAGGAAGCAATGTGATTATTCTTCCCGGTGTGCGAATCGGCCAGGGCTCAACAATTGGAGCCGGATCTGTTGTCACCAAGGATATCCCGCCGTTCTCTGTTGCCGTTGGCACTCCTTGCCGCGTGAAGAAGACAATTCCATCGGCGGAAGAAGAGGAACAGGATCCTAATAATCAGTACCGCAATTTGGTGCGGGAAGACCGATAGAACTAGATTCTGAGCAAAAACAAGTCAAAGAATAGAGGCGGTCTTCATTTTTTCTCGGCCTGATATCAAAACTCGCTGCTATGTCTCGTTTGAACGGTAAAATTATAGTAGCCAAAAATGCATACTGTAGCTTTTATATACCTTTTGGATGTGCACCATACAAGATGCATATTTTCAAGAATTCTCACCTAGCAGGAAATTATCGTTTAGTCTCGCGCGCCAAGACCAGGGAGGGACAGAACTTTCGAGGTCTTATGATTTGTCGACAATGGTACCAGGTACCTATGGATACAGAGTGAGATGACTAATTGATTGCATGGTCGCATTAAGAGCAATGGAATTGTTCAGGAACCTAAGTTCTGGTGCTGACTATGGGATCTCGACAAAGACTCTGTAAACACGTCGTTCGCATAATGAAACACTTAAACCAGATACCTGAAACCCTTGCGCATACGTAGCGACTCGTCTGGGTGTTCGAGGATATCGTTCTCGGTCGACCCCTCTCTACCAACATCGGCAAGCTCACCCTCCTCGAGCTGCTTGTTCAAGCCCTGCAGCATCCAGCGGAAATACCAGCATCCGCCGACTGTGACACCAAACATGGCCAACACGATTCCGTAGCTGGAGCGGAACCCATTCTCATCCAAGTCCCAAACATACGAACCAGCGACATTTCCCAGTTGACTGAAGGCGTTGATCATGGCAATGGCAACAGCTCGCTTGGCAGGGGGGCGGGGGAATGAGGAACTGATCCAAGAGTAGAATACAATGAATCCCGCGTAGGAACCGGCTTGCAGGAATAGTGCGACGTAGCGAGCTGCAACGTTGCTGGTGGCCATGCAGATGATGAAACCAACGGCACCCATGGCAATAGGGCCCAAGATGTGCCAGACCTTTTCTTGTGTTTTGTCCGCGTGCCATGCGTTGATGACGGAGACAATGCAGGAGAAGACCCAGGGAGGTGCGCTCATCAGCAGAGTCGGGACATACCCGAATCCGAGAGTACCAGTGAGGGTAGGCTATGAAGCAAGTCAGTACAAGGTCCCATTCGATTGCTTGATAGGGAAACACATACGAAGAAAGCATTGAAGCTCAGCCCGACCACGTATGCCACGAACGTGAACATCATCACATAGATCTTGGAGTCTTTGAGAGCCATGATTAGACCGCCAAAGGCACCAAGTTCTTCGCTATCGGTGTCAGCCTCGCCCACATCCTCGATCATGCGAAGCTGCGCAACTTGACGCTCTTCCTCAGTGAACCCGCGCGCATTGTGCGGCAGATCGGGCAAGATGAAAGCGGCAAGGATAGCGAGGAACATAGTCACCGCGCCTTCAATCCAGAAAAGCCAGCGCCACGCAGCATGGCCCATGACGCCTTGCATGTTGGACAGGACACCGGCACCAACGAGTGCAGAGAATGCATTAGAGATGAGGTTACCACAGAACAGGATAGCGTTCCGGGTAGTCAATTCGCGGCGTGTGTACCACTTGGAGAGGATGAGCAAGGCACCGGGCAGGAAGGCTGCCTCAATGAAACCCAGCAGGAAACGAACAGCCACCATGTGACCAAAGTTCTTGGTGTTGCCAGACAAGGTGGAGACGAGACCCCACCCTAACATAGCCAACGCAATGTAGAGCGAGGGCCGGCTGATGCGGTTGATGAACATGTTGGAAGGGACCTGCATGATGATGTACCCGACGTAGAGGATACTCAAACATGTCGAGTACTCCGTGTTGCTCAGGCTCAGATCCTCCTGCAGACCCTTAAGGCGAGCCGCAGCCATATTGTTTCTATCAAGGTAGTTCATGACTGTTATGGAATCCACGTGATCAGTCACATGCCGTCTATTATACAGATGGAACATTGGAAAAGAGGGTACTCACTGTAGATCGCAACAAACAAACTGCACCGGGCATCGAGCTTGCGCTTAAGCTGCTTCTCGACAACTATCCGGCGAGCTGGGTCCATCTGAGGTAGGCCATCTTGCTTCGGTTGGGCAATGTGTTCGACATTTTCAACCCGTTCCTTCTCGGCCTCAACCTCTATCTGGTCACGGTTCACCCGTGAGATATCGTCTGCCATTGTTTAGATGTGTGATGGTGAGCAATGCCAGATAATCCGGGGATTAGAAAAGAGCAGATTCTTGCATTTAAGAGGAACCAAAAACCTTTCTCATGGTACATCCCACGCTAGTATTTTTCCCCGGTACCCCCACGCCCCATGGTATGTCCATCGTACGCGGGGGACGCACGGTGGAGCTCACCGACTCGGCATCCGAGAACAGCAAACATTCCGAGGGAGGTATCTGATTGGATATATAAGAGTGGAATGTGAGGGGGGAAAGTTCACCCCGTGTTGTCGCGTCGGCACGGGAACTTTTTTAGGGGTCTGAGGTCACGGGATCGCGGTCTTCACGGGCTCTCGGACTTGACTGGCTCCCACGGGACACCAGAAAAATACCGAAGTCTCCACAAAAGACCAAGGAAAACGGAAGAAACCGGCCAACGAAACGACGCCAGCAGAGTCAGAGAAACCAGAAAAGCCAGAAAAGCCGATACCCACTCGGAATCCAAGCTCGGCATACGGCTTATACCCAATCCCATGCAATTTCCCCGCCTCTCCGCAGTTTTTTTTCACTTTTCCTACCTCCTTTCTCTCACCGAACTCATTGCTGAGATCATATCCCCGCAAACCTTGGAAGCCATGGTAAACTGAGTTCAACATAACGTGGGGAAGCATATACACAACATACGACATCCATGCCAAACCGGGGGCATACGGCTTGGTGTATCGTGGACGTCATCCGAGAAAAAGTTTGACAAATAGATTCTCGACCTTCTCTCCACTTGCTGAGGCTTTTTACAGTCTAAGCTCAACCGGCATTTGTCCGTCACCCCACGTTCGGTCTACCGACATTTTCCCGGTTTCCCCTAGTTCCTAGTGGTTTACATTGGGTAGATTGACACCAGAGGCTTCGGCTTGCTCCGTCAGTTCAATTTCCTCCATATGATCATCCTCATGCCAGCCTTCCCGATCATCTTTGACCAGTCAGAACAAAGCACACATCAAGTATAAATGCTACAGCACTGATGGCAACACCGAAGCAAAGTGCCGCTCAATCTCCCATGATTTGGCTACCCGACCGCCGGGCAATTTGCACCTCGATGGTGGATGCAAAACCTAGTCCGAGACTGTTTCCGTATAGATTCAGTTTGCCATTGACGGACGCAGCAATCCCCTGCTGATTTCGGCGGACAGAGTTGCTGGCAATAATTTGGCCGGCCGTGTACACAAAGTCCGGGCAGAATGAGAAGAGGACCACAGAAGGAAAGATCTGGGGCCAGTAGGATTGATGGATTGGCACGGTCGCCACGAGCACATTGGGTGTTAAGATCGTGATGGTTCCAATAGTCAGGATCCATTGTGCTGCCATTCGCGGGATCATCCACACCGCGAGACAGGCTGCGCCCGTGCCACAGATCACGAATGGGGTCCAGCCCACGACAAATTACAGGGGAGACCAGTGCCAGACCTTTTGGAGCCATAGGACCTGGTACCAGATCAAGGTTCCCACGGCCATATTCAGAAGCACGACCAAGAGCAGCATGAGGAAGGATGGAGCTTGGAAGATATCGAGTGGCATGATGGGCTCTGCCGCGTAGTTTCTTTCCCAGAGCAAGAACCCCCCAAATAAGATCATTGACCTGATCAAGAGAACAATCTCATAGGGGGTTGACCAACCGACACTCGGTGCCTGACTAGGGATACGTTAATATGCAACCTTTCGGTTTGCTCCCAACAACTTACTTCCAGGCAAAGTTGAACAGGATCAACGAGCTTGTTCCAAGAGCCGATCCAACACAGTTCACTTTCCCGTGTCGATCGACCGGTGGTTCTCGCGAACTCAACGCCCAGAGCGGAGTGAATGTGATGACACCAAGGCAGGCACTGTGTTACCAAGGAATTTTTAGCGCTTACTTCTAGTTCAGGTCCACACCTGGACTGAACGTGTCACTTACATGAAGATAAAAAACCACTTCCACTCTGTCCGCTCTAGAAAGGCACCCAAGAACAAGGCCCCGAGATATCCCCCTACTGGTGCCGAGGCACCAAAGAGACCAAGACCTAGATTTCGCACGCGACCGGGAGGATTGGTGCTGGATATCATAGCCACCGCGTTAGGCATGATTAACGCCCCTCCAAGACCAGCAAGACCAGCTAGAGCCCGCATCGTCACAAAGGCGAAGAAGTTGTTACAGAAGACATTCGCTAGGGTGCAGATGGTGAGCCAGGCACCCCCGGCTAGTACGAGTTCTCGGTGGCCATAAACATCTCCCAATCGACCACTAACTAACACAAGGTACCTTGGGCTATACTGTATTGTGTTAGTGGGCAATATACTATGAAGGCGTCGATGCTCTGTGCCTTACGCATAGCTAGCAGCAATCCACGAGGCGTAGGTGTCGTTAAAATCCAATGATTCACTCAAGCTGCTTCCTCCAGCAATGCCCGCAAAATTGGCTGTCATCTACTGTCATCAGTATTTTTTTTTTTCTAAAGAAGATTGATGATCCTGACTATACCTGTACAAGATTAGCCAGAATGGGCAGTGCAGTAATGACCACTCGACGCGATTTGGTCGTCCGACTGGGTAGCGCCCGTTCAAAAAAAGGGAGGCCATCTCGAATTGTCAAGGTCTCTCCTACAGAAATCTCGGTATCTGCAACATGTTCGGTCGGGGTTGCGGGGATCAGGTCTAGCTCGGGAGGTACAGTAGAAGAAGAAGCGACCGGTCTAATGTCATGGTGAAGACCGTGTAAGAGTGACATATTGTGATAATAACAGAGAAGGATATTTTCTATTCTTTTTGGATGCTGGAAATGAACTGAAGGGAAGATTCTGAGTAGGTAATGTAGACATTGAGGGACCGGGTTCAATGTACTAATTTGGACGTAGACGTGACTTGTTTGACTCATTCTCTATGAATGCATGGATATATACCTGGACGTCACTCTGATTGATTACCATCGCGGTGCTAAATCCGTGGGCGGAAATGCCGAAAGTCATAGACCACGCTCTCCAATGTACCTGCATGAATGTACTTGGAGATGAACTCTTGCATAGAGAAGAAATTGTGAGGCCTTGGCTGTACGCAGATACACTTTTTTGCTGGGGCCTAGCAGTAGAATGCCACATTAATTTGACGCATCGATGCAGAGGCTGTATAGACGCCATCCAGTTTCCCGCAATTAAGGGGGGTCTACTTGCACATATAGAAATAAGGCTTCTTTTTCCAATATAAATCTCTATATCTCTAGTTTCCAATGTTTATATAACTATAAAGGCATACCTAGGTATAAACCACCTCAAAAATGGAGATGTATAGATTTATATAGGGGAAAAAAAGCCTCATTTCACACATACAAGTAAACAGCTTTAAAAATTACGGATGGATACATTTGTATAGGAGAAAAAGGCCTCATTTTATCTATACTAGAGATAGCCGACAGAACAACCTTCCGAGGTTGGAATAGTAACCCGCTTATCAAGGCAATTGTACTCGTAATTGAGGTCAGCCCTCGAGGTATTTTAATTCTTCGGTTTTGATTCAGGCACCGAGACTCAAGTCAAGCATTAAGGCATCATTAATTGTGGGAAACGGGGATTTTGACCCTTGGTGTCTATACCGCTGCGTACAGACGCTACTTTCACGCATTTTGATAGACCTCTGTTTGGTCTTTGATCTGCTAGATCTTTCTTTCCAGCTTTATTAGGACTTTGTGCTTTTCTCCCTTTGCCCCCTTAAAGCTATACAAAGAAGCTTCATGAGCTAAGGCGGTGGAACAAAATTTGAATCACCGCCAAGTACATCCACTATCTTAGTTTATATTAGTTTATCTTGGTTTATCTTTAGGCTAATTCAATTGGCCCATAAAGGTGGGGATGACTCAAACTTGTCCCATATGAGTATCCGAACCCTCGATATCTTGGGAAACGCTCGCAGCACAAGGACGAAGGATACACTTTGTAGATATCTTATGCATCCAAGCATCTTGGATGTATATCGAATTATCCAAGGGTACCCTAAGGGTATTTTATGCAGTGCCGGCTTTCATCATTGACCCTTTCAAGTCACCTCGGATTCCTAAAAGATTATCAATCTTATCTGTTCCCCCTCTCCAAACTTTTCGATATGCCAAGGCCTAAGCGGAAGTTTATCAGATCAAATGAGCCCTGGAGGACTTGGCTTGTCCTTAAATGGATTTAAATGTCCCTGTCAGACTTTTACTCTTCTTCAGCTCAATATCCGATTCCAGTTGCATTTTCATCATGCAGGTGATGCAGGATCGGAATATTTCACTCGGGGACCGAATCAGGAGTGCGTCATATTTGGCTACTCATTTGTGGGAATTCAACTGACTTGTCTCTACTAAGAGTTTTTCCTAGGCGCTACCCCGGAGACGAAAGAGGAACAACGGCTTGTTCAAAAACTCGGTACGATTCTACTCGCTTACAAGTTGAAGAGTTGAAGAGAGGCTCAAGGTTACCATTTGATTAGACTTCTACATCCTCGTGAGTTTAAAAAAGTATTTAATCTTTGGGAAGAAAACTCCTAATTGAGCCTACAGACCTACTGCTGCTTAAGTTACTTTTTTAATTTCCTCGGTATGATGATTCGAATACCGTCAGGCGATCTGGTTAGCTTACAATTTCGCCTTCACAGATCGCGCGGCTTTCGCCAACGCCTATGTGAGCACCTCTATTTCCTTCATGATGCGGGTTTGGGATGAGAACACTGCACGTGAGTCGTAGCTAGCTAATAAGGTATTCACCATGCAGGTTGCCGGGCTTCGGGAGGCTCTCAATATGAGTGGTCATGACTACAACACCGTTCTCTCCGTCACTATTGCGGGGTATGGTTAATTGCGAATCCTAATGATTCAGGTTCAATTACTGACTGTTATTCTTTCTTTGCAGAATGGCTGTTGGGCAGCTGCCCCATGGGATCATAATTCAACGAGTGCCGCCACGCATTTGGTTCCCCTTGATGGTTGTCATTTGGGCTGGTTTGACAGTAAGCTCGATGATCACCCTTCGGAGGCCGTCTCTAACAGCATATTATAGATGGCCAGTGCAGCAGCGAAGACCGTAACCCAGCTATGCGTGATCAGGTTTTTCTTGGGAGTAACGGAAGGCAGCACCTACCCAGGGACAATGTACATCATTGGAGCGTGGTATAAATCTGACGAGATTGCGAAGCGAACTGCACTCTTCACGGCATCTGGTCAGGTGGGTACAATGTTTGCCGGCATCATGATGGCTGCCATTCATAAAGGCATGGTTGGCATGGCCAACCTCGGAGGCTGGCAATGGGTCTTCCTCATCGGTAGGGTCTACCTATTAACCCGCTTTAAATCTGGGAGGATGAGCTGCTGACCAAGGGCCACAGATGGCATCATTACTCTGCCGATTGCGATCTTTGGTTTCCTCTACTTTCCCGACATCCCCGAAACCACCAAGGCAAAATATCTCACTGCAGATGAGAAGCGGCTTGCTATCGCAAGACTTCCTCGTATCAAAAAGGACGGCCATAACATCATGCCGTTGTCGCTGTTTAAGCGCGTCTTTTTAACCCCAACCTTGTAAGTCATGCCCTTTTTTTTTTTCGAAATCAATCCACGCTGACCTTTGTAATCAAGTTGGATATTGTTTTTCTGGTCACCCGTCTGTGCAACCCTTGAGGCGTTTCCCTTGCAGAATAACTTCCTGCTCTGGCTGAAGCATTACCAGAACCATTTCACCCAAACCAACATCAATACCTATCCTCTCGGGGTTCAAGCTGTAGGCATCGTGGCTAATATGGTCGCAGCTTGGCATATGGACACTACTGGCAAGCGAGTCCCAATGGCGATCTTGGCCTGCCTTCTACAAATCGTCGTTGGTAGCATGCTTCTCGTACCGAGCTTGTCTTTCACGGGTACCTTCTTTGCTTTTTATCTCGCTGGCACCGCATATATGGTCAACCCACTCATTTTTGGCTGGGCAAATGTCATCTTGCAGCGGAGCGGGGATGATGCTGTGCGCAGTGTGACCCTTTACGCGATGAACATTGGCTCCATGGTGCTGTGGACCTTTTGGGGTATTGTATTTTACTCTGCCACTGACACTCCGTATTGGAAAAAGGGCTCCATAGCACTAATTGTCTGTTCTGTCGTTATGTTTGGCTATATTTGGATCGTCTATAAGGTATGAGACTCTGCTTCTCACGGTGTACTCCGCTGACAGAAATTTCTTAGCTCGACAAAAGCTCGGCCAAGAAACACGTAGACCACGAACCTGAAGAGAATGTATCATGATCGGTAGACAGCTATACCGCCACGTTCCCAATTTGACAAACGAGATCCAACCGGACAGATGTCCAATTTCGGTAGTCCGAACATGGCTCGAACGATTCGTGTACGGCCCTTGGCCACGATCCTTCAAACTGTGGCCTTTTCGACTACATGCATATTATGGAGTACCATAGTTCACTGGCTCGGTTCTCTCAAAATTTAGCTACAGTTTGTCCATTGGCCACCCTGTCTCCAGTATCAAGCAAATCCTTACTGATCACAAGATACATGATACCCATTCCAACGCATTTGAAGATTATGTTTCCTGTAGATGGTATTCCAGGACCTTTGCCTGGGGCGAGAAACTCGCCGATCTCTGCCAATTGGTCGGGCTTCACATTTGCAGTGATTAGCTCCCCGGACTCCTGTAGGCATGCATCTTTGGAGTCAACAAAAATCTGCCCACCGGAAAGCAGTAATTCAGTGTCGATTTCCCGCATACGGGGCTTATAAGAGCCGATGGCCGAGATGAACCTAGGCTTAGGCGAGGAAGCCAGGTCTCGGAATGGGAAAAGTGGTTCAGTGGATGGTGTGCAGCAGAACACCACGTCGGCCGAGCTGAGGCTTAGCTGAACCAGAGTATCGAAGTCGGGAGTTGCCTCCCTAGAAACAAGCCGGAAGTTGACCTGGGGATAGCGGGTGCGTAGAGAACCAATTGCATCTTTCTCTAGCTGATCCAAGCGAGACTGGCCTCTATTGAAGATCGTGACATTTTGAACCTCGGTTGGTGCTAGAAGGAGTGCGAGGCGGACATGCCACTCGACCTGTCGACCGGATCTGAAACAAACGATGTTCTTCTTGGGCATGTGTGTCACCCGTACAAAGAGGGTCATAATGGTTAATGCCGTCCGGAATGCGGTGACTTCAGCAGCGTTTAACATTCCCATGACCTGGCCGGTGGGCTCCATAACCAAAATGGCACCCGTAGCTGATCCATTGTGAGGCAGTGTGACGATCTTAACTCCCGTATTTGTGGTGTCTGATGAAGGCATCACTAAGGTCGTATCATTGTGTTTTGGTCACAATACTGCTTCGGTGTGGTTGATGTAGGCATTTGTGGTCATCTGGTAGCTGCTCTTTGGAATAAACGCTCAAAGTTTCTCTGAGACAGTTCTAAAGCTGGCGAACTTGTTCCGATCAAAGGTTGAGGAGGATGTTCGACACATCATGGTTGGTGAGGATGAGCGTTGTGATTTGAAGCGGGCATCGAAAGCCAGATTTGAAAAGAGATGCGACAGAGCACAATGAGAGGCATTATGAAGTTTAGTTCGCAAATCGTTGTTACATTGTATATCCCAGGTTATCGCCTCCGAGGTCGGCCCCGTTGGCCCAAGTGAGATTTCCCGCGTTCGGATGGTCCGCGGAGGCAGCATCCGAACGCGGGACCTCACCCTCGTCGAAGTGAATAAAATACACCTTTTATCTGAAACCTACTCGACTCGTGGACTTTTATATCCGCACAGAGACGCCATGGATCTCGCTCGCCAACTCGAACAGACCCCTTCCGGGGCGGTCATCAAGTGCATTGACATGCACACCACTGGAGAGCCCACCCGCATCATCTATTCTGGATTCCCCACGCTGAACGGCACTCTCCTGGAACAACGAGACCAAGCCAAGAGCCAATATGATCACATTCGCAAACGAATCATGTTGGAACCACGCGGTCACTACGACATGTACGGTGCGATTATTATTCCAGAGACGGAGCTTGTCCAATCAGGCGAGGCGCACATCGGCACCTTGTTCACGCATAACGGTGGATTCTCGACAATGTGTGGCCATGCAACGATCGCCCTCGGGCGTTTCCTAGTTGACACCCACGACTTGACTGCCTTCCCGCAGCGAAATGAATTAAAGCCCAATTTGACTGCCCTTGAGGTCAAAGTCAATATCCACGCGCCCTGTGGCCTGGTTCGGGTTGTGGTTCCTACCTCCGCCGACGGCCAGAAATCAGATCCCTCCCGCCCGGTCCGGTTTCTGTCTACTCCGGCATACTGCGCAGCGAAAGACTTGGAAGTCTCAATACCGCGAGAGATCGCATGGCCAGAACTCGGTGATAAAACCTCGCTTCGGCTCGATGTCTCGTATGGCGGTGCGTTCTATGCACTTGTGGATATTCGTCAGCTTGGTTTTCAGACTGGGCTGCATAACTTCAGCCTCGAAGCTGTCACTTTCGCTGTAAAGAGGTTGAAGAGGCACCTGGTCACTCTGCCACACGTCATTGAGGCATTGCAGCACCCAGAGGACCAGAGATTGTCTTTCCTTTACTCGGTCATGGTCGTCGATCATGAAATTGGTTCCAAGCCTGATGGTGTCGACGGAGCAGAGACCGGTCTTTGCTTCTTCGCAGAGGACCAAATTGATCGCTCGCCGACAGGGTCATGCGTGGCTGCTCGTATGGCCCTAGCGCATGCCAAGGGAACCAGGAAGCAGGGTCAGGCATGGGCATACAACTCACTTGTCTCGAACCATTTCAACACCGGTGCCTTTGTTGCAAACATCGTCGATGAGGATGTGAAGATAGAGGGTCCCAATACCCAGACGGCCAGGAGCGGCGTCGTTGTTCTGGTCGAGGGAAACGCTTACTACACTGGAACGATGGCTTTCATTGTCGAACAAGGTGATCGTACGAGTGAGAGTGGTTTTGTCTTGGGCGCTTGTACATAAAACAGAACATACTGGAAGCACACTCGTATTAGATCCACGAGTCACCCCCAACGCCAAAATTGATGTCCCAGTCACTGTCGCCCAAAAAGTCCAGCGGCTGAGCCAAACTCAGTACCTGCGTATGGTTTACACTAATATCCTCCGGGGCTCCGGTCCATTAACCCGTCGGCTAAAATGGTGAAAAGGCGTGTATAGTTTGGTTGATGACACATAAGTGGAATGTCGCTGGGTCTGTTTGAATGTTGGTTGGATACTCCTGTTTGTCAGGGCATGCGAAAAGCCCACCTTAACCTTTTATGGTTAGGGATGAAACTCCATTTGTGATGGTTAATGATATTTAGTTAGATTAACTAGGGTGTTACTTACCTAGGTAGCATCGAACCCCGTTCTTACTGTAGAAAAAGAGAGTATGGTGCTGAAAATCGAAATCTAATATTATGTGCGTAGTAAGAAGGTAGAAGGTAGAAGACACATCATTGTACTTTGTTATAGAGTAAGGATAACTTGTAGCCGTGTCGGTATCTTTCATGAGGCATTTACTATGAAAGATGGCGGATATGGGAGTGCATATGTAAATTGCCATCCATTTCTGCTTGTAAGGGGCGAGGTGAACATCGGAAACAACACGAAGGACTAGACGGGGGCACTGGTGAGTGCTGATACACCGTGCTTGGGGTCTTTCAACTCGGCAGTTCCTTTATGTCCGGCTTCAAGACACTTATAGCGTTATCCATTCATTTTTCCATTCGTATCTCCGTTTGCAACCTCCGGGATAGGGATTGGCCCGCCTGGAGAGTTCTCCAGTCTCGCCGTCAAAACCTCGACACCTGTTTCTGTAACAAGCATAGTATGTTCTATCGGTTTTTGGGTTAGTATCTTGAGCGATCCACAGGTCTTGAGCCATTAATAGGTCCCTAAAAGGTCTATACGCACCGAACTGTGCTGTCCGTTTGCCATCCACTGTAACGTTTGTCCAATCATCTGGCCAATACACCTCTCGGTTGCCGCCTAAAGCCAGGATAGGCTCAATCGTAAACGTCATACCAGGCTTACATGTTCCCACAGCCTTGTTCTTCGCGTAGTGGGGGATCCAAGGAGGAGGGTGAAATTCTGAGTTGATACCGTGGCCGCCCCAAGTCTTGATGACGACAAGGCCCCTAGAGGCTGCATGCTTCTCAATAATCTTACCGAACTCTCGAATTGGGACACCTGGTTTGATTATCTCGATAGCCATGTCCAAAGCCTCCCGCGTTGTTTCGATAAGTCTGATCGAGTCCGGATCCGCTTTAGCCTTGTCACCGACATAGTAAGTCTCATTCACGTCGGCATGATATTCACCGTGGTACAGAGAAATGTCAAGGTTAAGAATGTCCCCATCAAGAAGGACACGTTGGTCTGGGATTCCATGACATACAACCTCATTTGGAGATGTACACAGCGACTTGGGGAAGTGGTTGTAGTTCAGCGGAGAAGGATATGACTGTCTCAAGGATTAGCGAATAAGTTGGCGGTGGTTAACACACCCGTGATATTTGAACCCGACTCACTTCTCGCTCAACGCAAGCATTGTGGCAGATTTCATCCAGATAATCTGTGGTCACGCCGGGCTTTATAGCCGCAGCAGTTAAGTCGAGTACTTCGCGAGCCAGCCTGCACACCTTGCGCATGCCTTCCTGGCCCTTCGCATCCAAGAGGTCCCATTTTGACCTGCTCAAGCGCATCTCACGCTTTGGGATGCCAGTCACGGCCCAGTCGGGATGGTTTATTGTTTTGGGGACAGGTCGTCGCGGGGAGAGTGGATATACAGCTCTGACAGAACCAGTGTATGGGTATGCGGGAAAGGGGTCATAAGCTTGGCTAGCTATATCGCAATTAGAGAATGAATCACTTGTGCATTCCACCTAGATGATGTGGCTACCATTTTGTGTCTTGTGCACCACCTTGTGTGTGGTCTGGATACGGTCAATGTTAGATTTTCAGGTACAAGAATGTCCGTGGATTGTAACCCACCCAATTCCTCTTGAAGCAGTCTTGGTTGCAGAAGTAGCTACCTTTGACACCCAACTTCAAACATGTCGGGCATTGCAACGTCCCAGCTTCATTGTTGCAATCAGTGCCAGAACACTGTTTCCCAGAATCAGACATTGTCGCAATGATTTGGAATTTGAGCTCCGATGAGATGTAGGGGAGATACAAGGATCGATTGTTAGAAATGAAATTCTGCGAAATGTCTTTGTCAGGTTGCAGCACTAGTACGGCATACATACAAGCCTGATCCACTTCCACGTGACCGTTAAACCAATTTTGGACAGAACCATGGAAAGCGTCCAGGCTCACCCACGGGTGGACCAACCTTGGAATGGCCCACTTTCGCATTGGATAATGAAGTCACGTGTATTCAAATGTTGTGTAAGATGTAATATATCTACGTAGGTATTAATACAGCATCGGATACCTTCTTCAATCATGATCTAATTTCAAATTACAATGCCTTCTTTCCTGTGTCCGCTTGCTTTTGGGCAACAATGTATCCAACAGCACGGGCAATTCCTTCATCCAAGGGCACAACAGGCAAGTAAGCCAGGCGGCGCTTGGCCTTCTCAGTCGAGTAGTAGCGAGTCATGCATGAGTATCGCACTGTCCGGGCAGTGAGACGCGGAGTCTTGCCAAACAATCCCATGACAGTCTCAGCAATACCACCAACGGTCTCGAGAAGACCCTCAGGCAGAGCCCAGACTTGTTCCGGCTCAACGACACGGTTGATCAGAGCCCACATAGCACGAGTAACATCCCAGAAATAGACGGGGGAATCGTTGGTGATGTTGAAAGCCTCACCGTCCACGCGCTCGTAGTCAAGGGGCCCGCCCTTGCCAGCCGCAATAAGGTCATAGCTCGCGAGAAGCCTATGCGCAGCAAGCAGGTGGCCATAAGCCACATTGCCGACGTAGGTGAAATCGAAAAGGTTGTCGTTCTCACCGAGCTGCATCCGTAGCACTCTGTCGGAGGCCTGGGATCCGTGCTCCAGGATCTTGTGTGTGACTGTTGTATCCTTCTCTCCGTGGATTCCGGCCGGGCGGATAGCGGCTGTCAGCATCTCGTTGGGGGACTTCTTGTTGTACTTCAGGACGAGTTCCTCGGCATCGGCCTTGATAGACGCAAGGGGTCTGATTAGTGATTGGTCCCGATTAAACTCTGATTTAAAAAAGTTCATAGAAACTCACCTTAGTCTCGGAGTAATACTCCTTCTGCGCAGGTCCCCGGATGTATGGCCATTCCTCATTGACATTCTTCAGATCACTTTGTGTGTCGTGAACCACGGAGCTGGAGCTAGTGTAGACAAACGCCTTGCACTTACCACCCCAATCACCATGCTCGCCACCAGCGACCTCAAGGAGCGTCCGTGTTCCCTCCACATTAACCTTGCGCAACAAGGGCTTGTTGCCCTCAATCATGGATGGTGACGCAGTGTGAATAACAAGATCGGGCTTAACGGCACGGAAAACCTCCAACATGGAGTCGACGGAGGTGATGTCGCCATCGTAATACTTAGCGCCGGGAAGACGGTTGTTGGTAGTACGCAAGTCAACAACAGAGACAGTCGAGTGGTAGTCCGGGTACCGCGATCCCAGAGTTGGGTACTCGAAGCGTGCATCGCCGACGGGCTTCGGCAGAGCGTAGCTGGGGTCGGTCTCGGAGGGGAAATTCAGCAGGTGATCGACAATGTGCCACCCCAAGAAGCCACAGCCTCCAACCACCAGGACATTGCCTAACTCTAACGTGCGCCTTTTTGCCGACATGATGTGATTTTTTCCTGTAGGGAGATGGGGAATGGGAGTTGAGTGAAAAGGGGCCGGGGAAATTGGCGGAGATAATCAGGTGATCCGTGCGGGCTATCTCGAACTTGGCACTCTTCTACTTCTCTCACTTCCTTCTACTTCATACTAAGATGTTTTATTTGTCTTCTGTCAGAATGAGGCTCGGCCTATGATGCGATCGAATTGACTAGGGTTCGTCTTCGCTATGCAATGGGACAATAAAATATTGGCCAAAAGAAGCTACTTGTACAAAAATCAACAAAGATCGATATTCAAAGGCTATAATACTTGGATCCATTCCACAAATTAAATATTTTTGTCCCTTTTCTGCTGTCCACTAAGAAAATGAGAAGGGGGACGAAATGTCTGTATAACCAGACATGTAAAAAGACTAGGTACATGAGGACGTCTGACCACCAAAAAGACCACCTGAGAGGGCTAAGAATATCATGGCCACATAAGGGGCTGACTATTCTTTTTCATATTCAAATTCTCCAACAGACCCATTATGGAATGTTGAGAGGCACTGGAAGAGGATGGGATTCCTCCAGACGTGTCTCTACACGTGTGATGGCTCTTTCCCGAGGTCACATCTCAGGTTGACTATGGAAGGAAGGAACGTCTCCAGGTCTGGCTTCTATACGCGGGACCTCCGAGCCCTCACTTATCCTTTACCTTCTTCATTTACCCCTTTGGCTTCAATGTTCTCTGTTCAAGTTCATCCGAATCATCATCGCTCCAAGATTCAATCACGACTCCTGCAATATGCATGACCTCTGGAATGGACAATTTACATGGGATCACACTGCTGGCACTATCCACGCCGCCCCTCTCGCTCCACCAGATGTCTATAAGATGGACGAAACGGTCCCGACTGAGCGTTGGGATCGGCGATTTGCATGGGACGGTACCCCTAGCACTACCCATGCCGCCTCTCTCGCTCCCCCCAATGTCTATGCGATGGACGAAACGGTTCCTACTGGAAATACTTCCATGTCTCTTGTCCAAAAACGGCTCGATGCTCTAACAGAGCAGCTTGAGAACCACGAGCTCAGACTAGATGACCTGGAAACGGAATCACTGCCTTCGAGAGATGACACTTTCAAAGTCCCAAACAAAAGGTCAAACCACAGCGGCCTTCTGACACAAGCACAGAATCGTGTGGCCCAAGGGGCAAACAGCTTGGCAGATATAAAGGTAATCGCCGATAGTCGGGATGACCGGAAGAAAATTCGGCGGTGGAAAGGCATTTTCAGAGACCATTATTCTGTGCCTTGGGATGAATGCCAAGTGCAGGATGGGTTGGCAAGGGTTGAAGCTGGCATGCTCGACATTTTCAATATCCGGGCAAATGTGCGCCCACTTGCTAAGTGGCGGATTCCCAAGAATCGCCCCCGATGTCGACAAATTCAGAAGATTTGTGATTATTGGATTGATCTCTGGCGCCATGATCCCTTAATTTCTGTTCCGTCTGAGGCCTCACGTCAACTGTGCGCACTATACAATTCATGATTGCAGCGAACGAGCTTGTCGGTATGGTTATTCCCACTCTAACTGTGTACTTTAGCTAACCTTGCACAGTCAACTCCTCTCATAAGACGGTCCTTGGAGTATCCAAATTCCTCAACCACGCCGGACTGCATGGATTTCGTGCGAGACATGGGTACAGTCAAATATGGCCACCTATCCATTTTATTCATTCTCGCTATGGAGCTGTGCCTGAGGTCATGTTGTCTTCCATTATTGTCTCATCCGCATGTTTATATGTACTTAGATATGAACTATATTTTATTACAAGAGGTTACAAATGTTCTTTTTGTGTATCTATGAATTATGTTTGATATCAAGATCGATTTTCCTGTGTTAAATGGCACTTGACGCCACGCATCTCACAATCCCCGGTCTCTCTGTCATCTTGAAGGATATCACTCAAGCAAGGTAAGACATAGTGATGGTAGGAAAATGATACAGTTCAAGCGAAGTAAAGTTGATAATGATAGCCGAATACTGTCATGTAGCCTGATTATGACACATTTCTCAGTGAAGATTGCACATTCCGGGAAAGTGAGCTAGCTCACCTCAGGACTCCTCCAGAGATGATCGAAGCTTGCGCCTGTAGCGCCTCCGGTCTAGTTCCGAACCCCAGCACAGAGCGGCTGCCTCTGGGTTCACTGTCATGAGGGGGTTGTACGGGGGATTGTCATCTTCCAGCGTGTTGATAATACCCTCGATGTGTTGGCCGATCTCTTCGGCATGCGAAGGAAGATACATCAACACACCGAGCTTGGAAACACGAATGTGGTAGAGAGGTGACTCGACAAAGACCCGAGGTTGTTCCTCTGGGTGTCGTGGACTGATGTAAATCTTAATCTTGATGATGCCACCTTCCAGCTTGGACTCGTTGCGGCCAACGTAAGTGAGTCTCCAGATGAAGGGGTTGCCATCCACCAGTGACAAATCGATCACTTGAGGATAAGCCTTCAATTCCGCCGCAATCTGTTCATGCTGGCCCCTCAATTTAACTGCAATCCCAGCATCCTGCTTGACCAGAGCAACACCCTCGACGGGCCAGCTGTGTGTCTCTTCCATCAATCGGTCTCGAAGGGCCAACAGACGGGCTTGCAGCTCGATGTAGTTCCATTCTCCATCCATGGCATTTCCATACCCTTCAAATGGCATTTGAATGAAGGGCGTTCCTTGTCTGCGTGACTCGTCCGCGATACCTTTCTCGATAGCATTCTGGTAGAACTCAAAGTACCACAAGAACCGTCGCTTGCAAAAGTCGTGAAACTTGCTTTGAGTAAGCAACCCGGGATCAGGTTCGAGTTCCTCATCACTATCTTCTTCCGCGCTGGATTCCTGACTGACCCTTGGCGCCGTTCGGCGGGGAGGAAACCAATTTTGGAAGGCTTGTTCAAGAGGTGTGATGACTGCTAGTCGAAGATTCTCATGACGGATCTAGCATAAATGTGAGCCAACATTGTCAAGTTTATTCTAGCAAGATCGCGATCTTTACCTTGGATTTGTAGATCTCCATATTTTCTGTATCGTTCGCCCTTTCGTTGTCTTCAAACCCTGGTTCCAGGGTATACGGGTTTGATGATAACAGGCTCTGAATTGACAGCATAACGGATTCCAGCCCCTGTGCAGGCGACCATTGCTCACCCCGAGAACCATGCCAAGTTCTGTTGTGATGTTAGCGAGGCTCCATAAAAGCCATCCATGTTGTTGGACAATCTTACCCCAAGATCGACCTGGACAGTGTCAGTATCGGGCTCTGCAGAAATCCAAAAGTTCCCCAGGGCGCACTCACAAGCAGACCTTCCCATTGGCATACAGATTAGGACCAAAGCGAGTTCGGCCTTTGTTGGTCGTCCGGATCTTCACTACCGGCGGATTTGCTGGGTAATCTATGCCGCTGTGATTTAGCAAGTGCCGTCTACGAAAGAGAAGACCGTCTTACCTGATGGGATTTTGATGGAGAACTGATGATTACAATAGGTTAGCCATACTTCTATAAGCGTGCTCAGGGCAAGCCTTGGATAAGTAGATCGTACCTCATAAAATCCCAGTTCGTATGGGGTACCTGGAGGTCCAATGATGAGAGCCTGGATATCACGAATGTTGCTTTCTTCGTAACGGACAGTGAAAGCTGTACCGAGGTCAGCATGTTGGTCTCCATAATGGCTTGAAGTGTCAAAGAGCCAAGGTAAGGAGATCTCATACCAAGCTGCTCGCTCCGCTCGACCTGTCTCAATTCCTGCAATGTGGAGATTAGTGATCCGGGTAATTTGGCAAAATAGATCATTGGAAAAGCACGTACACGAACGAGGCGCAGGGTGCACTGGTCACCCATCTTGCAACGTCTGGGGTGATCTGGTCATGTGTCCGTGTATTGTAGAGGGCGAAGAGTACCTGGGTAGGAGGTTGGAAAACAAAGGTGTATCAAAATCAAAAAAATGATGTCCGTACTTAAAGAAGGATGAAGAGGTAAAGAAGGCAAAATCAGGTTGGTTGAAATTCAAGGCAACTTTGGACAGTTTGTCCCTTCAACCTTCATCTTTTCAAATGTTTTTTTGTTCTTTCGTATTCCGATATTTTCAATGTTCTATCCTTTCTCTTTCTTCTATGACTTTTTTCTTACATTCAACAAATGTGCATATGTTCTCCTTTTTTTTCTTTTTGTTTACCCACGTCATTTTCCAGCCTCCCACTTTCTACTGTACGGGTAATCACATCAACACATATTACCTCGCCTAATGTAATGATCAGTCTGATGAGATTATTATTCCATGGACCTCCCTAGAAGCGTTGAGAATTTCGCAAAGCACACTTGGGTACATGTACTATGTAGATACATACATATGTATTGTCTACGTAGTATGTACCTGTATTGAATCTTCCTGTTGTAGTAAATATTCTCAGTATTCCATGTCTTTGAAATCCAGATGTCCTTAAAAGATACCAACATTTGAAACATATAGACTTAACAAATAACATCAAAGGTTACCAACAGAATACATATGTAGCCTTACATTAGACATCTGGTGCTATTTAAGGTTGCATCTACATATGTATTACGACTACAACACGAGAGAGAGAGAAGGGGGGGGGAGACACTAATGTTCCAAACAAACTACAAGGCATTATTTCTTATAATAAATTAATATGAAAATAATGAAAATATTTAAAAATTGAAGCAGAATGTTCTATAAAAAGCACACTGATGGCACATAGGGGGCGATACGGAGTACACAATAAGATGTGTCTACTCCATACATGCACACAATACACAGTACAATATTGATAATTGTCGGATACTTTTAACTTAGGTCGGTCTGAATGAATTCAAGGACACTCCAGTAATGTGAAATATCCCAGTAATCCTCCAATATGCCAGTAGAAATGGAGATTGTATATTGACCACGTGACCCAGGGTCCCGAACTAATTAGGGGGGGCAACAAATGCCCAAGCCATCTCCATCTCCATTCCTCCCCAGCCCACTTCTTTTCCCCTCGCCCTTGCACCTTATTCTTTCTTTTTTTTTTTTTCCCTATCTTGTATCTTGTTCTTGGAGTCCTGGAATTTGCCGTCGGTTGAGTTTGGGATGATTGTCGCCCGATAATCCACGCCCTCTGTTGGTCTCACCTTGAAAGCTCCCCAATCCCCTCGAAATTCGGCCCCCGCGTCCTCTAGCCCGCGCGCTTTCAGACCCTTCGTTCACAGCTACCTTCCTCTATACCACCTCCCCAATTCGATTCCCGTGATTTTGCGCGCGCCCTATTCCCGTCACTACTACATCGGCCACCCCCGCGTGTCATTACATGGCGTGAGGGTGAGTACACTCTGGGGAACAACAGTGAGCCCAGTTAAACCAGCCCAAGCATGGGATTCTAATTTAAGAATCAGACTCTCGACCATACGCGCCCAGCCTACCTTCAATTCCCCGCCAATCTGTAACCGCGTTGCATCTTCGATTCAACACTTCCCGTAAATTCTGTTTACCACGTTACCTCGCCCGTTCCCTACTCTCTATTATTTGCATGCAGCGTTCGGCGTGATTCAACCCAACAAACCCCGCCATATTTCTGCTGACGGGGGACCAATATGCCCCCCGGTGGACTCCCAGCCAGCCTGGTCGCAGGCAACCCCAGCGGCCGTCCCACCGTCGATACCTCTGGCTATGGGGCTAGCTATACCAAAAACACACCCACATCTCCTGAGGACAGTTTAATTCCGTTCGACTCACCATCAACACGAACGGGAGGCCCAAGCCCAATCACTCCGGTGAACCAGGAGGATGGTGGGCGCACGAGTCGTGGCCTGGGTCCTGACCAGGCCGGCTTCCGCGACCGCTCAACACCCCGAGATCGCTCGCGAGTGAATGGGCGTCAAAATAAGTCTCCCGGCGGCTCATCGCGCCTGTGTCAAAAGTGCGGTGAATCTCTCACTGGTCAGTTTGTTCGAGCGTTGGGCGGTACTTTTCATCTGGAGTGTTTCAAGTGCGAAGTAAGTTGCTTCTTCTAGGCCTTTTGGAAATCTTTTCTAACTCTGCACTCCTCAGGACTGTGGCGAGATCGTTGCTTCCAAGTTTTTCCCCGTCGATTCAGAAGATTCAAGCTGCCAATTTCCTCTTTGTGAAACCGATTACTTTAGACGACTGAGCCTCCTCTGCCACGAGTGCGGCGGCGCACTACGTGGATCATACATCACAGCCTTAGACCGGAAGTATCATATTGAGCACTTTACCTGTTCCGTCTGTCCGACCGTCTTCGGTGCTCAGGACTCTTACTATGAGCACGAGAGCAAGGTTTACTGCCACTTTCACTACTCAACCCAGTTTGCTCAGCGGTGCCATGGGTGCCACACTGCGATCCTAAAACAGTTTGTCGAGATTTTCCGCAACGGTCAAAATCAACACTGGCACCCCGAATGTTATATGATCCACAAGTTCTGGAATGTCCGGTTATCCCCTGCTGGCCAAACATGGGAGCCTCCGCCAGTGGATGAGGATGCCAGCGAAGATGAGCGGAAGCGTATTCGCGACGAGGAAGATATTATGGAAGAGAAGGTCTTTAATATTTGGAACACCCTTTCGACCTTTGAAGAATCATCGGCCGCTTGCATCTCAGACATGCTGCTTCACGTGAGCAACGGCGCTTACATCGATGGTGTTCTTGTAGCCAAGCGCTTCATTGAACATGTGGAAATCCTCTTCGGTGCAGTCGATCAGTTAGCGGATTATATCAAATCCCACGAGTTAAAAGGTAAGTCTCGCGCAGCTGACTCCATGTCGTCAGGGGCGATGCCTGATTCTTTCGAACCAGAACTTTCCTATGGCCGCGAAGCCAAACTTCTCTGCAAAAAAATTGTCGCTTTCTTCGCCCTTCTATCGAAAACCCAAGAAACCGGGGTACGCAAACTTGGCGTCACCCAGGAACTTCTGTCTCTTGTTACTGGTCTCGCTCATTACCTCAAACTCCTTATCCGCATCGGTCTACAAGGTGCACTCAAACTTGAACGCGAGAAGTCTGCGCCAGACGGGTTACAAAATTTCCTGGACCGCCTTCGTGATCTGGAATCATTAGCAGGGCGCGAAAATGACGATACACCAGTCGACCTGATGGATGGGGTAGAAGGTTTGGCCGATCAACTCTCAGATTGCTGCATCGCCTGCAAAGAACCAATTGACGACGAATGTGTTCAGTGGGGACAGAGTCGTTGGCACATCAAACCGCCTCATCTTTCATGCAAATCATGTGAGAAGGACTTGACCGCTGATCTGCAAGACGCATTGTGGAGCGGCAGCGAGGAGCAAGTCTACTGCGGCGCTTGCGCCCACCGGATGAAACTGGGCCCCACTGTGAAAGGTGGTTTCACTCCAGTTTCAAAATTGCAGCAATTTGTTTTCTTACTGAAAGTGGCACTTGCGCGGCTCCTTGCTGTACTGCGATCTGGGGGGACCTTGCCTCAAACGTCAGGTAGGACATTTTTATATTACCCCCATGCCGCCGGCAGTTTGTCTAACTTGATTCGCCCCAGACGACCCCAACCTTAACGATTATGACAACAAAGACGGCCATCGAGTCACACCCCAGGTTCGCCGGGCAAACACACGACAGTCATATGGCGGTGCCTCGCGAGATGGCTTCGAAGAAACATCCCTTGAGCAGACTGTTGGCGAGATGCGTCGGCTGCGCTCCATTCGCAACGAGCGAACCTTATCCACAACATACAAACGCGCCCGCGCATCCAGAATCATTGACGGACCAGAGGGCAGAAGTGCTCGACCGGGGTCATCCGGCAATGATGGCACTGACCCTAGGGGCCACGGTTTCCAGATTGTTGAAGAACGGGATGCCAACGGCGAAACCGTTACCGATCTGACTTTTGGGGCCCAGGATGCTCTGACGCTAGATGACATCCCTCGCATTGTTGCTGCTGAGCAAGCCAAGGAGCAGCGACCCAATGCTTACAGGCATGCTGGTACCAAGCTCATTGGGGGAACAGAGCCGATGCCGAAGTACAACCAGGGTCACCAGCGGGGAGTATCTAGTGGAAATCTGGAGGCCCTCATGGAGCCAACCCGGACCAAGCGGTACTTCTCGGAACTAACTGCTTTGGAATATTTCATCGTTCGCCACGTTGCTGTGCTACAGATGGAACCCTTGGTAGAGGGCTATTTCAACATGGAGGAACTACTATCTCTGATTGAGTCGCGCAAACCTACCATATGGAACATCTTTGGCCGTGCATTCAAGGACAACAAGAAGGGCAATAAGAAAAAGGGTGTATTCGGTGTCGGTCTGGATTATTTGGTCGAGAAGGAGGGCACAGAGTCAAGTCACGGTGTTGGCCCTGGTGCTCTCCGCATCCCGACGTTGGTTGATGATTCTGTTTGCGCTATGCGACAGATGGACATGTCTGTGGAGGGTGTCTTCCGAAAGAACGGCAATATCCGCCGATTGAAGGATACCGCGGAGCTAATCGACACCAAGTATGAGCAAGTTGATCTGACGAAGGAAACGCCTGTGCAGATCGCAGCTCTCTTGAAGAAGTTCCTCCGCGAGATGCCCGATCCGCTGTTGACTTTCAAGCTACATAGACTCTTTGTCATCTCACAAAGTAAGTTTTCATGCTATGGTAACCGGCCTGCTCGCGCAATGCTAACCTATGTCGCAGAAATGGAGGACCCGGAGAAACAAAGGCGACTACTTCACTTGACATGCTGTCTGCTCCCCAAAGCCCATCGTGATACAATGGAAGTCCTGTTTGCCTTTTTAAGTTGGACGTCATCCTTCTCGCATGTGGATGAAGAGTCTGGAAGCAAGATGGACATTCACAATCTTGCAACTGTCATCACGCCCAATATCCTCTATCCGAATGCCAAAAACAGCACAGTGGAGGAGAGCTTCCTGTCCATTGAGGCTGTCAACGCCCTGATCGCGTATAACGATGTATTCTGCGAAGTAAGTTGCCCGGGTTGAGGTCTTGCTATAATTGTGCTGACTCTATCAATAGATTCCAGAAGACCTACAATCGGTCTTGGGTGATCAAAATCTGTTCAGGGAGAATGCCGAAGTGACTACCAAGGAAATCCTCAAACGATACGGCGATATTGCTCGAGGCAGCTTTGCACAGAAACCGGAGAACGGTGGCGAGACCTTCACGATCACCACCCCGAACCGAACTAATAGCACTCCCACCTCGGCGCGTATTGAGACTGATCCTTCTCAGGATGCCGCCTGGCAGATGCAAAGTTCTGTTCGCCATGTGCCCGGCCCCGGCGGACACTCTCACTCGGCAAGCACCAACGCCCAGACTGGACTTGATTTCGGTCCTCCCCCAGCAGCGTATCACCGTGACCGTAGCACCAGCAACGGTAGCCAACCAGTTGCAGGGGCACCTGATGGCCAACCATCAAATGTGGCATATAGGCCGCGTCCGAGTGCAGGCGCCATGGGTGTTACTGGGTAGACTGGATCTCCTTATACTCCTACAGAACTGCAATACTGATACATCACCATCCGACCTCGACTTGCATCCATCCGTCTGATTCGTTTTCAATGGATCGTTTTCGTTCCTCGTTTCTTAGGACCTTCTTAGCGTTCTTTTCCTTTTCTTTTTTGTCGAGTGATAGGGCTGGTTGACGGAGTTTCCCCTTTCTTTTCTTTTTCCATGAAAATTCCCCAAAAGTGATCAACAAGCTGCTTGGTCGCCATTGATTAGTTTTTGTTTTCTCTCTATCTCTATAGTGGCTGGGATGCCCATTTTCTTTTCCTTGTTCATTTGCATCTGATTCGAGGGATCAGCCATACCCATACCTGTCCCTCTGGGCATAAATGTCCTGTTTTTCCATTCTCTCTCGCTTTTGATTCTGAGCATGCTCATTCTTTTTTCGTGGGCCAGGCTACGGCTATACCTAGACCCTTTTTTTTTCCCTTTTTTTTCCCTTTCTTCTCCTTTGATTCTTCTCCCTCGGGTCTATTGCTTAACAAGAGCCAGGGTACCTTTATTTCCTTTCTTATTTGTTCAATCAACACGATTGCCATGATATATATGTGCTGTGTAGTTGCCTAAGAGAGATACTTACATTGTAGAACCTTGCATACATATGTACCTGTATGTACCCTTATTCGTTGAAGGAGCTGACGGCGGATGGATCTTGACATTGATGAGTTCACAATCGAGGTGGACACTGTTCTCTGGCAAGTTCAAGCTTGGATCTACTGGGTGTGTCAGGTCCTTAGACCAGATCCAATCGTTTCCCTTATTCCAACAAGGATCCTCTGGTATGGAGGATCCTCGAGAGAATTTCCAGTGAGATCGTTCGTCAATACGGTGGCCATTGTTACTGAGGGGAAAAGATCCTCAGGGCGGTAGAGACGGGTATGATCATACTGTTCTAGGCTAGGCGGATGGTCTCGCTGCCACTAGCGATTTGGAGGCGGCGAGCAATTGGGATGAAGTGGGTGCGCAGGACCCCAGGGTAGTCAGTACATTAGATGCGAATGTACTTGATGGAATCGTTCATCCGGAGAAATGCTTCGAGCTCCTGACTGTTTAATGGCATGGTAGGAAGGCTGGCAGACAAGAGGTGTCGAGATATCCGGAAAGGCAATGGGGAAGTAATATGCATCAAAATGCCCACTTTTCACGCACAGTGCGATGTGTGTTTGATCAACCTTTTTCTTTGTTGCGTGTTCATGCCCAGTTGAGGGGATTTATCAAATGCCAAACAGCTTACTACCTTGGACAGGTGGGTTTCTTTGCTCCTCCTCTGCTCGTCTCTTTGGCTTTTTCCTACCTATCAACGAAATCGCATGATCTTCCACATATTCATCAGAATTCCCTACCGACCATGAATCTTAGCCATATCATTTTATGTCTCAACGCTAGAGAAGCTGCACAATCCTTCATTATTGTGGTGAACTCGAATAACGTGATATAGGGTCACTGTCAGCTCGTCTGGGATTCGCATGGTTTATTATTTGATAATGCTTTCATGATAAGCAAAGTTGGGTCATAGCGACAGGCATGTAGGATATGCCCAGGCGTCAAGAAAATCTTACGAAGACATATTCCAACTCGCGAGGCTGAGGTCCATCCTTCGCGTCATGATATTGTTCTTCATCTTGCGAGAGCGATGATGATATCCTTGGAAATCAAATTATCAACATGGCATATATCTGACATCTATCTCAAACATCATCCTCAATTCCATAATCCTTCAAATCCTCCATCCCGGGCAATGCATAGACGGCACTATGGACCCCTCCAAAAATTTTCAGATGTCGTTCCCCCCGGAATTCCATACCGATCTTCTCTAAGACTCTTCGACTGCGCTTATCATTTTGAGCACAAAACCCAAACACGCCCTCCACACCTAACTCTCTCTTTGCGTAGGCGATCAGTCCAATTGCCGCTTCAGTCGCATATCCCTTCCGATTCTCTTGCGGCAAAATAGTGTATCCCACGTCAGGCGCTGTGTATGCGTTCTCTCCATTTCCCTTCATAAGGGACACGATTCCAATCGGTTTGCTTTCGGCCAATGAGGCCCCAGGGTGCGGCTTCAAAGATACAAGCATTTGTCCATATCCATTTTTCTTGTAGTTGCTTTGGACTTTATTAGTGATGAACTCGTCGATCTTTTCTTGTGTATCAAGGCCTGTGTTTCCTTCTGCCTCAATAAATTCATCTGTATTCCAGAGGTGGTGAAGAAAGGTACTGTGGGAAAGGTTTCCCGGCTCAAGGTAGGAAATGTGTAGCCGTTGAGTTGGGATACTGAAATGGGCTGGCATGAAGATACTTGTCATAGTGGGCATTTATGGAGTTGTGCTGTCTGAGTATATAAGAAACAACTTAATTGAACATAATAGAGGACACTGCTTAGTCGTAGACTAGCAGATAAGACCATAAACAAGCGCGATGGTTGTGGGAAAAGATAACTGAAATGGTACGCTCTATAAATAGTTAGCCGAGGGACTCTCATTAGTAAGTGAGATGGACCCCCTGCCCTCCATATTTGTCGAGAGTGAAGTCAATATCGCGACCTAATCAGTGCCGATGTACATGTGAGAGAACGGTATGGTTGCGCAGCTTGGGGTGAGGGAAATAATCATATTGCCTCAGAACGGGGTTATAAACCTATACATGAGCAATAAAAGATCTAGTTGGGCTTTTTTTTTAATCGATTATCTAGCTGAACAAATCCCAAACAGTATCTCCAGGTTGTGCCTGAGGCATTACACTGATAGGTTCTTTTTCTGTCTGGCGCGCCAAGTTCCACAACAAGCTCTGATCTCTGCAACGGTGCTCAACACCTTCACCATTTATATCATCCCGTAGTATGTCCCCATTCTTGTCGAGAATGCTCTTCGGCCTTTCCAGCGTTCCATCCGCTGAACAAAGGAGTGATTGTGCAATATATGATAGGCAATGGCCCGCATGCGCCTCATCTGCATGCGAAGAGTGATGTATGTCGCTATTGCTGTTATGGGATTTTATCTTCACAATCTCTCGTAGCAAGGCGAGGCAATGCAACGAGTGGAACATGCTAATACCCCACCCTGTTCGGTATGTCTCATTATGGCGAACCCAAAGGAACCCGCCATCATTTGTCGTCGTCATTCGTTGCCAGGCAGCATCTCCGTTCGGAGAAAAATCTTCCAACTCTTTGGCTGTGTGGAATTGGTATAGATTGAGACTTGGGGGAGTCGACACAGTGTTTGATTGGAACGACGGCATGATAGAGGTAAGAGGAAGGTACGGCCAGGAGAATAGTAAACCAAGGCAGGCTATAGCTAACACTGCGACGGTGCTTAATATTGCTGAGAGAAATGTGGGAACCTTCAAAGACATGATGCGAGACAGGCGGGATGCTAGCTTTGTGTTCGCGAGTTCCATGTAAGAATAGATTCTGTATAGACTTCCCACAAAGAAATATATCTCGGCTACCCCAAGACTAGGTATTATAGATACCGAAAAGTTGAATTGTAATTACTCCGTACTAGGCTCAAAATTTGCGATAATGTAGAATTAAAACGAAACACCGGTTATTTTTGCATCCTTGCCCCTCACCTTGAGTTTGAACGCGATTTCGGCATTATTATCCTCTTAGCTCCAGAAGGATGCAGATCCTTGGGGAACACTTGGTCTCCCTAAAATAGTTAGATTGTCTATGCAGATAAGCACGGCTCAATCTTTTTTAGGGGACCACCGGAGTCCGGTAGAATTGGTCCCAAAATGGGAATTGGTCTCAAAATGGGCTTTGCCACGTAGTCTTATGTATGTAAGCAGTAGATCCCGTGGTGGTGGCGTAGGGGATTCCCTTTGATGACATGGCCCGCTACTGTTGGACCCTTAGAGCCAAGGCGGGGAAAGTGGGTATTGCTTATTGTTAGAACAGAGATCTCCTAGGGCCCAAGAAAGAAAGTATATGCTCCTGTAGTACCTAGTAGGGGTACCTAGTAGTAAAATATGCTGTATTTTCCCCCACACTTATCGACAGTGTCTATATTACTCCTCTTTCGCCTATGTGAAGTATTCTGTAAAATATCATTTTTATCGGCAAGAGAAGACCAAATAGATTACTTACGAGTCTGGATTCCCTCCTCTCCAAGATTTAGCGCTTCGTTATAAGCTATCGACTCGGACGAGAGTCACACGGCATGAATTGGCCGTTCAGGTTTAGTTCCGAGTCTGCAATGCGACGCTAGATTTCCTCCTTTCGTCTGAACTTCTCCAACCCTGTTCCTACCCAATTTCCACCGCTCTTTTCTTTGAAATTGTGCTTTCGTAGGAACCAGCCGAGACCCCTCCTTCCAGACAAGCATTTTGGGACCCTACTACCGTCTCTATGTAGCTGTATCTTATTTGAACAATGTACTTCAGTTTTACAAAACTATAAGTCCATTGTACATGAAATTGCACTAATAATAACCATGTATGGATTTGGCTCTCTACCCTGAAATTGCGGTCTATGTCGGATCCGAGGCCTTACGGAGGGGAACTCATCTCAGCGACTCCAGGGGGCTTCATAGGCATCAGTGGGGTATGCTCTGGGAGCTGATGCCGCTCCGTCCATTCCAGCACTTGCTCATAGTCCCTGCAAACATGCTCGGTATTGAAATTGGGCCATGGCTTTGAACGACCTTCGACCCACTATCGGCCGAGTTAGTCT
Source organism: Penicillium flavigenum (assembly GCA_002072365.1). NCBI lineage: Eukaryota > Fungi > Ascomycota > Eurotiomycetes > Eurotiales > Aspergillaceae > Penicillium > Penicillium flavigenum. The sequence goes on from MLQL01000046.1 coordinate 104,615, forward strand.
CCATCTATCACAGAAGGCCGTTCAGAATTAAGACTTACGTGAGATGTGACAACGCCAACATCCACATGACACATAATGAATTGGCGAAGGATTTCCACGCAGTGATCTAAACAGGTCAGGATCGGTAGATTTTGGGGCTATTTTGCTGCATGAGTACTTACCTAGATGCATTTCGAACATTGCGCGATTCTTGGTAAAATCCGGATCAAAGGCATCATAGTAGTCAAACTTGAAGTGGGTTGACTTGCGAAGCAGGTTCTACATGATTAACGGTAGTCAGCACGTCGCTCGCTGAACTTTAGAGTTTGGTTGGATGGCCATACCAAACAATGAAAATGATGTGTCGACTGCGGAACTAAGAAGTACTGCCCACCATCCTCTGGTGCATTTTTAACCGCTGTCTCGGGATCGCTATCAAGGCGTAGGAATTCGTCTCGTGTTAGTGGTATGTCAAGTGGCCGTACTGTGATGGTTTGTTACTCGCTGTGCTTCACTTTTCTGCTGGTTATTCACTGCATACTTATAGATATCCGATTCCATGCTGCATCAACCTCGGGACTGGGAGGTCCACGGTAAGGCGATGGCCAGTCAAGGGAGCCATTGACACGGATTACTGGACTGTGCATGTTGAGCCCCTCCAAAAGTGGTGCTGCAGTTCAGTCAACAGATTGAGCAGAAAGGATGGGGAAGGTTATTATCTAACAGTAAGATGAGAGTTGTTTCTGGCAATCCTGGTTGATATACTGCTCGAAGGACTGTTGGTTAGCCACAAGGGCGACCGCGAGAAGGACGGCCAGCGCCCATCCGAGATAGGGATGAACAAGACCAAAAGCTCCCGTGGTGGAGTCATAATGGCGACCAAGCATTCGTGGAGGGTGCTGTAAGTCCTGTTGTTGCTCTTCATCTTTATCAATCACATGGTATCCCCAAATCTTTTTGTAAACTGTTGAATAAAACGAAGCCATGTTGAAGATATTGCTGAGAACAAGAGGAGGTTGAAGATAAAAGTATAAAACCGGAAGGGACCCTGTAGGTAGCTAAGTATTGTAAGCTTCAGATTATGTCTTTTACAAGTCTCCAACGTTCCAAGGAAGTTGTAGATTTACATATGCAACTTACTAGGCGGGTACTAGTAGGTAATTACCCATGTATTTTAAGATACCACGATCGACAAGTTCCCAGCGTTCTCAATGTGGATCCCTAAGATACATTTGGTATGTACCCATTTACCTAGTTAGTGGCCTACTAGTCTTGTACATGCATTGGAATGCGAAAATCCTGCTGTACCACTAGATGCAATACTGCTGTCTCCATTCATCCCTGGTTGTTCTATTCTCAATTCACTATTCCAGCAACGGCTAAGGTCTCACAATAAACGAGGAAAAGAGTGTATTCAGTGAAACTAAGTAGCTTAAAGGCCAAATGAAAAGCAAGGGAGCGTTCTGTCTCCTCCCGACTCAATAGATACAATCATTAGCTGCATCTCTTTGTCATCCAAGCACGACCAGGCCTGTTCGGAAGTCGAGATAAGTCCTATAAGGTAGTATAATATCCTCTACTCATCAAAACCATAGCTGCCATGAACGTAGGCCGAGTTGGTGCTGGCCTCATCACGCTTCTTCTCATCAAAGCCGTAGCTACCATGAACGTAGGCCGAGTTGGTGCTGGCCTCGTCACGCTTCTTCTCATCAAAGCCGTAGCTACCATGAACGTAGGCCGAGTTGGTGCTGGCCTCGTCACGCTTCTTCTCATCAAAGCCGTAGCTACCATGAACGTAGGCCGAGTTGGTGCTGGCCTCGTCACGCTTCTTCTCATCAAAGCCGTAGCTGCCATGAACGTAGGCCGAGTTGGTGCTGGCCTCGTCACGCTTCTTCTCATCAAATCCGTAGCTGCCATGAACGTAGGCCGAGTTGGTGCTGGCAGAGGCTTCATTCTTCGCAGACACTTTAATTTTGTCAGCTCAATGTATCATGGCTCGATCCGAGACCAGGGGAATATTACCATCCTCGGAAGCAATAGGAGCTCCAGCCACAAGGGCCGGAACAGCAAATGCCGCGACGAAGAAGGCAGAGATAGTGAACTGCATTGTTTCTTTTGGATATAGCTAGCAGTTTCTAGGAAAATTCCTGGACCGGATAGAGGGGGAAACTTGATGATCAGACTGAAAAGGAACAGGGTAGAGATAATTCTCTTACCCTATACTATTATATATACATGCCCATAGATCGCTTCGATACGGCATGCAACGAATAATCTAACCGGAATCCCGGACGGCTAGCAAAATCCGATATTTTGTCAAGGGAATTAGTCAATTTGGCTTGGAATTGCATATTAAAGCTAGGAGGAGGTCTTGTTCGTATCCAAAATACGCAAAACCGGGATTTGAACTAGGGTACGAAAGGATTATGACAGTAGTTGTATCTATCGCATTAGAAGGATGAGAGGGGGAACTAAAACCATGCAGATAGTGGTAAAATGTGGAGTTTTCGGCATCCTTCGTTAACCAGCTATTCTTTGGTCTTACCTAAGACTCTCGACGCTAACTTTGCACCCTCTACATAATGTTACCATGCTAACACCTTGCAGATAGCGCTGGAATGCGGAGTTTCCCGGAGTGCATCGTTAACTTGCAATTCTCTCGTCTGGCCTAAGACTCTCGACGCTAATCCTGCGCCCAATTACAACACGAACACTTTGCATATAGCGGTGGAATATCATGTTTTTCGGAATGCTAATTCTTTTCTGCCATCTAGACTCTACATTTGAATGATTTATGACTTAGGCAATCTTATGAAGTTCATTATATTGGGCCCTGTCGGCAAATTTTCAACTCCAAAGTCCCCGATGAGGCTCAAAGCATGTCAATGAGATCAAAAGGTTTGGGGCATCTTGTAGTCGCGTGAGTGGGAGCAATTTAGGCTTTCTGCAAATTGTAGGGTTGTATTGCATATGCCAAGCAATTCCAACAACAGCGCAGGCTTATATCTCATCCGCAGGCCGAGGATTATCTGCAACCTGGAATAATACGGAAGATCCTCCAGTCTCCTACCAGATACGGTATAGTAAAATATCATTGCATCCGTAATATCCATATCAACGATTTCAAGGGTACCGGGCTACTTCCCACCTTGTTCACTGAGGCGTTTGTTTCCCTAACTGCAAGCAAACTTTCGGGCAATAATTCAAAGATAACTCAGACAATCAGGAGGAAAATGAAGTATGAGGCAGTCCCAGCCACCGATGAGGGTGAAGAGGGTAAGGTGTCTGGCCATACCCCAGAGCCTTGCCCTAGGTACATGTACTCAAGAGAGCTACTGGCAACAACATCACTCTTGATTGTGTTGCTTGTTCTGAGCAACCTAGGATGGATCTGGGTCGCGCTCTCACGGCCCTCTACCTCTACTCATCATCTTTCTAACTGTACGTTATTCTTTTTTCAAGTCAATACTTCAAACCACGCTCATGAATACTTAGTCCCAACCATTGACATGACCCATACCACCTTTTATCAAGACACACCTTTCAATGGCGAGGACGAGGAAAAACATCACGCGGACGAGTTATGGAAGGGTCTCTTTCCGTGTAAGTCGGATCATGCTACATTACAGTAGAAGTTATTAATGTATCATACAACAGCTGGGAATGGGCAAGTCTCCATTTCCAACACAGAGGCAAGCGCCAACAAGCTTCCAGACTCGATCTCGGATCCAGACGATGGGGACAAAGTGATGTATGTTCTCGCCGGATATCATAATTTGCATTGTTTGGTACGTCTATCAGCTTGAACTGCCTAAGAATGATTCATCAATAATACCTGATAGACAATCCTCCGATCTGCATTCTTCCATTACCACGTTCATGGCAAGGAAATGTCACCGTGGCCTCATGTTGTGCATTGCTTAGATCAAATACGACAAACCCTCATGTGCAATTTCGACATGACTTTCGTCCCAATGACTGGACCGAAAGAGTTCAAGGATGGCCATGAGCATGTGTGCAAGGATTACTGGCAGATTCATAACTGGACGTCTACTTACCGATCTGCGTATGCACCAGGAGATGATGATCTTGATCATTGAGAAGTGAGACTGGGAAATTTGAATAAACCAAAAAGGTCTAGTGTGATTAATTTGGGAATCTGTACAGACACTTCTATTCTCCAGGCAAGGACTTACACGCACTTTGAAATCCGAATTAAACAAGAATAGTCAGCCGCATAAGTCTCCTTAATGGTCTTCACCGATGGCCTTATTACTGATCCTTTTTTGGTAGTCTGCTCAGGTGGACTTCTTGCACGTCTAGTTATAGAGATATTTTGTCCCCCTTCTCAGTTTGTTTTGAGAGATAACAAAAAAGGACCAAACAAGGCTTAATTCGTGGAAGAGACTTTTCTATGCGTAACCTTTGATACTATGGGTATGATATTAGAATTTCCAACTTTTAAGAGCAATATGTTAAGACTGGTATTGAATTATTGGCTTAACCTTCAGTTCATAGCCAATTTAGGGTGAAGAAGCAACTTCGGATCATCAGGATTGAAAGATCTCTTCGAAGTCCATTCCTGGATTTTCTCCCAATTCACGCATTCGTGGGTCCTCCGGAACGAAGGCTTTGGGGCCATATCATCATCGACCCAATGGAAAGTCATCAAGGATAAATCTGCGTTGCAAATCAGGTTTTGTCGGATGCTGTCAATGCAGTGGTCGACATGCGTAGGGGTCCATGGCATAGTATCATTATAGTAATCTTGGAAGACAAAGTGACGGACATATTTCTTTTTTTGTTCTAGTTAGTGCTGTTCAGTCAAATATTACACCGTCTTATACTTACCAGACAATGCAATTGATGAAAGACATCGAGGATGCCGTAGTAGCCTGAGCCGTCTTCAAGGGGAATAGATTCCACGCCTGATTTGGCCAATTCTTCGCCTGATACACGAATATTGGCGTGGAACAAGAGATCCTGCCATGCTTTATCAAGCTCCGGTCGAGGAGGGCCCTTGTAGACATTGCCACGGAGGACGGAAGCATCAAGGATTTTCTCCTCTTTGGTGACAATGTCATCAGCAGGCGCTTTGGTCTTTTAGTAACATGCTTCGGGGAACAATATGAGGTTTTGGTCGACTCACAGTATACTATTGGATGTCTTTGAGTGCATGGAGAAGAACATCCACGTTTGACGAAAGATGCTAGGGCTATTGAATATAAAGCGAAAAACAAAAGAAGCGCAAAGATACTAGCTAATGGTACGCAGTCGAGCCGCGCCTTTCTTGAACGCACGGGAGGTTCTTCGGAGTGGTCCGTAAGAAGTCCCTGGTCGTCTCCGATCGATATTCTAGCCTCGCTGTCCATGATTGAGAAAGGAAAAGGAAAACCAAAAGCGATCGCAATGAGCGGTGGGCAGTAGAGGCCTATGGTTCAATCTCTAGACTCCGCACGCACCGATTGACAATTGTCACTACATATCTCTGTGAGCTACGGTGGCGGAAAGACTCCCGCTGAAATGCAACCTCTTTCCCTTTGTGGCGCTCAGGGTGCATAAGCCGTAAATACGAAATACCACCACATCAGTAATTACCGTAATTCAGTATAGCGTATGTATACCCTAGTAATTTTATAATTTGGCAGCCATCTGAACAATCCTGGGATGGAGGCTGTATTATCCAAAATGCCCAGTAGCGAGTTCTGCTTCAACTCGCCTCCTGTCACAACATTCGCCTATGATGCTACATCTCATTTTGTGCTTGGTGTTGTACACCAATCTAGTACACAGCCAGCTTCCATTCCTTCGAGAACATGTACATATTGACTATAAAACGGTCGGCATATGTGAGGAGACACCTGGTGTAGAATCCTTTTCGGGCTACATTCGATTGCCCCCAGACACGTTGGAGGAAGTCGGACTAGACCAGTCCTACCCGATGAATATCCATTTCTGGTACTTCCAGAATCGCGAAAGAAAAGAAGACGCACCCTTGACAGTTAACCTAGGAGGCGGCCCAGGAGCTTCCACTTTGATGCAACTGTTTAGGGAGCACGGGCCGTGCAAAGTCAATGCAGATAGCAGTACTACGCGCCAGAACCAGTGGTCATGGAATTCAGAGTCTGACATGTTGTATATCGATCAGTCCGTCCAGGTTGGGTTTAGTTATGACCATCTCGAGGAGGGGGCGCAAAGCGCCTTTGGAGAAGTGTTGCTGGATGCGAATTCAGAGAGTGCGAAGAGCGCGGCAACACCAGGTTTCCGTCGAGGGTTCTTCAGCAGTAACGACCCAAAACAAACTACCAATAGCACTCAAAGTGTGGCACAGAGCACATGGCTCTACCTGCAGATCTGGCAAGCGATGTTTGATCGACGTCAATCTTCCAACCCGACGATCAACATCTGGTCATCCTCATACGGGGGTCATTACGCAACAAGCCTAGTTAAATATGCGCTAGAGCAGAATGCACGACTCGAATCTGGATATCTGAGTTCAGATCTGTATACGAAGATGCACATAGGATCGGTGGGATTGACCAACGCCTGCCTCGATGCGCCTGTTCAATTGCCATACTACGCTAAGATGGCACGAGAAAATACGTACAACATGTCTCTTATTACCCAGGCCGAGTATGACTCTGTGCAGCGGCACCTTACGCAACCAGACGGCTGTCTGGAGAGGATCGCAGCATGCAGAGCTGCGGCACCTGCGCAGGCAGACGACTTCGGGCAGAATGCAGCTGCGAATGCGATATGTCACGAGGCCAACTCCTACTGTGGAAAGCATATCACGGGCATGCTCTCCACCAGCGGCAGAAGCGCGTTCGACATAGGGTTCCCGGATAATGTCCTTCACGAACCATTGATGGATACCTATTTTGGTTATCTGAATCAACGTCATATCCAGGAAGCTTTGGGCGTTCCGCTCAATTTCAGCGCCAACTCGCCAGTGGTTGCTCACGCCTTCTCGATGAGCGGTGACAATGTAAAAGGCGGGAGTCTGGAAGCGATAGGAAGTATCCTTGACAGCGGGATCAGTGTGACACTAATATATGGGGATCGTGATTTTGCTTGCAATTGTGAGTGGAATTTTAATGCCGAAGCACAAGACAATATTGGCAAGGTCGATTTCTAACTGAGGAAAATAGGGCTCGGCGGCAAAGCTCTTTCACAGGCGATACACTGGTCCAAGAAACAAGCATTCCAAATGGCAGGTATCGAAGACCTTGTCATTCCATTGTATCCCAAGGCGGCGCAGGTGCAACAGGGAGGAGGTTTATCCTTCATTCGTGTCTATAGTGCCGGCCATAGTGTCGGGATGCAGCAGCCACAAATCACGCAAACGATATACAATCGTGCGATTGCGGGTCTTGATATCGCCACTGGAAGCATCTTCGCTGATGCAACGTATGCCACATCGCATGAATACTCGTCGTGGGAGTGGGAAGAAGACCCACCACCAGTTGCCGAAAGTAATCCGTGCTATACTCTAAACTTGGGACTTTGCAGCGAAGAACAAAGACGTATATTCTTTGATGGATCAGGCACGGTTCAAGATTTATTTCTTGTCGCTGATGGGGAGGGGAAGTGTATTCCCAATCCGGTGCGGCCATGCGTAGGGAACAAAGAGCCGTCGAATTGGGATTCAACGGTCTATATCGAGGGGCCCAAAGAATCATCTAATGGCTTCACAATCTTGGTATCCGCAACGGGGCTGGGATACGTGGCTTGTGTGGGAATTGTGGGGCTTTTGGTGAAAGGTCGTAAACATAGGCATTCGCGCCTCTGGAACTGAACAATTATTGGGAAGGCTACTCGGGGAAGACATGGAGAACGACGGTGTTGCATTCCGAGGGAAGCGGACAGAAAGAGAAGAAGAGTGCGGAAGAGGGAGGAAGAGGGAGGAAGAGGGAGAGAGTCAACGATCAGAGTAGAGACTCCCAAGGTTGTGGACTGTATTGAGAGTAGATGTATGGTCTGGACCTAGGGAGTGCTGATAGCGTGCTAATGCTCGCTGGCACATCTCTTCTGCCTCCTTCAGCTTGCCCTGAGCCATGTAGAGATTCCCAAGGTTGTTGACTATAGCAAGAGTAAATGTATGATCTGGACCTAGGGCGTTCTTATGGCCTGCTAGTGCTCGCTGGTATATCGCCGTTAGGAATCAAGAGAAATAAAGAATCATAATAAAACACTAAATTGGATTTACAAACCATTTGGCTAGAATTTTCTGAGATATTCCTCAATATTGTAGAACTAAAAGTCGAGGGTTAGATATTTCCCGCAACTATATAGAGATGGTATCATGAATGCGAGACTTAACGAGCTGAATAGTGGTATAGCTGTAGAATAGTAATGCTAAAAAATGTGGCCCTACTATATATTTGCCTCCTAACTAGAGGCGAAACAACTGGCTAGGGGTGAGCACTAAAGCGGAAAGGGAAAGCCATCTCGCTCGGCCTAAAATCCGGTGCATATGTATTCGTGGAGGAAACATGAATGAAATAATCACTTTGCATTTTTATGTTCTAGCTCTATATAATCCGTACAACTTATGTTTAATTGATACTTCATAGAAATATAATGGTGATCTAGTAAGATAAAGAGGTAACACAACGTCAATTTTTACAAATTGAACTTGTATATAGATCGAAGTATGACTGTATATAATGGGTTTTAACTAGAGGCTGACCCCATTGCATGTAGAAGACTTAATAGTTTACTCCTATATAGGCTAACTTACTACTTTGGGCTTCCTACCTAATTGATATAGTTGCCTCTTTAGGACTAGTGAAATTCCTAAACTTTACAACTGAGGAACTACCTATGCCTACCTAGAGGTACCTACGTACTAGTAGATATGCAGGTATGTACCTAGGTATGTAATCGATTAATCTTAGTTAATCTAAAAGAATCATAGAATAAGAAAATTATTAAAAGGTCTTTCTTGAAATGGGACCAAGACATGCTCTAATATATATATTTCCTCACGACTACCCAAGACTACCTCCAACGATGTTGAATGAGCACCTCCTCTGATTAATATCACGACCAATATATCACTGCTATACGGGGCTGGACGTCTTTGGGGGACCTCCTTCTCGCGCCATGAGAGCTTGTCACGCGCTACCCCTGCCATGATGCCACGACCGGATTGCCCACGGCGACAGATTGCATCGAAAGCAGATGGCATTACGGCCGACCTTGGAAACGTACCCGTCACGCTAGACGAGCTCGAAATCGATTTGTACCCTGTATCGGGCTCTCCTAACGAAGGTTAGTATGCACATGCCTTAAACTTGCGAACCGAGATCAATCCACTGATCACGGAAAATAGGCCCATGCTTCGCTCAAGAGAACGTGATCGTCGTCGCATGGGATGGAGAGGATGATCCCAAAGATCCATACAATTGGCCTCTCTGGAAGAAATGGCAGGCCACAGGCATTGGTTTGCTGGCGAGCTTCATCTGCTCAATGAATGGGACAATCCTAACAGTGGCTCATACGGCCATTGGCGAAGAGTTTCACATTTCCGATGCGACGTTCCCCAATTCCTACTGGCTAACCACATCCTGGGCCGTCGGTGCAGCGCTGTGTCCACTTCTTCTGTTTCCTGTGATGGAGGACTTCGGCGTTCGACCTGTCCTTCTCACCACCTATTTTTGTTTTGTTTGTTTTTTGATACCTGTAGGGCTGGCAACAAACTTCGCCACCCTGATTGTGGTTCGATTCTTCAGCGGAGGATGTGTTCCGCTGATAAGCGACGCCGTTGCCAGTATTACGTCGAATACTTTTCACGGCGATCGAGCCCGGAGTGTCCCAATTTGTCTGTACGTGACCATCTATCTGGCGGCAACAAGTCTGGGCCCGGTCGTTGGCTCTTCCATCCTGCAATTCCTGTCATGGCGCTGGATTGGTTACATCGAACTAATCTGGACCGCTGCCCTATTTCCGATCCTGATCTTCGGTCTGCCAGAGAGCCGCGGGCCGGCGATCCTGCTCGCCAGGGCCAAACGACTGCGCCGCGAGGGGAAGAACGCGTACACAACCGAGAAGATCGATCGGGTAGCATTGCCTCGGCTTATTCTGCAGAGCGTTCAACGGCCTCTGTACATGCTATGTACGGAAGGGGTCGTGTTCGTTGCAACGGTGTGGGCTGCCTTCATTTTGGGAACGATCTATCTGTTCACGCAGTCGGTGGAACAGGTATACAGCGAGCTCTATGGGTGGGACCCGATACAGTGCGGGTATATCCAAATTGCGATCGTGTTCGGGGAACTCCTAGGCGGTGGATTTTGCATCTTAACTAATCCCTGGTACTATGCATCTGCTGCCCGCAATACCGAGGCACCGGGCACGCCGATCCCGGAGGCTCGGCTACATGCATCGATCATTGGTGGATTCTTTGGTGTAACGGGCGGCATGTTCGTCTATGGGTGGGCATCGTACACTTTCATACATTGGATGGCACCCACCGTGGGCCTGGCGATGGTTGGGTTCGGGACGACAGCGGTGATCGTTGGCAATGCTAACTATCTCATCGACGCGTACAGTAAGTATGCTGCGAGCGCCCTCGGAGCTGTGGGTTTTGTCGAGAACATCTCCATCGCCTTTCTCCCTCTGGCTGGAACAGCCATGTACACGAATCTTGGATTTCAGTGGGCCAGCTCGCTACTTGCATTTGTGTCTTTGGCCCTGGTGGCGACTCCTTTTGTGGTCCTCCAATGGGGTAAAGAGATCAGGTCTTACAGTCCATTCATGCAAGAGGCCACCATCGAGCGGCGAGGCAGTGCCGCAGCCGCAGGTGTATAAGAGCGGAACGGTACTCGGGCCGCACGGATAATCCTAGCCATTTTGGGAAATCTGACCATTTTGGGAAATCCCTAATCAGGCAATGGCTCTTTTTGGCTTAGCGTGCATTTGTAGACACTACTTCATGATAGAATAAAATATGGCAATATTTCCACTAGACCACGAAAACCAAGGTTCTTGTTTGAGGCTCTAGGGAAGCAAATATCCCAGTTTGACAAACTACTTCATTAGGAAAAAGCCTTGCGAGTAAATGGAAGCCATAGACCTTTCTTCTTCTCCTTCTACAACGGCTTGCTATACGCACGGCCACGTAACTGCCTCGAAATTTATTTGTCTGCACACCATTCATTCTACGCTACATATGCTAGAGCAATCGCTGCACAACAAGATTTATTGATTTTGTATTTGGATCATCCAAAGCAAAGCCGCATTTGCAACGGATAACAACACGCGGAGGTGTGTTGTCGATCCACGACGTGACCCCACCACACGTTTTCAAAGCCCTTCGCCTCCTGCTCCGCCCATACTTCTTCAAGCAACGGGATGGTGCAGCCAAACATCTGATACCGCGTCCGGTCATTCCACACCGAGCAGAACTGGACGATCTTCTGTCGTACCGATCGATCGCGTTGTTCGCAGCCCGCGAAGAAGAGTGGCAGCAACGCCTGCCGGGAGACCATGTTCTCGTCGCGACACGCGACCACATGGTCTACAATGATCCGGGCCCAACGGACAACGTGCATTGGAATTGGGCTTCCCGGCTCCCATCGGAAAACGCGGTAGATGTAGAGCAGCAGCCCGTATCTCCATGCCTCCGAGCAGTGCATACAATCTTGGTCTTGTTGGATGTCCTCTTCGCTACCGAAGGCAAGTGCGGCAGGGGGAATGTGATACCAGGACTCGAGCACTTGCTCGAATTGGGTAATCACCGTGGCGTCGAAGGTCACGTACCGCATGGACGACGATTGACGTTTTTCGGCGCCCAGACGTGCCACTTGCATGACCAGCGTGACCACACTGAGTGGGCACCCACAGAGGTCAAAGAAATTCCACTTCCGATCGTCGGGGTTCGACAGGACCGCTTCGACGTATGCGTACGGGAACACGCAATCTTCCCGAGACAAGAGACTGGTGATGGCATCCCACCTGAATAGTTTAGCTGGAAGGGCCGGGACTATTTTGTGCAACATGGATGGGGGGTGATATACCACAACAGCAATCCTATTTGAGCCTCTGACCGAGCGGACGTGGTCCATGCTTCGATTCCACCGTATGCTTCGATGAGCCCATAGGCTCCCTTAAGATGTGTACTCCAGTATCCAAGGGTGGATTGAGTTTCCTAACTTTCATTATCAACTTGGATTACATCCGAGCATCATGAAGGTGCAAACTGACGTCGAATGAAAATAGAATCATAATCGCATCAAGCATGAAGGAGCCATCTTCCATATGACCGGACGTGTTGAGGCTCTCGCGGAGGACTTTTAGTGCTGTATGGCGATGGTCATCGGCTGATGGACTCTCAACATGATGACCGGCTAAAGCCATCACGGCATGGACCAGAAAGATAGGTTCCGGGTCGATGGTTCTGTGGTATCGAAACGGATTCATCTGTAGGTCGGACGTTAAAGGGATCTTGCAAAATTCCATGTTGTCTATGGCTTGTCAGTGGTCATTCACAGGAGCGGGAGCAGAATAAGCGAACATCTCTCAAGGATAGGCCCAAACCGCTGACAGATAGTATTGTATAGCACGCTCGGTGGTATAGATGTAGTAGAATTGGGGAGGTCTGAAGCTTCCACGGGACTTGGCTCTATAGTAGCCACTTGACTCGACCATCCACAGAAGGCGCCAAGGTCAATGTTTTCTCCTTCAGCTAACTGTAGCTGCCCTTCCTCTGTTGACTCGGATGAACATGGGGATGGGCCTTGGTCTTCGCTGTTACAGCGATGCTGTTGGTATTCGGCTGTCCTAGAATCGCTCTCATGGTCGGGAGAATCAGCAGCCCTGGTCGATTCATCACCCGAGACCCCAAATGGCGTCTCTACGGAGGGACTGCCTTCCTCGGAAATGTTGACTTGAGAAAGAGTTTCACGTTAGCCCACCGTAGATTACTATTAGTCTTTAGCCAGACAAAGGACAGGTCAATACCATCGGGTTCTGGGTCTTTTGCCTCGTAATTAGTGATAGGTTCAACACAGGCGTCCAGGGGGGTGGAAAAATGGGGGAATGTCCATAGTCTTACCATCTCTTATAGGGTGCTCCGCAATGAACACAAAGCGCTGAGGTCCATCTGCATTTCCCAACCTCCTATTGGTCCTACGGGTTGCTGTCCTTCTCACGGGCCTATTGGAGAGAGAATATCCTGGCTTCCAGGATAGCTGCATTGCAGTTCCGTACACACCGAGTAGGGTATTGCCCGATTGGTCGCAATATTCACATCGAGCATCGAGACCTTAACGTGGAAGTAAAGGGGGGCATCCTGTGTGCGAGCAGGGATCAGTTAAAGTGCCCAGGTGAGTGTCTAAGCTTAGTAATATGTGCAGCCCCCCTTGTCTAGAGCGATGAGGATGCTCAGTGGGCTTTACGGCTGCTTAGGATGGGACTAACTCCTATGCTCTGGAGATCGTAGTGTTACCATCAACATTATTATGGAAAAAGCTCCATTCAATCTAGCACTCCTCCAACCAATCCTCCTCGTGGAACAAATATGCATCATCTACAGACCCAAACAGCCAGGTCTTCAACTCTTCAAAGGCATCCAGATCATTATTCTCCAAAACAAGATCATTTACTGGATCATGCCACCCATCCGTCTGTCCAACCCCGCTAGTCTCCAGTGACTCCCCTGTCTTCCGACAACTTCCAAAATCAATGATCACCGGGATACCGTGCTCATCAAGCATGATATTAGACGGCTTGATATCATTATGCACAAGGCCAAGAGAATGAAGGTGCTTGATTCCCTCAAGAATCCCATAGAAGTTCTCTTTGGGAGAATCATCGACTCGTTCACGACCACTAGCCCGGAACATAGTCTTGTTCAGCCATTCAGGATTGACCTTCCGAAACAAGGTGTCCTCGTATCGTTTGAAGCAAAGACCAGTAGCCAGACCACTCTCCTGTCGACAGCCGTAGTAATTAGCAATATTCGGATGTGGGTGTCGGCGTAGGACTTCACACACTTCAAGCTCGCGTTGTATATCATCCTATCATCCTCCAGGTCTGGGCGGATGAAATCGGTCATGTCCGGCGCTTTTATGTAACAGTCTTGCACTGACGCCACAGCCCATGTATCCTGGATTTTGGGGCCTCTTTCGTTCGTCTTGATGGTCGTCAACTTCTTGAATTGACTGATATCGGTAGGTTTCGATGATCGATCATTCCATGACCCGTAGTATACGATGCCGTCTTGACGCACGTAGAGACTCTTCCAACAGAACTTGAGTTTGCCATCGACAGTTTTGAACGTATTACTCTCTCGGATGATTTCCATTCTGGAAGCACGGAGACTAATGCCCGCGGCATGAGGCGAAGCCAGCGCTATGATGGTGGGCAGGAGTTGACATGGACTCGCCGGAAGAGCGGTGTGATTGGGATAAAACAGTCTAATTGATTGGCAGCAGAGTGACAGGGGTGCCGTATTCGCTTTGGGATGTTGTTTCGGACTGGTTACACATAGATCGATAAAGACGGGTTATGATCTTTGTACGGCGAGTATTGATTTGGAAGAACTTGATTCAGATATCCGAACAAAAACCATGAATTTATACTCGACTCGAGGAAACACCTATTATGATATCGCGCCGAAGAAGCAGCAGGAAAGACAGCACCCGGGCTCAAATTGTTCATTGCAGAGTATGCAATCACCCACGCTCAAAAAACCAAAGTCCCAACCAACTCCAAGAAAGGAATACAAATCTTTGCGTTCACATAAACAGTCCTAAATACGCTTGCGCAGCGCGCGAGTCCGAGTCGCAGTTTCAGTCGCAGCCGGAGCGGTGGTCTTGCGCATTGCAGCAGTGGTGGGGGTATTCTTGACAGCCATTGATGCAGCCTGCACACGAGCAGTCGGCTTCTTGGAAGCCGCAGCAGATGCTGCCGTGGCCTTTCTCGCGCCAGTACCAGTCCGTGTGGACTTGGTTACTGTCGTACCTGAAGACGCCGTGGACCCTGTGCTATTTTTGCGCTCGCCCTGTCGGGTCGCCGGGCGCGGCAAAGGTGATCGAATAGTCTTGGGCCCTGTAGCAGCGCGGGTGGTAGTTCTCTGGGCCTGTGATGGAGGCCGCTGGTCCTTCACTGCAGACACAGTGGCGCCGCGTGATCGCAATGGACTGGACGGTTTTAACGGGGAGGTAGGACGCGCCAGATATGATGGTTGACCCTTCTCTGGAGATGCACGGAAGGGTGAGTGAGGGTATGTTCGGGAATTGTTGGACTTAGGAGACAGAATCCGGTTCTCGTTGCCCCGTACTTCCTGAGACGCCATGCGCGAGGCCCCGCCTGGTCCGGCTGGCTTCACGCGACGCTTGGGGTTCTTGAGTTCGGGCTCGCGACCGGCAGGGGCATTCTCTTTGTCAGAGAAGTGGCCATCGTGGCTACACATTCTGTCAGTCAAGGAAATGAACTGGGGTTATGGTATATCGTACCTTCCCCTCCGAGCTCTACCGTCGCGTGTGGTAGAGGCTTCCGGGTCTGCGGAGATGCTTGCGATGTTACGCGATACCTTGACGGGCGAGTTTTTCCGGGAAGGCGATGCAACGTGCTGTCTGTTTGCGGCGGCATTGTGTTTTTCGAGCAGCTCGCCGATGTTGGCCTTGCGTAGTGAGACTGGGATCCGATTGACGCGTCGCTCAATGCGCGCCCGGAGGTCATTTGCCTGAAGGGCATATTGAGCACGAAGCTTACGTGCCCGCTCGGTGACTGTAGCAAAATTAGCGCCATGATCACTCCGTAAACCCACAATTCAACCCACTTTCAAGTTGTAGATTGTCCATCAGCGCCTGTTTTTGGCGCTGTGTCAAGCGCATCTTTTTAGTAGGACTGCCCGTAGGCGTGACGTCCATGGCGTCGGACTTGCGCTTAGTGGCAGGCATTGTGTAGAGTTTCAAGGGATATAGACTTGGGATGTGTCGAAGTACAAGGGCTAAAGTTAAGGTGCGGAGCAAGGAGGACCACAACAAACAGCGTGCCTCGGGCGGAGAGCTGTGGCAGAATGCAGAGCTTCCACCTCGCCTTCGTCATCCGTCTTCATCTCCCATACGCCGATCTCCTATTCATTTGCTGTTCTGCTCTCCTTTACATCGTTAATTCCCTTAGATTTCGCCATCATGACGCTAGAAGCTACTATGATCATGTCCGTCATTGACCATCCTCCATATTAGCCTACTCTGCTGACACCAAGCTACAGTGTCGACAACAGCGAAAGCAGTCGCAATGGAGACTACACGTGAGTGCATCCGATGGCAATATATTTTGTATCTGTGAATGGAATCTAATAGTCGCAGAACCACCCGGTGGCAATCTCAAGTCGATGCCGTTAGCATCATCCACAGTGCAAAGATGCGTGCAAACGCCCAGTCAGCTGTCGGCCTAATGAGCATGGGCGGCAAGGGTCCCGAGGTGTTGTCAACCTTCACAGGCGAGTTTGGCGCAATTCTCGCCGGTCTGCACCGGACAAAGATCAGCGGCACATCTCATCTCAGCTCGACCATCCAGGTCGCAGCGGTACGTTCTTCCAGCCGACCTCCGAGGTCCCGAGCTCTCAGTTACTAACTTCGATGATATCTTAGCTGGCACTCAAGCACCGCATGGAAAAGTCCCAGCGTCAACGCATCATCGTATTCTCCTGCTCACCCATCGAAGAAGATGAGAAGACCCTCGTGAAGCTCGCGAAGAAGATGAAGAAGAACAACGTGTCGATCGATGTGGTAGCTTTCGGAGATTTGGAATCCGACCAAACCAAGAAGCTCGAGGCTTTCGTTGAGAATGTCAAGAGCGGCGATGGTTCCCACCTCGCCATCATCCCACCAGGACCCCATCTTCTCAGTGATCAGCTGCAGGTGACCCCGATCCTGGCTGGCGAGGATGCCGACGTCGGAGGTGGCGGCGAAGGCGAGGCTGGTGGATTTGGATTCGATGATGCCGCGGAGAACGACCCCGAGCTTGCATTCGCCCTGCGCCTATCGATGGAGGACGAGAAGAACCGACAGGAGAAGGAAAAGCGCGAGCGAGAAGAACAGGAGGGCAAGACGCAACTGGGCAATATCCCCGAAGAGGGCCATGGCGAGTCCAGCGGTGACAAAGATAAGAAGGATGAGGACAAGATGGACACCGCCTAAGGTCCGGATATTTGAATATGACTGTGATGCATACCCGGCGTTTGCTTCTGCTTTTGTCTTGTGTTCTCGATAGTCGACCTTCTTCGGGTACGTTCTACAGGTGCAAGGGCAATATATTATGTGATTGGTATTATACGAGACGGCGTGATATCCGGACACAAGTACAGGAACAAAACGTATCTAGTTCGTAAAGTCATGATGTCTACCCCCTTTTTGCGTGGTCGCATCGTCCGTCGGGGCTATGCCCTCCCCCTCAACCACGCCCCCAGATGCCGATCGAATGCCTCGCATCGCACCGGCATCTCAATCTGATAGAATGGATTCTTCATCACATAGTCCGCATAGAGCTCGTAGATCTTCTGTATGATTGTGTCCACGCTGCCAGTCAAGGGATCTGTAAACAACAAGAACTTCGTCCCGGTGAGGGTCTGAAAACAAGTCATTCGAAACTTGTCGGTCTCGAGGTAATCCAGGCCGGAAACTGGTACACCGGGGTTTGGGTAGGAGTAACCGGACGCAGCAGGGGCGGTGATGCCCGTTGAAGAGGTTGCGGGGGAGGGAGCAGGTTGGGAGATGGGGATTTTGGGTGTGATCGAGCGGGTGATTGCGTGGACACTGTAGAATTCGAGTCAAATGGGTGTTCCAGGAGAAAGATGGTGTTGGCAGCTTACCCGTGAAAGGTGCCAGCTAGGACGAGGTAGTCATTTGTGGAGAGGTTGCGCAGGCCAGACTGGAACTCTCGCTGGTAGATAAGTCCACCGGCCTTGTTGATAATAATCAGGGAGAAGACGCCCCTGGTATTGTCAGGCATGTTAGTTGCTGCGCGATTCAATGAGCAGATGGAGCGTACATGGTGAGTGTGGCGCTGGTACGGACAGCGTGGCCGGAGAAGCAAGGGGCGGAGAGCGCAACCGGTATGCCTCCAGGTGTTCCGGTGAATTGTGTGGATGAGTTGTAAAATTGAGGTTGTTCAGATCTCCAAAAGTAGCCCTGGAGGTGTTAGCACGGAGTTCGCGGGGATTGGAGGAGGTTGTTTATTCCGGATAAGCGGGGACAGGGGACAGCCCAAATCGGGGTCGTTTTATAGATCTTATAGATGTTGGAGGTACTCAGTCCTAGTATCTATAAAACAGTGTTATTTAACTGAACAACTAAATTTTACTGGATAGCTGAACGTCGGGGCATATATTCAAGACCTTTTGCTGGAAATATATACTTGGTCAATACATGCATATATACATGTAGGCGTGGATTTCAGAATCGAAGGAAAATATAGAATAGAGAAGTGTTGACAGTATGAAATTGTCTGTTAACGATAACCAAGTCTACATATGTAATATTACAAAGTTGGCATTGAATATATACAAGGAAAATGTATGTGTGCCTTCAAGGCTGCACTAAATCGACTACTTCTTTGCATTCACTAGTCTCTATAGTCCTTCTTCTCTCTATGATTCTAACTTTCTGTATTCCTGACAAGAAGCCCTGAAATAAAACAAATACGGATTCCATCAGGTCTGATGGCTAGTCTGACTCTTGTTTTCGTCACATCCCTCGTCCCCCCAATTCACCGTTCACGATATTAGGTTCTGATTGGGCCCAGTGCCAAAAGATAGTCAAAGTCACAACGTACAATTTTGATTAACATAAGCTACATGTATGAGATACATACAAGATAAGACTCTGTGCCAGGATAGATAAAGCAAGAGCATATTTGCGATGAACACCGAGGAGAAACGCATGGAATCCCTCGGGAACAGCACTGACTGCAATGAACCACCTCCCAACAACCCGAAGAAAGAAAGACAATGACCTTTTTAGGCCTCCTTGACCTTGCGCGACCAGTGCTTGGGGACGCGGAAGAGCCAGTACAGGACGAGCGCGGCGACAATGTTGAACCCCACATAGGCAAACATCAACCCGATATTGCGCGGAACATCTGAGTACGACATGTTGAGACTTGCGAGGAATTGATCTGTGCTCGACATTGGGCAAATCTTGCAATTCACCGTCGCCTCAGGATTGAGTAATGTACCGTGCATAGCCTTGATGTAAGGGTCCAAATAACTGCTGCAGGTCTGTCCATCTGGAGGCGAGACAGTGAGCCACTCGATACTAGAGCATTCCACCGTAGTCCCAGACAGACCAGTGGAGAGCACGGACGACACAAAGTAGGTAAATGGCGATACGTGGTTCATGAATATCCAGAACCGAGGCATATCAGAGGAGTTCGCGAGTACGCTACAAGCACGGTCAGCACTATTACAAATTAACCTCCAAACACCCGCGGACAACTTACCCGTTGAAGACCAAACAAAGTGAGAACATGAACTGAGCAATGTTGCTGCCAGCACCGGGCTCTTCAATTCCAGCAATTACCATAGAGCTGAATGTCGACGTGAACATCATGAACTGTAGAATGAGCAGGTACATGATGCCGCTTCGTTTGACAACTGTGTTCGTGCGCTCTGCATTGTGATAAAAGCCGATTGGGTAGTACCAGCAGAAGAAGGCTGGCACCGACATCAAGATATTCCATACCAGCTCCACAAGGATACTGGCCAGCATGAACGCTTTCCACGAATAGGCCTTGGAAGGCCGTTCACGTACCTCATACAAAGCACGCTGAGTGACGAAGGACGGCATCATTTGCTGGACCAGACCGGGGAAAAGGACAAGGAGCATGAAGATCGCAAACATCTGATTCTGCATCCCCTGGAGGCTGGTAGACATGCGCCAGAAGGTGAATCCGAGGAACAATGGCTATACCTGTCAGTAGGATCAAATAAAAGGGAGGAAGATAAATTACCGAGGCGGTGCAGCTGAGGACTTTGGCGTATAGATACGACGGAGATCTCCAGTACTGCTGGAACATGCGTTGGGAACAAACGAGGAATTGATACCAGATTGGCATGGCGAATTCACCATACCCTGCAGCGCGGACGGGCACAGGCTTCTTGGACAATTCCTTTTTCATCTCAGCCAACTCTCTGTGAGCCTCTGCGCGCTCCGCACTGTTGGTCCATTGTTCAGCCCAGTCTCTATCAGCATAAGAGCCTGGCGCAGCACCAATGACCTCGAGCATCCATTCGGCCGGGTTTGCATTCGGTGGACACTTGGGCGACCCTTTGTCTTCGAAGTATTTGATCAAGGTTTCCATGTTTGGGCCAAGGTTGCCAAAGTACACTGTGCGCCCTCCTTTAGCGAGAAACAATAGGCGGTCGAACTGCTGCATCAGCATTGCCGAAGGCTGATGAATGGTACACAGTACAGCCTGACCGTGGTCGGCCAAGTTGCGCATCAGGGTACAAATTGACCAAGCAGTCTGACTATCCAGACCGGAGGTAGGTTCATCAAAGAATAGCAGTAGGTCTGGTTTTGCTGCCAGTTCCACACCGATAGTCAACCGCTTACGCTGCTCCACGTTGAGGCCCTCGCCGACAACTCCGACCACCGCATTTGCGTATTCTTCCATACCGAGCATGTGAATGACTTCTTCAACGTATGCAACTTTTTCCTGGCGAGAAATTGTGGCAGGCTGGCGTAGGAGAGCGCTAAATACCAGAGCTTCACGAACAGTACTAGTCTCCAGATGCAGATCCTGTTGCTGCACGTATCCCGTCTTCCGCTGGAAAGAATCGTCACGTAGCCGGCCATCGATGAGCATCTCGCCGGAGACCACGCCAATAGTGACACGATCGGCCAGTACATCGAGCAAGGAGGTCTTTCCTGCACCAGTGACACCCATCAAGGCCGTCAAGGTGCCGGGCTTGACTCAACCATCCACACTGTCCAGGATGCGTCGCTTGGTTCCCTTGATCTTGATATCATAACACACATTCTCCCAGTGAAAGACAGAAGTTTGGCGAACAATTGTTGCAGTTGAATCCCGAGGTTCGCTAGCAACTGCTCCTTTCTCTGATGCAATGACCTCCTCTGGATCCTCTTTGCGAAAATTTTTTACAAACGCAGGAATCTTACCGCGCGGGAATACCAGAACCTCACCTTTAGATGGTTTAGCCCGGATAAGCTCACTGCAGAAGATGTACAGCACCAAGAAGACGACGAAGAAAGCGCAGAGAATTCCGAAGTTTCGCCACAGATGCGGACTGTAGTATTCGTAAGTTGTGTTGATGTATGTGTCTCCATCAATAAAATCCTGGCCTGCCACAGCACCCTTCTGTGAACAGATCTTGGAGCTGAGAGGCGCATCCTCGTAAATTTTCGAGCCACCTGGGACAAAATTCGAGCAAGGGAAGGACCGTCCGCTGAACTCATTGATCATCAACGCCTCAAAGGCGTACTATTTCGTGTTAGCATGTTCTGGTGGGATCGAGCAAAAGTTAAGTTATCATTACAGCAATAGGATTCACGTAGTTGAGCCACCGGAACCAAGGGTGCATATCTCTGACCGGAATGGTGAACCCAGTGTAAATGACCAAGATAAGCATGAAGACTGAAGCAGGGGGCATAGCTTGGGCCACAGACCGCGAGATCGAGCCGATAAAACGGAAGATATTGGACATCACAAGGGTCGTCGTCATCGAAAAGAGGAAAAAGATGAAGAAATGGCCCGCAGTTCGCCGAAGATGAGGTAGGAAATAGATGATTAAATTGAACGTAACTCCTAGTAAGGCTTTCGATGGAAGTTCCACAATGTACGCACTGATAGCTTCCGCGGAGGGATGGTATAGTGCGTACTTGTAATGTTTTTCCACAATCGGCCGCTGCTGCCACATGATCATAATTTCTAGTGAGCTCGAGAAGGCACTGATCATGATAGCAAAGAAAAGTAGGGCTCCACGCATGTAGAAGCTGTCGGTCCTGTACGCTAAGTCGTAGAAGATACTGGAAATGATCAGTGCCATGGAGTTGTTCCCAATGATCGTAGCAACCGTCATAGCCGAGTCTGCCTTGAGCCGCAAGAACCCTCGCCAAAGACACAGACAGATTTGCATCGGATACGAGAGTGTGTATTCGGAGGCTGCACGAGTAAGCTTGGATTTGTCTGCTGCACGAGAACGATCGAATTCCTGAAGCTTTGCTTTTCCATCTCCGGCTGCATTGGCTTCAATCTCAGCAAGAACCTGCTTACGCTCCGGGCTGTCTTTCCAGCGTGCTGCGAACTCATCGGGCGTGCGTGGAACCGAGTCTTCAAATCCCGGGCGAACAAGGCGTTCCGAAGGGCTGGTAAGGGAGGTGAGAAAGTCCGCAGTCGTTTGTCTATATGGGCAGTGGAATCCCATCTCGACAAAGAAGCGTCGTGCATCGCCGGCACGACCGAAGTATATCTGACGGCCTTCGTAGAGCACAATCGCTTTGTCAAACTGGTCATAGATGGACTGACTGGCTTGATAGATTGCGACTATAGAGGTGGATCCACTATAGTCAGTGGAGAGGCGGATGCTCTTCACGAATTCCAGGGCCGTCGAGCTGTCGAGTCCGCGAGTGCTGTTGTCCCAACACTGCAAAGGACAACGACACAGAGTGGTTTCGGCGATGCTGACCCGCTTTCTTTCCCCACCGGATACACCTCGAATGAACTCATTGCCCACCTTGGTGTTCATGGTATGAGTCAAGCCAAGCATCGTCATTACCACATCACGCATATGGATCGCATATTGGTTGCGTGTAACACCGGGAAGTCGGGTCTCTGGCGCTCGGGCGTGGGCGGCAAACAGTAGTGTATCACCGACAGTCAGCTGAGGGAAGTGCACTTCGTTTTCGGCTTGGTAGATAACCTCGCCGCGGAAACGGCTGTGCATGACATCCCAAGAGATACCATCATAATGCACCTCAGACCCTTTCTCCTTGTCGATATTGAGACCATGCGTCTCTCCAGCAATGGTTTTGAGGAAGGTAGAGCATCCGCTACTGGGTGTTAGCGATTGGTCGTTCGAACGCGGGGGAATAATCCACGTACCTTCCCGGGCGACCTAGCACAACCAACATTTCACCACTGTGAACAATGCCCTCAAAGTCCCGCAGGATGTCAATGCGTACTTTCTTCTGAAGGCCAAGGATTCTGCGGAACCATCCTGCGCCCTTGAGCCAGAAGTTGGCAAAGTTCATCTGATAATCAGCTGCGGTGCCATAGCCGAAAACATTGAGGTTGCGGAAGGAGACCCCTGCTGTGCGAGTCGGGAACTGGTCTGGATCACGAGAAGTTATCTGCAGGATGTTCTGAACCCATTTCTGCGGTTTAAACAGGCCACTATGGGGATCTAACTCTGGGTCACTGGTAGAGTCGAGAAAGGTGTTGACACCTGAAGTTTCACTCTTCTTGACGGTACCCTGTTGTGAGATTTGTGAGATGGAACGTGCCAGCTCGGTGATTTGTCTGTCGCGATCATTCCCGGACTCAGATACTGGGGTCTCCGAGCCGGGGGTATCAACGGCACCATTGTCAGACATGTTTTCCATCCGGTCTGGCATGAGTGTAGCGGATGAAAAGCCTAAAGAAGGAAGAAAATGTGAAGCCATGATAAAAGAGAAACACGCTGAAGGAGGTAAACGAGGAAAAGGTAAACGAGAGTTGTTGACAGAAGAGAAAAACAAAAGGTGAGACGTGACAGATGAGTGTTTTTATGGAGGGGAAGGAGGAAGGAACAGACGGTAAGAGGGTAAGAAGGTAAGAAGGAAGGAAGCAAAGAAGGAAGGAAGAAAAGAAGAAGGGAGGAAAGAAGAAGGAAAGAAGGAAAGAAGCAACGGAGACACGACAAACTTCAGGAAAGAGGGAACAACGTCGGAGCATCCATGGGTGACGGTCTCAGCTCTTTCCGGAACGGTAAATGGAGATATTATGTGCTACTCTTGTCTCAATATCAGCCGAATGAGCATATGAATATTGGGATATTCGAATATTGGAGTATCTGAATATCTGACTTGAATGTGACATTGCATTAATTACCTATAGAGCGTGTAAAACCTGCATCACATAATCTATAGATTAAGGTGTTTTTCAGCCTCTTGATTGGCTGTGTATGAGCATGCCCTCCAGGGCTGTCACCCCCACGCGTAATATTCATAGCAACTTCCCTTTCCGGTGAACGGATCTCGAATTCGGCCAATATAACAGAGAGACTTGACTCGGAATTGGGAGGATCCGAGAGTCTAATGAGAACCTTGGAACTCTACAGAGAAAACTTAGAAGGTCAGACATCCATTGGAAAAGGTCCGGTAAAACATTGGAAGGATTATAAATCATGTGACACTGTTCCATACAGTATAAATGAATTAATATAAAAGAACATAGAAGAGCAGCAACAATTCCTAGGTGACTGCGGCTACAGTCAATTATCAGCCCTTATATATTGTTGAGGGCTACGAAAATAGAAGCTGGGAAAACCAAGAAGAAGAAACTGTTGTATTCAATCTATCAAAAGAAGGCTCTTTATAATGCCTGATTTAACAAAGGATTTAGCAAACTGGTAAAGAAAGGACTCAGTCTGCGTGACATAAAGAATCATCCCATCTATGGGGGATTTTCCAACATATATTAAGAAGCCCCATACGTTTTATAAGATCATAGCTACTAAATGATAGTTGACATAGCGAAGTATAATAAGTAGTTTCCTCAAGTACACATATGAAGTCTTCTCAGGTAGTCTCTTTATATATCTTTCTAGTGGTCCTTTTTGGTAGTATCGTAGGTAGCCTTTTTACACGTCTTCTCCGCTTCACAGTTCGTTAGGTTGCAGCTCAGACAATGGCAGAAGTGAGGACTCGGAAGTTCCGGGATGCACCTTGTCACATCAACACCCTAGTCCATCTTATTCCCCTCTATATCCTGGTACCCGGACCTGTCTTCATCTACGCCAGCAGGATCAACTGTGTCCAAGAGCCGCGACCCTCGGACCCCGCAAGAACACTGCCATAAGGACGCACTGCGTTCTGGATATGAACAACACGAGTCGTAGTCAAGACACGACCACGAACCGAGACAGCCTCAGCCGCAAAGTGTTGGTATGAGTGACCGGCCAGCATGAAGGATGTTTCAAATCCAATGCGTGTAGCCTCGCCCAAGAACTCCCGGGACCCAAATCCATCCGTAACGGCATAGAATCGCCAAACCGCAGTCTCAGTATCACCATTCCACGAAACAGAGACCTCAGTACCTGAGTGGATCTTCTCAGCCACAATGGCGGGTTCTTCTGTCGGAAGGCCAGTCCAGTTGTACCGGAATGCCCGGTAGTTCTGAACACCCTCGCCCAGCAGTCCTGAGTCCATATAGGCGTGGAAAATCGGTGTACCATCCGCCCGGAACTCGGTCATGGCTCCCTCGGAGCCCCAGTTGACTAGGGCATTGCCGTTGGGTAGAAGCTGGGTGCTGCCTTGCGACTTGGCGAGGAGTCCATCGGGAGGCTGGAAGGCTTGAACAACCTTCGCGGTCCAGGTGGCAGTATTGACGGAAATCACCTTCCCCTGAGAGAAAGCGTGAGTGTGGACCTCTTTGCCGCGGTGGTTCTCTGTTCCATGAGCGGAGTTATCGAACAGCGAGATGATTTCCTCATCATCGCCCTGCTCGACAAAGCGTGCGTGATGCTGGAAGCAGAACTTGACGTTGGGACCGAGCTCAAAATCCGAGCGTAGGCCACCCAGCCGCCAGATGATTTCTCCAGTGGTGCCGTTGATCTTGTGAACTGCGCAAGCATCCCGTGCGGAAATTAGGTAGTTGCCTTCGGCATCCTTGTCCACAGAGTTGATATGGAAGTAGTCCCATGCGTCGGATGAGTTGTAGCCCGCACCTGCTTGTCCCGGGTTGAGAGGGAGGACCGCCTCTGCAAGATGTTAGACTAGCCCATTATTTCAAAGTAGTTAACTTACCATCGGGAGAGACATGTTCGAGGCTAGACCACTCAAACAACAGTTCTCCGGTCCCGAGGTCCAACTCTACTGCTAATTAGCAATTGCTCTTCGTATCTTCGACAACCCACATACCCTGGAAAATGGCATCGACAATCCACTGCTGCTCAGTGCTGGCACCCCAGCGAGACAGGTCCCTGGGCACAGGCTGATAGACCTGGAGCAACGCAGTCTTCTCATCGATGACATGGAACTCATGCTTATCCATGAGCTTATGGTTACCAGCGCGGAGCTCCCGAACGGTCTCATAGCGCTGATTCAGGATGGTAGCATGACCATGACCATGGCCATAGGTTGGGTTATGGTCACCCTCAAAGCTGAACAGCACATCCTGACCATTCCATCTGGCCTTCTGGAAGTTGGCGGCCCAGATGGAGAAGTAGGTATAACCCGACCAGACGAGCTCACCGTCATCGCGAACAATATACGGAGCTTCCTGTCGTGGACCGTGGAACTGCGGCTCAGCCCATTGGCCCGGGAAAGGCGCGATGAAGAGGTACCCCTTCTCGACATCCTTTGTCGCCGGGATGGTGATGTTCAGACGAGGCGGGGCCAGGTCGGTTCGGGATTTGAACTGCCAGTCTGCTGCGGCGAGCGGCAACAGCGCTGCGGTGCAGGCGATGACTTCAAGAAGCTTCATGATAAGTACTGGGCCAGCGATCAGTTTCCATCATGCTCGTCATTATGTGCATGATAGGGTACATTAACCTTAGATGGGTACTCTGCACTGAGTCTCTTTGACTTCTTTGGATTGGAATATAATGTGAGAATAAAAGAGAAGAGGAAAACCTCAGACATCTCCTCGTTTAAATAGGAAAAGGATTACCATTTTCACCCTTCGACACACACGTGTCTGCTAAACTACTTCGGGTATGTCCACCGCTGGCCACAAATGTCAACCACCCTGTCGTAAATTATTACGGTATCCCTACTAGTATACTTCTTAAGAGGTAGACACCGGTGTTTTCTCATGTCCTAACGCAGATTCCTCCCGTTGCTTGCTTTCGGCCGCAAGCTTTTGGACGCCCTGACCCCATATCCCATAAGTGAACAAAAAGAGCGATAGAACAGACATCATGTTCCAGCGGTAATAACGACACGAATCCGCGTCGCAGTATTGACGACAAACGAAAGTAAATAGATAGAAAAATGCGAAAAGACAAAGTGTGAACCTTCAGAATGAAGTTTAGCAGTATCGCACCTAAGGGTTAGAAAAGGAGGCATCCAAGATTGGGTGTCTGTAGAAGCCAAGGGGTTCCAATATGCGTCCTAGAGGGTGGTCTGCTTTAGGCTTGTGCTGGGCCAATCCGGGAGAGTGACCGGAAGGGGATTTTGCTTCCATGATGGATTCTGGAGATAGTCAAAGGAGTCGAGGTGCTATAGGAGGTCTTTTTTCATTTTGACGTGGGTCGGTTCATAGCATGTTACTGTGTATAGCCCCAAACCCTCTATGTCAACTGAGTAGCAGCTCCCACCTCTCTCTCTCTTGGTCTTAGGCTCCCGAGATCACTTATATACACGCCCTGGTGTATGTAGTTGACTATGCACATATATGTAGTATCAAATCCTTGGCGAAATACACGGGACCCTACGAATGTATTAGCCTGTTGCACAGTGCCCATTTCAATACATAGGAATACGATACACCATAATAATTTACGAGAGGATAGTTGATAACTGCGGCCAGCGGTGGACATATTCGAAGTTGATCATGTCACGGTGGAATGCCATGTCGTGCTTGGCACCTGGCGGGGAAGGATAACCCGCTGGCATTTCCCGATCGAGTGCCCGCTCTGAAAATTTCAAGTTTTCAACATTCGGCCAAACATTTCTTTCGTCATCTTGTGAATCGCGAATTTGTGATCTGAACGGCATTTGAGATAATGGGATTGAACCCGAATGAAAGTGTCTCGGCAGGAATGCCAAACGAGAATGAACCCGAAAGATTGTCTGCACAAGAAATCGAAGAGCAACCGTTACTGCAGTCGGATCCAGTTCCTGCGACTTGGAGCCCACCGCCAGGGTTCCTACTGATCCAAATAGGTAAGTCAAAGCAAAATCCATACATGGTCAAGCGGCATTGACAATTTAACAGCAATCATGGCCAACGTATTTCTTGGCGGGTTTGACGGTACCATCACTGCCTCGACCTATGCTGTGATCAGCTCCGAGTTCAACGCCGCGAACACTGCTTCGTGGCTAACCACGTCGTACTTAATCACAAGCACGGCGTTCCAGCCTCTCTATGGCCGATTCTCCGATATCCTCGGTCGCCGGTCTTGTTTTTTCACTGCAACCATCACCTTCATGGTTGGTTGTCTAGGATGTGGCGTGGCCCGCGATGTAATCTTTTTGAACATCATGCGCGCCTTGACGGGCATCGGAGGCGGAGGATTGATGACTATGGGTAAGCCAATGATTTTTCAACTTCAGAATCAATCACTAACAAGTGTCCCAGCAACAATCATCAACTCGGATCTCATTCCCTTCCGCCAACGCGGCATGTACCAGGCAATTCAGAACGTCTCTTACGGCTTCGGAGCCATCTGTGGTGCTTCTTTCGGAGGTGCCATCGTTGACTCGATCGGATGGCGCTGGTGCTTCCTGCTGCAGGTTCCTGTCTCTTTGTTTGCTTTGATCATGGGCTACATCGTGTTGAAGTTCCCATCGCGCCACACTGAGTCTTCCTCAGATCGGCAAGCCCAAGGCATTTGGCACCAAATTGATGTTCTGGGCGCCTGTCTGCTCATTCTGGCTCTCTCGGTTCAACTGGTCGGGCTCAGCCTGGGTGGCAACATTCTCCCTTGGACTCACATGTGGGTAATTCTGCCGTTGGTCTCTAGTGTGGTATTACTAGCTGCATTTGTCGCCGTTGAAGCGAAAACCACTGCCGCACCTTTGATTCCTCTGAAGATGCTGCGAGGACAGCTCGCTGTTTCCACACAGATCGCCAACGTTTGTGTCGGAATGGCAGCATACGCAGTAAGTTCGCTCGTTCCACCAGTATTATGAGCATCACAACTGACGTGACCTACCCAGTACCTCTTTACTCTGCCTCTCATGTTCCAGGTGATACTCCTCGATTCGCCCAGCAAGGCTGGCACCCGACTGGTGGTTCCCTGTCTATTCACCCCACTAGGTGGACTCGTAGCGGGAATCATCATGTCACGCTGGGGCAGACTGGCCTCCATTGTGCGCGTCGGCGCAGCACTGATGTTCGTGGGCAATGTGCTTGTCACGCTCCTTCGATTCAACGACTCGCAATGGAAGTATTTTGCCTATGTTATTCCCGCCAATCTGGGTCAGGGGATGGTGTACCCCGGAATCCTCTTCACATTCCTAGCAGCCTTCGATCACGCCGGTAAGATACATTTCCTATCCTTCCAATTGTTGCCGGCCCCATTACCCAAATCTGCCAGCGACCGGGCCATTTGCCAAACAGTCTGCTAACAATGTCCTATGCAGATCACGCCGTCTCCGCCTCAACCGTCTACCTCATCCGCTCCCTCGGAACCGTATGGGGCGTTGCAGTGACCGCCACCATTATGCAGAATACACTTAACTCAGGCCTCGGGGAGGCCTTGAGTGAAATACCAGACAAATGGAAAGTACAATTCCTTCGCCGTTTGATGATAACGAGCACCTGAACAGGCCTTGCTGACCAGCATACTCGCTCTTTCCTAGGTGATCGATGAGATCCGCCACTCGGTCTCGGCTATTTATGATCTCCCCCCGGATGTGCAAATGGCCGCTCGACTGGTGTACTACCGCGGGATCAGACTCTCTTTCATGGCCTCGGCGATCTTTGCTTTTATCGCCACCGTCGCTTCTATCTTTACCCGTGGGAAGGGTCTAGAGCGTGTGGGCGGAAAGTAAGCCATACGACTCTGCACCCCGAAAGAACTCCCTAGGGAGTACAGGGATAGGCGTGGTGCTTATGGTGAGGTCAACCATCACGCGCAGACCGAACGGATTGGCGCCTGGCCCCCAATCCGCATGGGTCGAGAAAAGCCCCTCGGCGAAATGCATATAGGTGGTAATGGGCGGAAGTGGATAAAAGACAACCGCACAGTCCAGAGTGCTGATGCTCAATGTGACATGTGGTAGAAATCGGAAGGATATAGCTTAGAACATAGAAGTTGGCAAGACGGCAAGAGAAATAGTAAGGCTGGATCATTCAGTCTAACTAATATCTGATCGATCTCGCAAAATCCTTTTCACTATATCAGTGTTGGTGCGTGATCTGGTAAATATCCTCGCAATTGGTAGCTAACCTGCCACCAACTCCGTATAGTACAGTGGGTGAAGGCTATTCGTGGGAGTAGCGAGGATCTGATTGAATTCAGCAAGCAGGTCTTCCCAGGCAGACTCCAACCCTACGAGAGCCTGTTGATGAAGCAGGGACCTATTCCTTCGGAGATACTGCTTTTATGGAGGATGTGGTGCTGGTCCCTACAGTTGACCAGACTCTGTTGTACCGAATAAATCATTCCGCTCTGGAGGAATTGGGGGATTTGAAGGCTGCGGATTGGCGGAACCGGGGGGAATACACCGGAGAAATTTCGGGTCCAGGACGTTTGATGCTTGTCATGTTTAGGTCCGGTGGAGTGAGGACAGGGAGTAAAGCGATGGAGATTGAAGAAACTACATCCGAAAGTCGGACGCAATATATTGAATTGTGATACTGCTATGCACACGCAAGCCTTCCTCAGACTAATGTATATTTGATGATGCTTTACTTGGTGGTAAGAACCGCAACACTCAGGTTGGGCAGTTTGAAAGAGAACTCGCCCTTCTTGCCAGCCTTGATCTGGGTGGTCTTGCTGTTGACCATGTTCGATCCGCCCACCTCGTTCATCGCAAATGGATCCGGTGCAGTCAGGATGGTCAAGTCTGCCTTAGTGCCACGGCCAACACCCTCGAATGTCAGCGATACAGGCACGTCCGATGTGCTGTTGTATACTGCTCCCTTGAAGATGTGCGAGTCCTTCTTGCTGTTCTGACCTGTCACATAGTACAGAGGACCAAAGGCGTCAGGGGAAGTTGCTGGGAGGGTGTTTGTCATGATGTTGTGGTTGAACAGCTACATTTGGGACTCTTGTTAGTAGCGTACTCTCAAGGTCTGATAATAGCGTAACGTACAGTCCACGCGTGCCAGCTAGTAGATCGAGCAGTCTGATCTGGATCGGCGTTGAAGGAGAGCATGGTCGGGGACCATTGGTAGGCGTCCAAGTTCATCATGAAGGGGGCCTATTCTGTCAGTTCTCGTCTAATTTGGTGTAAGATGAAACGACCCACGTAGGTACTTCCAATAACCCTGTCTGCGTTGCGCTCTGCACCGATAAGGAACACAGCTTCGGCAACTGTGCCGATCCACCAAGGATACAGGGAGAAATGAGTATCATTCCAGTCGATATCTTCTCCGTTCAATGGCGAGGTAGCGGCAATCTCACCTTGGCGTGTGTTAGTTATGGTCTCGTAAATTTGTCAAGTTACTTACCGAGCAAGATAGGATGCTCAGGCGCAAAACTGTCAAACATGTTGAACTTGCTGACGAAGTTATCCGGAGTATCGTACAAATGGTAATCACCACCTGCAGTTCCGGGAATTGTCAAATCGATAGTGGACGCAAGGACCTGGATATCGGGGTACTTGGCCGTGATAGCGTCATAGAATGCCTTGAACCGGTAGGCCTTGTACGATTCCAGGCCGTTGCTCAGCATATCCTCGTTCCCAACCTCGACGTACCGAATTTTCCACGGCTCTGGGTGTCCAACCTTGGCGCGTAGCGCACCGTACTCGGTGTCCACAGAGCCGGTCAAGAACTCGATCTCGTTGAGCGCATCTTGCACATAGAAATCGAGGTCGGCTTCGGGGACAATTTCTCCGCTTAGACCAAGTCCGGCGTAGACTCCCAGGACTAGACAAGTCTTGTCAGCTTGGTAAAGCATCGCGTTGCAAAACAATACACTCACTGGGCTCCATGCCAAGGTCGTCGCACCACTCCATGTACTCAACCAAACCCAATCCGAGGGTCTCCTGGTATTGCCAGGTGGTTGCACGACCAGGTCGGTCCTTGAGTGGTCCAATTGTCTCGTTCCACTTCCAGCGACCTTCGATGGTATCACCCTCCATATTATTTCCACCAGGGAAGCGAAGGAATGTCTATGAACTTTATTAGTCTCTAATCCTCGACGCTATTCAGAGCCAATGGTAAACTTTAACTTACAGGTCCCATATCAGCCATGGCTTGCATCAAGTCTCTGCGCATACCATTGGGACGATCGTTCCACGTAGGAGGGAATAAGCTGATGAGATTAAAGTCAAGCGAGCCACTTGATGCTTTCTAGAAATAATTAGACCAGGGGCGTGGGAAGTTCCGAGTCAGATCTTACCGAGCCATCAAAGGTCAGCGAGAACGTATTCTTGGTATCGGAAGCCTTTTCTCTGGGAGTAAAAACAAACTCATGTTGCACCCAATCGTCTGCAACGCTCTTTGAGGCAACCTTGGTAGTGGCGAGAACCTTGCCGCTGGAAGAAAGGAGAGAGGCCGTGAAGGAGCCTTCGTAGGAACCTTTCACGTAGAAAGACCCGGAATACTTCTGAGGACGGACGTCAATGCCCCAGAAACCCACATTACTCAACCCAGCGGTGCCAGAACCCTTGACATTAACCGAAGTCGGAAGGGCGGTCGACAGTGGGTCAGTGAGGTTCTTCAGGGACAGTGATGAGTCCCCAACACCAGACCAGGCCTCCAGTGACGAAGGAAACTTCTTACTCCCCTGGAACGCTCTGTTGCGGATCAATTCGGCATAGAGACCTCCTTCTCCACAGTGGTTGATTTCCTGGACCTCGAGTTAGATCCAATACTGCAGTAGACAAGAAGCTCAACATACCTCTTCCATCGCACCATATTGCAGCCCCGATGTCGCATTCCCCCCGGATTTCGCTACGGAAATGGTGACAGCGGCACCATATGACGCCAAAAGTGGCAGAAGAAGGTATTTGTGCAGCATTTTGCTGTGGTTAGTCCGCAGCTGGCTGTTTCAACTCGCCAATACTATTCGGAATGTAGGAATTATGAGTAAAGGGCGCGCTGTAGCGGGTATTTATAGGTAAGTAGTTCAGTCGCCCAGCAAGTGCCATACCGGATAATTACTCGTGCTCCTCATTGTGCTCCGATTCACCCGGGTAGATCGAGGTGACGTCGAGGGGTTCAGAATAACATGATCCATTCATTTGGGCTGAATTGCCGACAGCGATCGTAATACCGACACTTCCTTCCCGATGAAGTAAATCTCCATGAGGGGTTTGACGAGCATCACTTTGCCTCTTCCTTGGACAGGAGGATCGGCCGACAGCGACCGCGATAGCGACACCCCATTCCTAATCAGGTAAATCTCCATGAGGGGTGCATATACCAAAAGGTAATGCCCGCGAGAAACACTGTCTCAGGGAAACAATGGCACAAGCAAGGCCGACACATGCTGTAATGGTCCGTTCCTTGCAGTGGGTCATGCAAGACTTCAGCAGGTTCTTGGCAGGAGAAACGCCGAGGCTTAAACCCTGTAAGCAATTTCCCGTTCTTCATGTTGATTTGAGACAGTGCCGCATCCAAGAGACGCCTCTCCACCTTGGCTGCGGTTGAGGGGTAGTTGATCAACGCGACTGGCGATGTGAGATGTGATTGACGGGTAAATCCGCGCGCCTTTCTCCGCATATCCTCCACTCCGAGGCAGTGCCCAGCTCGCCAATTTTTCTTTTAGTAATTAATATAATACGTGAAGTGATGAATTTACCTTCTTAACCGTCAGATACACGTACAGTTAAAAAAGTATCTGATCTGGCAGCACGGGCCAGGAGAGGAGAGAGACAGAGAGAGAAGATGAATTAATTCTCTATCTGCTAGAGGCTAACTTAGCAAACATGTGAGGCCTTACAAGCAAGGCATAAACCAGGTGGATGGCCTGTCATAACATTATCCATTCCAAGGTTTCAACCATTCCATCATACATTTCGGAGAAAAAGAGACAAATACAGACATGCCATGATGGCCCCGGGTCGGAGTAGACTACGCTTCGACAAGGTCGGTCGATGTCGGGACCTTGGCCAATTACGGCTATCGATGTGTGAAGGACTACACATGAATGCAGTATGGAGTGCATATCACCTGACTAGGCTCTATACCACATCGCTAACACTGAGCAGTGTAGTATGGAAGTCCCTAAGCATGAAACACAGAGCTAGAAAGATTATACTTCTTGAGGCTACATGCTACCAGGGAGATGGAGGAGAAAGAAACACTTGCTATGCAAACTAGCAAAGCAGGGCCTTTATAAAGTCCTGCACTAACAATAGACAAGCAAACTGAAAGAGCTCAGTCTGCGTGACATAAAGAATCATCCCATCTAGGCGGGATTCTCCAACAATACTTGTGATCCTACCTCCTCGGTAATATGTGACTGTTTTTCTCAATCGGCGCCATGCCATGAATGGGTCAATATAAACTAGCCTGTGTGGTTACTCTGTGAGAGACTCCAGCGCATTAATACACCACCCTATGTAAGAAGCAATGCTTGGCTACGCTCGTCAAAAGAGCACATTGTCGGATTATTCTTAGTCTAGAACTTGGCTTTCTACAACTCTCTCAATGAGTCTATCATTCTCACATTCCACCATGCAACCTCGATTCTTTTTAGAAACGTGACACCAACCCATTTACCTTCATGCTGATGATTCCTTTTTCGCATCCATAATTGTCTTAAGGATGGCTTTTTGTTTCTCCAGTTTAAGATCCCCATATTGTTCTTGTGCCAAGGTTCGAATGGAAAAGTCCGTGACATGTTTGGGGTCCACGGACGAGATGATGACAGCCACGGCGATCATATCTTTCCTGATTTCTAGTAGTTGCTTATACGAGTACCTCCAAGCAAACATTCGAATGCCAACGCGTTAGATACCTCCGAGGTCTCCAGTCGTGATGGTACTGCCATGTGCCAATGAGAGGACGTGGTTAGTATACACAACATCAAGAGCCTTTCTTGAACTCACTAGCTAGTCCGTGTCGACTGGTTCCCTTCATACGAACCAACGAGCAGCCCGATGCCGTCTTGGACTACGGTGCTTATTCCATCTGCCAGGTCACCTTTGACAAACGAGCGAAAGGCTTTGGTGATCTCTTTGCCAACGTCGGGCTTGTTGGAGATACCGCACCGCACGATGGACTCTTGATGTATGATGTGACCGACGGGGATCAACTCTGCGTCCACGGCACTGTTACTATTGTTTGGAGTGACTGGGTTAGAAAGATGAAAGAGATTGATTCTAGCAAGACCAGATGGTACTTGGCGCTACCGGCTAACCGCAGGTACAATCGAGCGTGCCTGTCGGCCATAAAGTCTCCAAAACATCATTTAATAGTTTAAATCACTTCACCGCCTATCAACGAGACAGTTTCTCGCTAGCATGTGCGCAACTGGTTCCTTGGTAGAGACATAGCCAGAAATACACAAAAGGAGTTGCCCAAGGAAAGCAGGACTTCGGTCTTCACATTTTGATGCATCGTATCCCTCTTTTGCCGATGGGCTTGAGAGCTTCCGTAACCACGGCTATCGCTGCCACGAGCCCAGTGATGTAAGACTTGTGCTCCCTCACCGCCAATGAGCCCTGTGTATGTAAGGATGTGCTCCCTCGCTGCCACCCCGCGAAAAAGGTGCTTCGCTGGATAGGTCTGCGTCAACAATCCTCGCAGGGAGGTGCTGCGAATGCGTCTCACAAATTCAAGGTTTTGGAACTGTTTTTTTTAATAAGATGCTGATTACCCCTTCATTTGTAACTCACTCTCCAAAGTCTCCAAAAAAGAACATTCGAACTACATATCTTTCATACTCTCTATACCGCCATTCCTCATCAAAGCAAGCCTCATCAAAGCAAGCCTCATCAAAGCAAGCATCAAAATGCCAGTCCTACCATCTCTAGAAGGCTCAACCTTCGACATCGACATCCGAGACCGCCACATGATCTACGACTACGCCGCAAAAGACACACACGGCAAGCCCGAGAAATGGCGTTACGAAATGTGGTTCTACAACGAGGATCGCATCGTCTACGCCATCCATGGTGGTCCAATGGCCGGGCGAAAGAACTTCCAAACTGCAACCTATCAGTGCATTCGTCCTGGAGAACTATGGCAATGTAACTGGCTGGAGGAGACAGGCACAATCTGTTCGCTTGTTTTCGATATCCCGAACAAACGTATTACAACTTTACTTGCTTTTTCAAGGGGGCATTGGACGCAGAATGAGGCTGCTCGTGGCGATAAGCGAAATTCCGAGGACCTGAAGCGTTGGAGGGCTTTGGCTAAGATTGGAGAGTCGCAGGCTGACCGGGTACTTTTGAGCGAGCAGGCGGATATTCTGGAGGATTTTAGGGGGCCCGGTGATTTGGAAGCTATTCAGATGGAGTGGCCTACCTTGTAAACTGAATTTTATGGTGTTTTATATTTTGGAGGCTATGAATCTGAACAGCCTTTTTAATCATTCTACCTGCACTAGATATGGGGTCTTGGGTAAAAGTGTTGGAAACTATAGACTCTTATTTCTACTCATGTCATCTTTGACCTGCCAACAGAATAACACTCGAACACTTTGGTTTTGGTGTATTAAAGCATCAACGCTAAACCAGGGACTTAGCCTCATATAGTCCCGAGAGGCCCTAGTGAGACACTAGAACGCCAAGCGTCCGGTTAAATTTCGAGCAGTGACTCACCAGAAAACATCTTATATTGTCATATCATATCATGAATATATTGTCATTCTAAAGAACAGGTTCAGACATGTCAGCAAAGCTGTACTTGCCCGCAGAGATACAGGCACAAATCCTCCTCGAGGCATTCAAAATCATCGCGTTTCCAGATTTCTGGAGGGCTAGGGCGGTGAATAGTAAGCCAATCGAAACATCTCAAGTCCACGTTTAACACATTACAGGCTTCTTCGCGAGTGAGATCAAAGCTATAGTGACCGAATCAATCCAGCAGAACGACGGGTTTCTCGGCTTCGGGCCCGATTCCGATTTGGCATCAAGTAACGATCTTGAACATCGAGTGAGGCGTCTTTCTTTATATTATAAAGCCGGGGAACACCCCCGAGAACCATCTGTATGGTCGGGCCTTGTTGATGAAGTACTTGCCATTCCACATGGGAGGACGCCGGAAGAGACCGATACCTACATCAGGGTCCATGCACATGCATGGCTATGTGATAGCTCAAAGGCGCGCTGGAAGTATTGGAAAACCGCAGAGTCAAAGTTCGATCTTTGGCCACGTTGGGGAAATCCATATCGTGGCTATCCCATGGACCGGCCTGTTTGCACGAGAATGGATATTGCGTTTATTGTCAACGCGGTCAGAAGAGGGCATCAAGTAGAGATGCCATTGATCTGGGATCAAAAAATTAGCCTGGAACAACTCGTAAAGTCATCTCGCGATTTTAGGGGCCCGCCTCTGCAATTGGGCATCAGCAACGGATCGAAGGAGATACTTCAACATCTTTTCACCTTGAAATATGGAAAGTCTCTCCCTGACGAATTGCTTGGGAGGTGGAAGCATCACACGAGGCGCATGGTCAGGGAGGGCGATATTGACGGGCTGAAGAGGTGGATCGAGTTCCTGCAAATGATTGATTACCGAAAGGTGATGAATGTGAACCCGGCTATTACACAGGCACTTGCTTCTGAAACTCCGGAGATCCTGGGTCTCATTCAGGATGAATGGGAAGCTAAGTTCAGCGATGTCCCCCTGGTACCTCATATCTTCAGAGAGGCCGTCACCCAAGGCTCTTTGGTGACCGTCAAATGGCTGTGTACCAGTGGTCGACTGAATATGAATATGCGGACAAGCTCGGCCTACTGGCCCAATGGGCCACTACATCTCGTCATAAATAAAGCGCCAAGCACAAATAGACTGGAGATCTTGGAATATCTTCTCAAGCAAGGGGCAGCCCCTGATGGACCGGAGTGGGCGAAAACCACTCCGTTTGAGGACGCGGTGCGGCAAAAAGATGTCAAGGCAGCGGAAGTTCTTCTAAAACACGGAGCAACTTTCGAAATTGGTTCTGTCAAGAGGGCTCTTCTGAGTGAATCTCACTTGGGTCCGTGGTTCAGAAAGGAAGGGCCCTGTGATGCTATGGCTCAAATCTTATGGCCGAATGGCGCAAGAGTTGCTCCATATAAAACGAAAGGCAAGAGCTATGTTATATCCCGGGATTCGAAGAGAAAAAGCAACATTGAGAAAGTATTTCTTGGTCTGGGATGGAGTGAGGCTGAAGTCCAGGGGTTGCAGTGGGATTATTTCATCGATGTTGTTAGAGATGTTTCTGCTTTATGATTGTGAATGTGTACCTAGGTACTTTACTCAATAAGATGTTCTCTCTTACACATTTTTGGCGAACAAATGATCAGCTCAAGTTTCACAGACATAATGGCATTGTAGGATGTAACAAAGAGAATCAATGTTTGTCTTGAAACTATACACGCTAAATGCCATGAAACTAGCCACTCCTCAACTTCCAACTGCAACCCTTCAACCCACTAGCCTTTCCATTAACAAGCTTAACCCGCTGCCCACCCTCAGAAACAAGACTGCCCCTAGCACCGGCAAGCACAAAATCACCAGTAGTGTTGGCAGGCGTAACAAAAGTAAACTTGTCCACACCCTTCCCACTGCGACGGAAAGAGGTCGAGAACTTTCCTTTGGCAGCCTCAAAGCCAGCATCAACAAAGGTCAAGTCGCCGACCTG
Source organism: Penicillium flavigenum (assembly GCA_002072365.1). Lineage (NCBI taxonomy): Eukaryota > Fungi > Ascomycota > Eurotiomycetes > Eurotiales > Aspergillaceae > Penicillium > Penicillium flavigenum. The sequence continues at coordinate 143,406 of MLQL01000046.1, forward strand.
GGGCGCAATGACCCAAGTCGGACCCCCAGCACCAGTCAACTGAATACCAGCCGCATAAGCCGTAAGCGCATATGTCGGACCGGTTGACCAACCATGCGCATGCGAGACGCGCGCATCATTCGTATAGGGCGCGTAATGCAGTGATCCATCTGTTGCATAGCCTTCAATAAAAGTAGACTGTGTCATGCGAGGGTCATTGAGCATGAATCCCCACTCGAGACGGATGAGGTCGAGGGCTGAGTTGGGTTTGTTGGCTAGATAGTGACCTTGCAAATCGAAGCCACTGATAAAGGGTGAAACTGTTTTGCCGGCTTCGGGTGCTGGTGCGCCGTATTTGCCCCAGCGGGACTTTAAAGCGTTTGAGACTTGGGCGGCTTGGGCGGTTGATTGGGTTAGGTTTGCCTTTATGGCCCAGGCGTTGCCGTCTTGCGGGCGCATCGTTGTAGTTTTGTTGTCGAAGTAGAGGCCACTGGAGGCGTCCCAGAGCTTTTCGTTGGCGGCTACTTTCAGTTTTGTTGCTGTTTTTCTCCAGTTTTCTAGGGCTGTCTTATCATTTAGTTCAGTTGCGAGGGATTGGGCGTCTTGGAGGACGAAGTAGAGGATTGCGTTTGCTTCGATGTTCTGCATAGGTTGTTAGAATGAGATATCTTGGGAGGTCAAGATGGTGGTAGGCTTTGACTACGGTGGTTGAATCAATCGTGTTTGAGAATAGTTGCTGTAGGACCTCTGCATGGGGGCGCGCAGTGCGGTATTCAGGGTCTTCAATTAAATGGAGCCAGGATTGGTGATCACTTGGTAGTGATGGTAAAGTTGATACAGGTCCCACTACCAAGGGTGGCTGTCAATGAGACTTAGGTATAGAATGATGCTACTCCCGGTACCTGGTTGCCTAAAAACGAGTTTGAAAATGCTGGCTGGCAGGTTGTACGTCTCTTCGCCCCTCGTGACATCATAGCTAGACTAGTCATGGTGATTTCAAATCGTATTGTTTAGGTGGTGTGGGTCGAAATGCTTTTTACTACTTTAGTCATAGCCCTGTATCAAACCTAAACCAGAAGTATTGCATGTTTGGGCCCTCAAACAGATTCTTAGGAGGGTTGTTGAGATCATGCCGTCGAAGGATTCTTTTCAGCGTTCCGACCCCCAACTAATGTGACTGCACCAGGAAATATTTGTCCATGTATGGATATACCCTTCACGGCTTCTTGGATTTCGCGAAGCAAAGGATCATTTTTTGGCTGTCGTCGACCGTACCAGAAACGATGCACCTTCACTCTAGGATAATGGCTCCTTCGGCTCAGGATCATCTCTGAACGCTGAATACGAGGGAAGTTGTGTCGCAGAAAGGTGTATAGTGTTCTTGCGTGACGTCGTCAGTGCGTGTATCATTAATATCAGTGAGGTGATAAATCATACCTAGGCTTAGTCCATATCTCCAGGTATGAGTAGTGAATCTGGGTGTAGCGATGATCTAAACCATAGATCTGTACGCTGCAACGGAGACACTCTGTTCTCAGGGCAACGGCATCTTTGTGCCGACCCTGATACATCCATGTAGTAGCTAGCCAAGACATGCCTGTGACTGTCTCAGGATGTTCGCTTCCGAATATGCGCTTTTGAATCTCAACTGCTTCTGTAAACAAGGATTCGGCCTCTTTAAGCCGCCATCTTTTTATGTATAGGATACCCATTCCACTAATGGCCCTGACAGTTCGAGGGTTGTCCGATCCGAAGGCTTTTCTGTGGATTTGCAATGATTGGGTAGATAGCTCTGTGGCATCTAAGAGCCGTTCGGTAAAGACATAAGTTAAGGTCAGGCAAACGATAGCATCCAGTGTTTCAATGGCACCTGGACCAAGTGTTCTGAGGTAGTGTGGAATGACATCCCTGCAAAGCTCTCCAGCCTTCTCGTGGTCGCCAGCGACGCAGTATGCACTTGATAACTGATAACGAGCCCTCATAGCTTCAATGCTATCCGAACCATGAAGTCGCTTCTGTGTCTCTATAATCTCCTTGCACAGTTTGATTGCTTCCTCGAGCTTGCCTCGGCGCGAATAAATACTTACTAGTCCGGAACGCCCCGCACGAGCATATTCACTGTCCGGGCCGTATAATGTTTCTGCGATTTTGATGCTTTCAATCCAGAGTATTTCAGCTTCTCCATACCTTCCATCCATAAGTTGAGATCTGGCCACCTTGTGCAAAACATGGATCCTTTCAGGAAGCGGGTCTTCTCCTGCTGTTCGGTCAAGGACCTGAAGTGCATGAGGTACTGTTGATCGCAATTCACTCTGATACAAGTGGTCAAGATCGGGGAAGCGCACATCCAAGCCAAGTAAGACATCCAATTGACACTTTCGCAATAGATTGACAGACCGCAGCCAATTCCTTGTTGCCAAATGAACTAAGCGGTGCATATCGAGTCGCGTATCTTTTGATCTCTGGCGTACGAAGGAATAGGAGCTAAGGAGACCTATCGCCTTTTGCCGTTCGACATTCGACGCCGGAGGAAGCAGCGAGACCAAGACATCCTTTTCTCTGATGCAGGCCATGAAGCAAAGGTAGTCAGTGGCCAGTCGGTTCTGTCGTCGTATTTGTTCAAACGATGTAAGCCAGGTGGTCGCGACAGGGTTGCGAATGCTTTTGTATCGACCTTTATCCTCAAAGTCCTCACTCAGCAACTCGATCGCCGTCTGCTCTTGGCCGTCCAAGAGCTCGACGTAGCTGGCGAGTGTCAGTCTGTTCTCGTTAACGAACGAAGCAGCCTGCACAATAGCCAGAGGAAGAAATGTCAGTCGGTTGAGAAGTTGTCGGGTGCTTTCAGTATCATGAAGGAGTTCCTTGTCAACCAAGGAATTTCGCAAAACCCGGGTAGCTTTATGCTCGTTCATTTCGGGGATTTGAATAATGTCTGTTGCGGCAAGGTATTGAGCCACTTTGTTGCTTCGAGTGGTAAAGACAATGGCTCCTTGATCACTCGTGGGAAGGTAGTTTTTCAGCCCTCCAGTCGTTGAATTCTTGCTTTCGATCCACATATCAATCTCATCGGCATTGTCATAAATCAACAGCCATCGCCCAGTGCTTGGTTTGCTCAGATGATCTCTGACAATGGTCTTCACATCTTTTTTCGTTTCATCGAGGACGATCCCAAGCTGGTCGGCCGCTGTCTGGTATGCTTGCTGGAGACTTTCCATGTCGACTGCAGGAAGCCAAAGTATGGCACAATCCGGATACAGCTCTCTCGTTTGATAGGCAAGCTCTAGGGCAATCTGTGTCTTACCTATCCCTCCAAGGCCATAAATAGCAATTCGTTCAGCCCGGCTCTTGGCAAATATTCTGCGTTTTACTTTGCCCACAACTTCGCGATCAACATATCGAGGATTCCTCTCGAATGGAACAACCCAGCAAGCGGCTTTGCCATGATGGAAAGGGTTGTCTGGCGAATTGATGGTTTGCAGAATTCGTTGGCAAGCAAGTCGAGCTCCGTGCTCCTAGCAGAGGGTCAGTACTAGACATGCAAGGAATATAATCCACCTATATATTAAGTATCCATGTCTTACACGTATAGTTATTTCAAAGTCAATGCTAGTCTTTGCTGCAGGCGGTAAGCATCTCCCCACAACAAAGTAGATGGTTCTTGGTTCCAATTCCTACCTTCTTTCTGTGAAAGGTTGCAAATGCAATCACGGACCTGGAGCTTCTGAGAGTAATGATGCAGATAGGCATACGTCGCAGACTCGATTACGCTCTGCTTTTCAAACTCGTTCATTTGGACTTGCTGCAGTCCTTGCTTGACGTTGAAACGGAAGTAGCGTTTCCCCTTTACTTCATTGCTCCATCGGGCCATAAAGCGACGTTCGGTACCCTCGGGTTTAGTCGCCAACCTGACCAATGTCTTTGACAGAAACTTGACCACATTGTCATCCATAGGGAGTTGCGCGGTGTCGCCTGTTCCAATGGACACTAAACATTTCACTAGCGGTTTCAGAGCCCGGCTTGAGGTGCACCAAATATCGGCCGCTTCTTCCTCTACCTCCTCAATGGGATTGTTGGCACCGAATGCACCGTCCACGAATTGGTGGTTGCCGATCGAAACCGGATCAAAAAATTTGGTCGCGGCGGATGTTGCCAATGCAGCATCACAAATGGTCGCCGGTACCATAATCTCATTCGAGACCGAATAGCTGCGGAGTCGGGTGACTTGCAAAGTGTCCTTGGATGTTGTGCAGACAAAGGTTTTAGAGCGACGGGGCTTCTCATCATTCATCAGGTCAGTTGGCGACAACCCAGCCCGAGTGACGACATTCTCAATAGCCCTTTTGAGCTTCTTGCTGTCGTATTGCGATACGATATTGCCAGACCAGTCGACTGGGACATTGTTGATTTTCTCGCTGAAGACCGATTCCATCAATTCGGTGTATGCGAGGATGCAAGCATCGACATCCATTTCCAGCCGTCCCAACATTATAGCGATCAGTCTAGATATTATGTCATATGTCAGCCCAGCATTTTCCAAATCTTTTGTTAATACGCACCCTCCTGTGCTGGTACCCCCAATTAAGTCGAAGACATCACACGGCTTAAGGACTTGGCTGTCCTCGCGCTCTGAATTGAGTTGTGTCATAATATCCTTCAATATCAAGAGGCTTGACAGCCCTCTCACACCACCGCCGTCCAGGGATAGGAGACACAATCCATTGGTATCAAGTGGGCTTGGTCCAGTCTCTGCTGCCATAACGCTATCAATATATGGTGAGGTTCCTTGGCCAAACAGATGGTCGGACACACGATAAATTGCGATTCACACACTAATAAGAAGTTCAATAAATTTCTACATTGCCGCGGGCCTTTGTGGGTTATTTCAGGAAATCTCCCACTTGGCTTGACAGCAATGCATGGAACAAGGCGCTTAGGCGCAGGACGGAGACTGGCTCTCTACCAATCACTCCCGAGACTAGCTTAGACCAAGCCATGCGCCTCCATATTATTGTAGATCACCCAATCTTCCATAACCAAACCCAGTGTCAATGTTTTTTTGAAGACGATATATGCCTTGACAAGATTACTGCTTGATACTAAACAACCTTGAAACAATTTGAGAAGATTGAAAAGCCGAGGTTACCAGTCTTAGTACAATTTAAAGATTAGGTTAAAAGTTCGGAGACATATGGTGTAACATAATTTCTGCATAATAGTCAAGGCTATAATGGAAAATCTTAACAGAGGCATCTTTTTATGCATCAATACATATATCCATGGATGCATTCGCATATGCACATATGTTTGAGCAATGAACGGGCAATTTCCAAGTCGATCAACAAACTTGGGACCTTGAGTGCGAACCTTGAATGCGATGAACGGATATCCATGGATTGGAGCTAAATTAACTCAACCTATAGAGCATCATGTCCGAAAACAAAGCTTGATGTAACAGAGACGAAAAATGAATTATTGCAATTGAAAGAGTGCAGTGGTCGGTCCCAGAACACTGCGGCACGTATCGAGAAATTCCAACGCCAGCAAGAAGAAAGGTATCGTCGATGGCATTGATCGTAGAGCTTAGCAGCAGACATCGCAGCATTCCAGGCAGCATTCACAACTCTCTTCGCACAAGAAGCAGCAACACATCGCCATCAGACTGGAAGGGAAAAAAACCTCATATTAGCATTGTTCCCACTTTCCCTCTCAATATTGATACTTACCAGCCCATGAGACATCCCCTATCCTTTTTCTCTGGTGGTGCCTGCTGTTCCTGGTATTGAGGCTGAGGCTGACCACCGTATGGCGCCTGCAGATTGGTAAGTATGTGCTTATGTGGTTGCTCTCATCAACACTAACCTGTCCCGGGGGAGGGCCGTACTGGCCGCCTGGGGGCGGGTACTGTGGCGCGTAGCCCTGTTGGTAGCCGTCCTGTGGGGGGTAGCCGTATCTGTATTTATAAATTGATCAGACCCATGTTCAGCATCTCGATCAAGACGTAAGCTCGCTGTAGACCAGATTGGAACTTCCACGGTCGCAAAGCGCACAGAAGCCAATCAGTCTCAGCTCCGGCATCTTGAATGATTTGGCCCCAATAGGGCGGCAAAAATCGAGTGTTGTGTTGATGGAGAGGACTTACGCCGGCTGGGGATATCCTTGCGGAGGAGGCTGCTGATATGACATAGCGACGGGAGATAAACGTCTAAAATCAAGGGAGAACGAATTAGCGCCGTGATAACAATCAACATTATAGGGCCTTGCGGCGCCTTTGTGATGAGACTAGGGTCAACAGTGGCGGAATGGCCGCCACGGCGGTTAAATCCACGTACCTGGGACAATGCAAAGACGGAGATTGGTTGAAAGAGGAGGCTGTGCTGAGCCACCGGGGTAAGTGAGTGAAGCGAGAGAACAGAGAGGAAGGTGAAGTTGATGAAGATGGGGAAGTCAAGAGTGTCAGAAACAAGGAGAAAAATTTAGGTAACTCACTTTATGGAGGTTGTATTGCAGAAAAGGAAATTGTCGGGGTACTTGGAGGTACTTTGCCGGTGCGCCCGATAGGAGAAGTTTGTCTGCCAAGAGTTCAGGGCTGAGGTAACTCCGAAGTAGCTTTTTAGTCTTTTCCCCTTTCCCCTTCTTCTCCACATGAACCGAGTTTGTTAGTAAATATTGATTCTGAGGATTTTTCACTTATATTTGGGTGGAAGAGTGGATTTTCAATCCAATTCATTCATTTCATACCCAGAAACCATAGGAACAATTGCATCTCAATACCTAATACTGGAGGCCATAAAAACATGCCGGTACCCACCGAGTACTTAGGCCACAGGATTCCCCTTCGGCGACCTGTCAGCCACAGATTGCCAGCCCTATCGCCGAACTAACGCAGTCAGCCACAAATTGCATTCTGTGGGTGACATTCTATTGGTTGAGAACCAGCCACCGGGTAACACGGAACTCCACTTTAAGAAGTGTTCAGCCACTCACATCATTTGACCGCTGCCCAGGCCTCTTGGCATTAGACCGCCCGTATTGTTGCTGCCTGGGCAGTACCTGGTACTTGGGCCATCATAACCTGGAACATACGGGCACGTGTACCAGCTACAAGTACAAGGCTGAATACCGTGAATGTCTCAGGTCTTCTCAATTGCAACGTTGTGGCACCTTCAAGTTCCATTCATTCTCAAGGATTAGTTCGAGCTTCTCACTGTCAGTACTGCTTCAGACCTGGTCTCAACCAGGCATTATATCACGAAAAATATAATATATCGCCAAAGAAAATATGTCCAAGTCGAAAAGAAGATCCAATCCCCACTAATCCCCAGAGGCTGATCATGCATCACATCCCAAAGTACAGTACATAAATCCGATGAAACGATGATCTGGACAAACAATCGCAAAATAACACACAATAAAGAAAGCAAAAGACGACACAGACTACGATCGCTCACTTGACATACGTATCAATATCAGGCATGTAGGATGACTGCGAACCGGAGAACGGAGAATCCGTCGACCACTCATTGTCGAGAAGGTCCAGCTCAAAATCAAACTCAAACGGCGCATCAGGAAACTCGGGGAATTGGTCAGATTCCTTCAGCAGAGCTGACTCCACAACATAGGGAGGCTGACTCTCCACGAGGCCACAAGCAGCGACAGCAAGCTGATATCCAGGGTCCCTAGTCGACACACGACTAGGATTGCGAATCAGAAGCCTCGAGTTAGAACCACCGCCAGCCGCTTCATCGGTGACTTCCTCAGCGGCAATCATCCAATGTTTCAAGACATCCATGCTAGGCTGGTTACCTCCGCCCTTGCCACCGCGCTTCTCGCTATCTTTCCCGCGGCCTCCACGGCCCCGCTCACAGGGATTGAAATGCGTGCGTCGTAGATGTGCAGCAGCATTATAATTGGCGCCGTAGCGCTTCCCATTGCGACAAGCCTTGCAATTCGCGAGGAAGTACTTGCCGGGCGAGATATCCTTGCAGACCCAGACTGTGCGGACGGAGGCGTGCACGCGGTCGATATGACGGCGCAGCTCGTGTTCGCCGTGGAAGCCATCTGGATGGTCTGTGCACATGCTACAGTATGTCTTTGGTCGCGGGGGTCGTCGCACAGAGGCCTTGGGGATAGCGGCGACCTCCTTTGTTGTGCCGTCTGCTGAGGAGATGCGGAGCATCTTGTGGGAGTCGAGCTGGGACATGCTGCTCTCTGCGGACTCGACTTTTGGCGCAATGGGACGTGCGGCCTGGGCGATTTGCTCTTTGGTGCGGCGCGCGGCGCGAGAGCGCTGTGTCGCCAAGTCATTGCTGTCGATGGAGTCGGAAGGTTTCATCTCCACTGAGTCGAGGGGGAGACGATTTTGGGGCATTGGGTAGTGGAAGGAGGTGGTTGGGGGCGCAGATGCTGAGAATGACGGGTGAGAGAAGGGAGATTGTTGGGAGAATGGAGAAGACGATGTGGGATCTAGGTCAGGGTATACAGGGGAGAGAAAGGGGTCTTGATACGGCATGCCGGAGGTGGATGTTGGCACCCACTCTGGCGGGACGGAGCTGGTCGGTTCTTGATATTGAGATGGTCCGGTCGAGTCGAAGCGGAACATGTTGATTCCGCCGATTAATGAGTCGGTAGTGTTGCTGCGAGACATCTCTGGCGCAGCTGGTGGGGCCTGGTCGGTCCAGGGGAACGTCCGGTCAGGGTATTGAGGGAAAGGCGGTCCGATTTGTCCATTATTTGCGAGTCCGAAAGTCAAGGCCGAGTCAGAGGGTTGACTGGGAGAGGCGTCCAAATACTTCGTGTACTCGGATGGCGAAACTCCGAAATGGTCGAGGTGACGATGGGCCCGTACCGGGCCGAAGGATTGGCGTTTACCTATGATGGCACCGTCTGGCTGGTGCTGGTGGGAGACCGGTATTTGCTGGCTCTGGGAGCGCTCCATGGGCGTGTGTCGGTAGGAGCCATGGCCCGAGAAGGCAGCGCCATTCCAAAGTAGGTCGGGGGAGGAGACGTGGGATAGGTCGCGTGTTAGGTTGACTGAAAGATCCGGGGTCTGCCAATTGTCAATCCAAGGACGAATGGCGATTGAGATTAGGAGACGAGAGCGCGGGAGGGGCGGAGCAGAGAAGGTTGGAGCAAGTAACCAAGGTCACACATACGGTGGCTCTCCGTTTTGCCCGAGGAAGACCTGAATCAGAACATGGCAATGTCCGTGGTGTCGCATCCTGTCGAGTCCGTTTCCCCAGGCTTCCAGCGTACTGCCAGTTGGTATCCCTGTCGTTAGAGGCCGGGATGAACCGACTCAGCTGTTCAATCCAAAGCTGATTTCGTTGAGATTCCGAGAGGTGGGAGTGTTGGACCAAAAATGCTTCGCGGTATCCGGAGATAGCACTGGTGAACAGTTTGTCATCCAGATGCACAGTCATGGTGGGTGGTTCCTCGTCACAATGGCCGGGGAAGTAACTGTCTATCAGTAATCAAATGGATAGAGAAAGGTGGGTTGTATTTCTGCGAACAGTCAGCGCATGCTTTGCAAGAACAGGCGAGAAAAACGTACATATATATGGAGCACAGTAGTAAAAATGAAAGTTAAATCGAAGCTGATGGTGGGTGGAATAGCAGATCTTATCAATGCAGTCAAGGTGAAGATGATCTGCGTTGAGATAAATGTACTCTGGTGTATAGTAAATGATCGGGGAAGAAAAACGACAAGACAATGATATCACAAGTTGGGAGAAGAAGCAGATGCAAAATTGGGCAGACGAGTAGATAAAAGAGAAGAGGACAAAAGTTCTGATCGACGTTGAAGGACACTCCTCACAAACTGAGATACGAGAATTGGCACTTAGCAAAGACTACTATACTCCAAGAAGCATGGAAGTCGATCATCGGTCTGGACCCTTGGATGTTTGGGTAGTGATGTGTTTCTCTTTTCGCTATTTTCGCTCCTATTTCTCTAATACTATGGTCTCAAAGTTTATCCGCGTGGAGGTCAGCAATCAGCAAAGCCATCTCCCCAAAGGCATATACCCGGGTGAGAGAGTCAATTACTCCTAGAAGCGAGGCCCTGTTGGCTCAGAAGCTGCAGACGTCCGAGAAAAAAAAAAGAACGAAAGTGAGGCAGCGAACCGGATCACCCCGAACGTGACCCGAGCCAGCAGATGCATCGTTGCTTACGAAAAGGTGACCTGATACATGTAGACTGGAGTACATGGCACAATACATAAACAAGTCACTTTTCCCTCGAGGATCAAGCGCCTACAGCGGGAGCCCAAAAGAAACCGCAAAACAGCCCATTTTTCCGTCTAGCACAGCCATACCCCGAGACCCCCCAAGACCCATTTACTACGGTCGGACCAAGATCGCTCGGGCGCGTCGAAGACTGCCACGTCGACTGGTGTGGCAGCTGGGGCATCCTGCAGATGCTGTTTGGCTCCCTAGTTCAGCGCCCAATGCCCGACGAGAGATGACTAGCAACAATAATAGCACAACTCGTTAATGAGGTAATATAGAAATCCCGAGGAAATAGAGTGGTCACACAAAAACGGTTCGATTCACGTGTTACCGTGGGTCACTCCCGCACCAGTCCCACGGTTCCCAGTTATGGTTGTGGCTCAGGGATAGCCCCTTATAAAACAATTTGCCCTTGTTTGTTGGGGGTTCGAAGACCTGGAGTTATTTTTGGCTTACCAGATGTGCCCAATAATGGTCTCTTTCAACTCCTGACTCTGCAAGACACTAGCGATGGACCGTTCCCTCCACGTGATGGGCTGTACGGAGACTATTTGGGATAAACGAGGTTTACTGGTGCGAGACTAGTACAGAGGCTCCACGGTTTTGAGTGGATCAATCTCCTGATCGGATAATGGTTGGACATTTATTGCTCCATAATGACGATGATCATCGTGGACGTTAGCGACTACTTCCTACTGGAATTAGTTTCCTTAGACTCAGCGGCAATCTCGGACTCATAAGAAAGAGACAAAGTACGGATTACTCTGTGCCTCAACTCCGTTATGCGTTGGGGTGATGTTACGTCAACCTCTATTTCAGGATAGCCTTTCATGAGACTGGACACAAAATGGCCTACGGATACTCCGTACAATGTATGGGGTCAATGAGGATCGCCGGACTGGGCATTCTTGCCTAAGAGGGAAATCCTTCACTATAGTCGTCAAATTTTTGTGTACGGAGTACGATGTACAATATTCCCCGTCCGAGACAAGCAGGTAACTCCTGTCGAATGGGCGAATTTTGGTTTCATGGTCTATCGCCCACCCGGTGGTCTAGGAGTCCTCCCAACATTCGACACGTTTTAAGCTCTCACCGTCTACTCGGATCCTTCAAAAGTTGGCCCCTGACATAAATTGACAACATATTTCCTGTCAAAAAAGGATAGGCAGAGCACGGGGTCCTCAGTTGCTTATTTAATGTACTATCCATGTCAAGAGCTCGTCTGGGTCTGCGGGCGTCACATGGCCCAGACGCTGATGAGCTTTGCCCCTGCATTAATGCTCAGAGCTTCAGAGCTGATGCCTGCAGTCAGAGGTTGTCTTGAATAGGAGGGAAAGCATCGAAAATGAGCCACCTTGGATGATAGGCTATAAATTCCTAGGGAGTGTGCACGAGCAGAAGCCATCCCAATGCATGGCACTGAAACGGGAAACCTATATTGAGTTAGTATAAGTATGCTACTCATATCTAAGCCTCAGCTGATGATATTGACTCCCCGAGCTCACAGGAGGGTTGGACTCGGATTATAACGGCTGGAGAATTTGTATCTTGCTGGTCCGTATACTCCTTCAGTACCTCGCAACCACACTCATACCCTCCCCGGGATTTAAACGCATGCAGATGCAGCCTGCTTCACTATGTCGATCCCGTGACATGGGATAGCTCAGCTCAATTGCCGACGAGCGATAGAAATGAACTGGTCCCAATAGTAATAGATTCCAGACGCCGAATCAGTTGTGGTGCAGCATTTTATGACTCGGGGAAACATATGTTAGCACAGATCAAGATGCGATGCAAGCTCCATGGCCCAATTCTCAAGCGGGCGGGAATGTTCGAGTCAGTGGGTTTATTTTCTTGGTCTATTAACATGTTTGCTTGATTGTATCTATCGCTGCGCCTCCAGTCTAGGACGCGTCCTTTGAGGCTCTTCAGACCTCCAGAGTGCCGTGGATATATATTCCATATCTATTCCTGGTATAACACAGGGACGTCTGGTGCTGACTTGATGTATGCTCCTTTCCCAGTACAAGAATAGTACAGGACTATCTATATCGCATGTCGCATGCTGGTGACTATACTAAAGAGATGCAGAATATATCGGGCTGTCGAGTACTCTCAGACAGTGTGCTCTCGGGGAGTGAATGGGTTCTTCTTGCTATACGATGAGAAGTAGGATCGTTGTATGTTGGCAATTATTACACCAAATAAACTTCCAGTCCAGGATATTGAAACATCACCCATAGCACATTGGATTACCAGAGATCGATAAATCTTGGAAGACCTCCTGAAACCTCCTGAAACCATCTAAATCCATCTGAATCCACCTGGTATATATATATATATATATATCAATAGCATGGTGAAACTTACCTAAGTACTGGAAGTGCCCAAAATCTCTCAAGTTGACATTGCTAAAACTTGTTACCCAACTCTTAAGTGCTGATGACATGGGTAGACATGCTGACCATGCACTCAGAGCTTAGCCCAGATAATGATGCTTGATAGTGAACCTGTGACAGGTGCCTACAACATTAGCTATGCATGGCGCATGTTCCTTGGACTATCTCTTCATTACCTAGGACATAGTATATATATTAATAGACCTGTTCCAGACTGAAACCGAAGTCCAGAATATTCCAGGATACTTGCAACACTGGATCTGACGTCAAGTTGCCACACTGGGCCCCATTTTCCAGGGCAGATAGCCGTTGGACACATGGAACGGCTCGTACTGTGGGGAGATTGTCAAATGAGGGGAATAGGGATACATCATAGACCAAGTAGAGGACAATGTGAGTATATAAGTAGGAGAATCTTGCTGTGAAATAGAGTATTTAACCAGCACGTGATACCCTAGCCACGTCATAATAAATCCTCTAGGGGGTAAATAATTTATTTTTCTCCAGTAGATGCTCAAAGGAAGATGAGACTAACCCCTGAATGAATTGAAACTTCCTCCAAAGACCCTTTCCCCCATCCTCAACCCTCAACCTTCATCGATTCCACCTTCATCACACCACCATGTCAGACTCAACCCTCTACCTCTACACTTCCCTGACCGCGGGGTCATCGCACATCGTCACCGCGACCGCCCGAATCGAGACAATCCTCAAAGCGAACAAGCTCCCCTTCCGCGCCATTGATGTCGCCACCGACGAAGCCGCCCGTAAGCTGTGGGGCCGACGCTCCAAGGGCAAGAAGCTTCCAGGATTGGTGAAATACGGCGATATTGTGGGAGTATGTGACAGCCCCCTCGCATGGACGCGAGATTCCAACACAGCTCTATTATACCATGATCGCAGCGCTAACCCCTACGTGTAGGATCTAGAACAGATCGAAGAATGGAACGAGTTCGGAGAATTACGTATGGTAGTAAACAGCGTGCAGGACCTGGGCGGGATGCCCGCCACCAGCAATCCTACCCCAGCAGCGACCGAGACCAAAACCGAGCCCACGCCTACCACCCCCAAACCCTCCACGATCAAGATCCAAACCCCTCCCGTTACCAAGCCCGAAGAGAAGAAGGATGATACGGCCGTGCTGGCCCTGCGCCAGGCTAGCTCTGAGGCTGCCTCGAAAGCGAAGACCAAGACAGACGATAAGAAAGAGTCGAAAGAACAGGATACAGAGGTACCTGTCTCCAACCGCGCGCACCGTGGCTCGGTCGCCCCCGAATTGCCAGACACCGCACCGGATTCACCAAAGTCCCTGAAACGCCCGAGCCTAGTCCCCGAACAAGCGGCCGTGTCATCGGCAAACTTCCACGCGGATAATGCAGAGGTGCTCGGATTGGTTGGACACCATCGCTCGTCCGGGGTGTCGTCACTCGAGAACGCGGATCAGGAACAGGCAGTGCGCGAGATCAGGAAGTCCGTGTCTGCGGAGCCTACGGGTGATCTCGATGCTCTGCGCAAAGAGGCTGCGAATAAGGCGAAGTCCGAGTCGATTGAGGAGGTACCGAGTCCGATCGACGATGTGGCTGTGGAGAATAAGGAAGCGCTTATGGAACCCAATGAGCCTAAGGGCAATGCTATTGCTGAAGTGATTGCGACGGCTGTGGCGCCTCAAGAGATCAAGTCGGAGCCTAAGGAGAAGACTACTGGTGCCAAAGAGACGGAAGATGCGAAGGATGATACCAAGGCAGGGCTGGCTCCCGCAGGCAAGTCGGCGGAGTAGGTGACTACATCTACGGATGGAGGGAGTTGCTGTTCACGAATTCGATGATTATGACATCTGTACATCAAGAATGCCTGACAATTGGAAGGTTACAATCGATTATTTCGTACCAACAGTATGAAAATGTAAATAACTTTTGGAAGCGTGGACAGTTAGCTCCCACATGTAGATGCCATTCATAACTCGTGATTAAGAATGTATAATATAAAAGCGAAAAAAAAGTAAGATGAAATAAAACAGAACACCCATAAATGAGGCCAAAAACGAAACTCCCAAACCCCGTTTTGTGCTATGTACCCCGTCCCCTCTACTGCTCCGCGCCGCGACGCTTCTGGACAGCCTCGCGCAGCTTCGCGATGACGTCGCCGGGATCCTGTGCGCCGAAGATCGCTGAGCCAGCAACGATCACATTGGCGCCTGCATCGGCAGCCTGATCAATTGTACCCAGACCGAGACCACCGTCGACTTCAATGTTCAGATCGGGGCAGCGTGCGCGCAGGGCGGCAACCTTGGGGAGCTCGGAGGCCATGAATTTCTGACCTCCGAAACCGGGGTGCACGGTCATGACCAGGACCATCTGTGAAACGTCATTAGTACAATTGCAATTAGAGATCAACACGGTGTGGAAGAAACGGAAACATATCCACAAAAGACCTGAAACAAGGGAAAAAAAAGGGAATCACTCACGTCTGGTCGTTCCGCGGGGTCCTCGCTCTCAATAATATCCCACAACACATCGACGGGGGTATCGGGCTTAATCGCGATACCAGCCTGCATACCCTGCTCGTGGATATAGCGAATCAATTGCTTGGGACTGGTACGAGCGGTCGTTTCTTTATCTGTAGGATCGGTCGCCGCGACGGAGGAAACCGCAGCCTCGTAGTGGAAGCAGTAGAGATCGCAACCGGCCTTCTTAAACTCTACGACCCATTTATGCGGCTGTAACGAAGCACAGTAGTCAGCGAGAGAGCTCATGACGTGCCGGAATGACGCGGGTATGTGGGAAGTCCATAACTCACTTCCATGATCATCATGTGGCAATCGAAAGTGCCACGACCGCAGGGTTCGGAGGGACGGTCGACGCAGCCGCGGATTTGGGATACGACGGGGCAGCCGATGGTCATATTGGGCACGAAGTGGCCGTCCATAATGTCGACGTGTAGCCAGTCGGCGCCCTGCTCCATCTTCTTGGAGCAGTCATGGCCCAGATCGGCGAAGTTGGCGCTGAGAATGGAGGGGGCGATAATAGCGGGCGGTGCCATTATGTGTATGTATGTATGTATGGGGAGTGGAGTGAAGGGATTGGAAAAGGAGTCTGTGGAGGGGTTATAAAGGAAAAAAAAAAGTAGATCTGAAGCTCTGGGCTGTTTACATCAGTGGCGAAGAGTGGATATGCCCGGTTCACCGTAAATCCAGAAATATACTAAAATCTACTAAAATATACTGTTAGTGTGTCTTTTCCTTGTTCTTTTATTGCCTTTTAATCTATTTAATCTTTTATCCTTCGAATCTTCAATTATTTAAAGTCCAGAACACCCCTCTCCTCCTTTGCAGAGTCATGATGCAAACGATAAGGGCTCTGGCTCTCACGTGTTAAGACTCGATCTACAGTCCATCTTGACTTCAAATGTCATTAGTATCTCTTAATTATCTACTAAATGTACATGTTCAAGCTCATTCTCAGATGATCTGAAAAAGGAGGATCGGCACAAGACCTTGCATTCTGGATAACCTATTTAGGTGATGCCGGGAGAAAATATTCAAGTCTGCTGACCTTGATAGACAGGGGCTTACTGGCATTATAGTCCGATCTAAGATGAAATAGGTATCGCCTGGAATCTGCAGCGAAGCCGCCGAATTCAGTGCTGCAGCCAATCAGAAAATGTTCTCCGTACAAGTTCAC
The DNA here is from genome assembly GCA_002072365.1 of Penicillium flavigenum. Taxonomy (NCBI): domain Eukaryota; kingdom Fungi; phylum Ascomycota; class Eurotiomycetes; order Eurotiales; family Aspergillaceae; genus Penicillium; species Penicillium flavigenum. The sequence continues at coordinate 159,691 of MLQL01000046.1, forward strand.
CTTCCATCTTCCATTGGGATCCCGGTAGCTATTCCTTAGCAGTCTTGCATCGATGTATATATATATTGTATATATTTGTTGAATTCTGACTTGACTGCTTGTACCACTTTATATATGTCTTACTATTGGCTTGGTGATCAGTCGTCTGACTATATGTACAACGCATTATAGCTAATCTCCCCTTTGCCGATCAGCTTACAGCACATCATTCTAACTCCAAGATCGGGTACAAATACTCCAACCCAGTGCCCTGTACGGAGTATTCCGTAATCTCAATAGCCGTTGGAATAACCGCTTGTCCAAAGACATATGTCGTGCTTGGAGGGGTGGGCCATTGTCTGTGCTTGTAGCGGGGCACTCTGCTCCGGAGTATCGTCAACATTGTCTGGACTCCCAACATTTTATGCTATCTCAGCATAGGCTGGTATTAGCCTCATGTGACCATTTGGCTTAAAGCTAGTTCCCGGATTTTCAATTTGGTTTGAGATCATGGACACAGTATACACCATCCGGAGTAAATAGTGGGGTTGCAGTGAAGGACATGACTCGTGCAATCTGAGAATACTCCAGGGGTCCACAGGTATCAACTCGCATTAGAAATCCGCAAAATACATAGAGCACTCATGGCCCAGGAAATTCCCTACTCTGTGTCTTTAACTTGATTCCTGCATTCCACGTGTTCGTTCTAATTCAGACGCGGGGGAGGCGCCGCTGTCTTGTGACCTGAACAGCCCGTCTCAAGTCTTATTCTATGTTTCGCGGCTATCTATTCACAATCATCCTCCGGACTAAAATAAAAATACGAAGGCAAAGAAAGAAACCTGGAAAAAGAAAAAAACTCTTGAAAAGACTGGCTTAACTGATATAAACAATCCTACTGAAATGATGGTGCTTGCCCAGACTTCGAGCTCTGCTCGATATGTATACTGGCAAATAGGCATCGTCTGCTTCTTTACCCTTACTCGTTCCTGATCGGTACGTACCACCCGCCGGTTAAGTTGGAGGAGAGGAGGAGCAATGGCGGAGTGGGCGTCCTTGGCCACGGAGCGAGGGCTGATGCAATGGGCCAGCAGAACGTTTGGGCACCCTCGCCAGGGCCACAGTCAATTGTTTCAATCCCGATAAACCCAGCGCTGCGGAGGTTTTGGTAACGGGTTTGCAGTCGCCAACTGTCTTTGCTCTCCCAATAAGTGACGTCGTTTGCGGAATGGTCACGTATCTTCAGCTTGGAGAATGGAGGAGGAGGAGTGATTGACTCGACGTCCGTGGCCACCGACGGACGCGCCAGATCGAAAGGCACCAGCTTCGTACCAGCTATGGGTATCTCGGCATCGTTTTACTGGCTGATCCACTGCTCTCGCAGGGACCGATGTATCCTGTCTCTCACAATGACTCGCTTGTCGTCGCTGGATTCGGCGCCCTTGTCGGGGCCATCCTCGGGATGAGTGGCGTCGGTAGACATGGCGGTGTTAGGGGTTTCGTTCCCCGCCATCCAAGTGACGAAGACGTCTCTAGAAGGTGCGGGCGGATGTCCTCGACTGGAGAAGAGTCTTATAGCGATGCTACATAGAAGCTATATTGATGATTGTAGTAGCAATCTTTGGCGTAAGTATGGAATGTGACATGTTATATAATAAGAGGGCGCGGGTTAAGGGGATCATTAGTGGTATAGAGGTTTTCTGGTTAGGTCTAATATATAGTATCACGTTAACTATTCGACTACGATACTAGGATTTGGGGACTAGTGATACCGCACGTTTAGCAGAGAGCGAATGACAGTAGGATCATGACACTTCAAGCTTCGGGTGGAGTATGAACCGGGGTATGGCGGTCGGATCGCTTGGACTGAATAACTTGTCCAAGAAGCTTTGGATCGAGAATCATTAGCCTGAGTGAGGAATGCGATCGAACTTCTCATATTGGGGTCACAGGAGGGAGAGTTTGATCTTTTTGAGTTCCACATCGGAGGAATGCCAGTGACAAATGAAACAAATAGAAATCTGACGCAAACCACCAATCTTCGCTTTGGCTAGCGTCATCTCCTATGTCTGCTGTGCCAAGCAGAGCGAGGATGCGATGGCGGTGGAGGCTTGGGGGACAATGGGTGAGGAACTCACGCCCAATAAGCTCTTCCATAGTCCTAGTCTGGCGTCCGATGACGTGGAAATCGTTCAAATCAGCCGAGGGGACCGAGACAGACACTCTTGGATAGTATAGGTATCTTTTCCAATACCTACGCTTCCCACAAGTGCTTCTGAAGTTGACCAGCACTTGTATACAGGGCAGTAACCATGTTTTGCTCTTTGTTTTTAGCCTCCTGTCCTCGCAGGTACCGGTCCGTAAGGACATCTGATGGTATTGGCATAGACAGCCGTATCAAATATCATGCTGATTGATGCCTTTCCGCTTCTCCCTGTTACCCGGCCCTTGTAAGATATGATCTTAGCGAAAGGTAGGCAGGTACGTTTCTCCCAACTCCGGCAAGATTGATGCGTACGGATGTCGAATATCCGTATTAACGCCTCTTTCACCGCCGATTTCGTTGCGGACATTGAATTTAGTCGATTTGAACTCGGACAGCACTGTCACTGATGGTCCCGTAATCGACCCCAAAGGCTTGTGGGACCCTCAGGCCAATCATTTCACTGATGGCATCGATCCCAAGGATTTGGATTTGGATAGAGGTGAAAGACGGAGGGATGTAGGAAGCTAGGTAGAAAGGCAAAGCAAATTGATATCACCAAAGAGGAGATTGACTGGTGGGACTTTAAGTGAGAGCGGCGTACCTTAAGTGAGAGAAGCAATGTTCACTGGGTAACGAGGATGTGCGAGGAGGTTGACCGGTGAGAGAAGTGACAACGATTGAGGATGCCGTGGTTGGGAGCGAAGATGCGTTGTGATAAGTGAATTGAAGATGTACAAGTCTTTGGATGCCAACAGGGATTCCATATTGTTCATTGTGGCAACCACTGTTGTTGGCTGTGGTGTGGTACTTGGGGTCTTGCATATCTCTCCTCACTTGTAAAGTCGCACGCCAAATGGCCGGAGCGATACTTCGCCGGCTTATAGCATATCATGCACTTCTCCACAAGGAGGGCAGCCAAGGAACGAGGGGAAAAGGTCACGGAGAAGAAACTATGTCCACCAAACGCATATACGTCAGCCCCGTACATTGTGCATATTGCCTTGGAATTTAGGATACAGGTATCACTCACGGGTAAGCCAACGAGGACAGCAAGAGCAACAGCAACAGCGGACAACACCCAGACAAGGACATATGGAATCCGCTCCCAGGGGGAACGACCGGCCACACGAGCCCACGCAATGAATGTAAGCAGACCGTAAATGACACCGGCGTCATCCAGGAGACGCTTTCTCGTCATGAGTCGGAAGGAAGCTGATCTGGCGGCTCCGTGATGTGTAGCTCAAGGTCATGGGCCTCTAGTCAATAGGGTGGCCTTACGGCCTCCTGATATCGTAAAGGCGGACTCTGTCCCTCAAGTCATCTCTCTCGAAACACATTCCATGTTCTCATATAAAGAAGAGGTTGTCTTAGTAGACGCCTCAGCCGTTGGGGTGTGGTATACGAGCTTCCTACTGAATGCTCCCTGACCCAGGGAACTTTTAGCTCTCCTACCAACCTCAACTCGTGCTGGCCTTGCATGGTCGTGCCTAATCCAATAACGTCCGGGACGTTCTCGTACTGCATTCCAAAGCACTTAAAGTCCACAAAGCGTACTTACGATCTGGGCCTAGACGCAGAAACAGCCTGTTTGTCGTGGACCTTTTCGCGGTCATAGCGTCGGGTCTGTCGACCTCAGTTCGAGGAAGATATAGGTGAGCCGAGAGTAATGGAGGAGGTCAAATGTATATGAAGTAGGGAGGGATGAAAGTGAATCACTCAAGCCTGAACTGTGGTAGGGAGCCAAAGTGGATTGAGGGTAAACGGAAGACGTCAAGAATGAACTAGAGACGAGCGAGCGGAAAAGAAGAGATGACCTGAGAGTGAATCTTCTATAGCCCTCGAGAGGTACCTTCCAAATAAGTGAGAGTAGTCCACTGAAGGAAGGAGCAATCTATATTTTATATTGTGTTGGGTTCGAAAACATCTCATAAAGCATTGATTACATTAATTGCGAGCCACCAGGGCCAGAGCTAAATACATATAGACCAATATCCTTAGACAGAACCCTTAAGCTAAAGAGACCGAACTCTTCTTTGGCTTCATAGCCCATCCAGAGAGGCAGGTCCAGCCCGCACCACTCTTCCTCCCCTCATCAAACACCGCACCAAGACCCTCAAGCAACATTGATCGCTCGCGACCCATTTCCACTCGCAATTTCAGTAACCACTGCTCCCACATCCACCCCCCGATCAGCCCAGTCATACTGGCAATATCCGCAGTACTACCAACCGGCCCCTGCACCGCCTCATAATCTTCAATATGACTCTGTACACGCGGTGCGGGAGTCTCGCGCATAGGCTCTTGCTCGACAGGCTCGGTGCCCATTGGGAGGAACATCCACGCGCGTTGCGTATCGACGAATCCGGTGTTGCGGAGACGGCCAACGAATCTCTTGGACGCTAGAGGGTCGTAACCCCGGTTGCGCAGGTTGAAGGCAAACTCCACTGACGCTGCGGTCGCGTATGGCCCTGCCCGCGAGATCTCGGCGTCAAGAACTTGGAACTCGAGGTAGCCGCCTGGCTTGAGGCATCGCATGCACTCCTTCAGAACTAGGTCGTACTCATCGCGGTCCTTGCCCGCGGGACATTCGGTCTTCAAGAGTGCGGGTAAAGAGCGGGCAGAGATGACATCGAACTGGTTGTTGCCGAAGGGCAGCTCCCACAGGTTGGCCACGGTCAGCTGGCGATGGTTGGGAGGGCCTTTGATGGCGTTGTTTACAGTCTGGTTCTTGGAGGAGACGGTGTAAACCTTGACATTTGGGAACTCGTGCGCTGCTTGCCAAGCCCAGTCGCAGGACGAGTGACCACCAAGATCCAGGATGCGGACACTGCGCTTGCGTGGTCCCTGCGAGGCCTTGGGCTCTGATGAGGCTCGTGCAAGCACGCGCTGGGCAGGGCTTGTGAGCAGATTGCCGCCGTTGAGAGACCGGAGGGCATCCATGGCCCACATGGGTTTGGACAGCTGAGCAAGAACTAGCTGTTCTTTCTCCACCTTGCCAAATTGGGCCTTCTCGGCCAGCTCGGAGGTAATCACCGAATTGCGGGGTGCCTTGGCAAAGGGGCCCTTGTATGCAGGACGTTCGGGACGAACAAGCTCGTACTTGCCTAGCAAGCAGTTGATATGCAAGTCGGTCATGGCGAGGCGCATGGATTGCACAGCATCGAAACGCATGTTGCGGTGCATAAACCCGTCAGTCTTGGGTGACCGTTCCCGAATAGACTGGAAGCCTTGCCAGTAAATTGAATCCTTGCTAGCAAGGACCGGGGGCAGAGGACTGAGGGACTCGGGGACACCTTCGACGAATCGCACCATCTTCTTGGAAGAATCTTCTGTGGTGTCTTTCGCTTCAGTCTCGACGTCATCACACTTGGCTGATTCAATAGGCTCAATGTCATTAACGGGATTTGTTTCATTGAGAGCGGACATGTATGATGCTTGGGCAGACAGCCAGATACTGGTCCTGTCGTGGCTCGCAACTGCACGCTCCTGTAGCTCTTGGTCATAGCATTCGTCGTACTCATATCCGTTCCCAGAGCGGGGGATCTCCTGAACTTGTGCTGCATCAAACGCAGCACTCATGGGACTATCTTGGTAGATAGATCGACGAGTGGGTGTGTCACATAGTCGAACGGCAGTAAGCGGTGCCTCTTCGTCACGAACTGCTGTGACTGGATCTTCATCAACAGGACGCTCAGGCCAGTCAAGTACCTGCTCGACAATCTCTCCTTCATCCCGACGCCAAGGAAGATCGTAGAATCCTTCTGCAGCAGCTGAAGATGGTGGGTAATTGGTGTTAGGGATTGACCACGTGTGGCGCGCTCGGGGAGCCAAAGAGGCAAAGAACCCACCAGGGGATGGAATGCTCAGGTCACTGAAACTGTATCCAGACAGTTCAGATGCGGGGGTGACCCCGTCAGCACTCCTCGGGCGGTTGGGAGGCGGCTGGAGTTGCCACATCTCGCCCTTATCCCCAGAGGTCTCGGACCACGAGTCGGCTGTCTCATCCAAGTAACTGTGGTGTAGCATTGATAGTGCCGAGTTAGGCAGAAGGCTTCCTTGATCAATAGGCCGTGGGGCATCATACAGATCGTCATATTCGTGAACTGGCTCATTATTCAGATGAAAGGATGGGGAGGGCGATGGCGAGAGTGGGGGTGAATATGCCTGGGCAGCGGTGGGAATTTGGGGAAAGCTTCCCAGAACATGACGCCAGTCCTCATCCGGGGCCTCGATAGCAATGGGCACAGTTTGAATATCTGAATGGGCATCCGCATTGTCTAGGTCGCTTTCACTTTCGTCCAGATCTCGTCGAACATGGATATCATGTGCATCCCAGTTGGTGTCTGGTAGAGATTGAGAGTCTGGTGTAGCCAATGCACTGATTATTGATTCTTGGTCCGAAGTCATACTACCATCGAGCGAAGGCGGGGCATAAGATGCAGGCACGGAACGACTGAGCATCGACAGTGCTGCCGGCGAGACTGGTATCTTGGCTGGGGGCGTCGGCGGGACTGGAGAGCCCTTGAGGGAACCGTTAATTGGCGGCCACAACGCAGAGGATGGAATCTCGAGTGTCAGAGACCGCTTCCGACTCCCAGTCGAGGTCACCGAGTTCCGGGTGATTGGTGTAATCAAGCTTGATGGCCGCGTATCGGGGGAAAAGCATGAATCGCTAATTTCGGTCTCATTGTCGTCAATACTATCATAATCTGAGGCATCATACATGTCGTCGTATCCTCTAAAGCTTTCCATCTGGGACTGCCATTCTGTATCTGAGCAGGATGAGGTAGTCCCGGCTGAGAGAGGCGACATTAGGCGGGCGAGGCGGGCGCGTGTTGGTATTGACAACCCGCTGGTCTGCAACTTCAACTGCGGGCTGATAGCTGCCGGTGTAAGTCTGGGAGGAGCTGAACCTTTCGGACTGGTTTGAGCGAAATGAGATTCGCGCGTATCCTCCATTATAGTATTAAGCACCGTCCCTCGGGCCTGCCGAGGTGGTGGAAATCGTGCATTCGAGATGCGGAGTGTGTCGGTCATTTTGCACACCTGATCAAACTGTTGGATGTTGGTTTTCTGTGACTCGCTCACGGGAAATATCTATGGGTATCTCGACTCGTAGGAAATGACACCGATCAACGGGTCTGTGAAGTGAAAGATAGAAAGCAAGACAACAAGATAACAAGATAACACTAGGAAATAAATCAGATGCAAAAGCTACCAGAGCTATAGGCACCGATAAGAGAGTGAGGGCAACAGAACGAAGAACGCTAGCCTTCACAGAAGTTGTGGCAGTTGGGAAGGGTTTATAGTCGATTGGGCGCTTTCCACCAGCCACGGGGTATGTGCAGTGAGCGGCCGATCCCTCTTCAGAAAGAGTCACTCCGTTACAGAGACTAATGCAGGATTGAGCACAATCCATCCAATAACCCTTGATGTTATTGGTGGAGAGGAAATGGGCGCGTCGCGCTGGACAGGGGGTTCTCCCGTGAGCAAAGGGCCAAGGCCATTTTCGAACAAGAGTCCAGTGAACGAGGTTTAAAAATGTGAAAACAGACGAATGAGGTTCGTAGATAGTGTGACGAACCGCTCGGGGAGTGGGATGAGAGTGATGCAGTGTGAAGAGGTTGGTGATTGGTCGAGTGTACGCGCCGGACTACTATCTTTAGCCAAATTAGTGACCGTCCGAGGTGGAAGGAACGTCAATTATGCACTTTTCCGGCACCCAAACAGGCAGGAAATCATCATAATTAATGTCATATGATACCAGAATCCGTAAGAAAAGGTGACGATCATCGGGCAGAGAAGGGAAAAAAGAGGGAAAATGAGGGGAAATGGCCCAATCCAAGTGAGTACATATGTAGTACACTATACTACTGCACGCTAGAGATGTACTCTCTTAGCAAGGAATAATAATAGAAATTATGTGCTAATTGACCTCATTGTCACATTTTCCCCATCCTATATCAATGTGATCATGTACTATTGACAACTTGCTTACAATTGCTTACACGGATGTGACCCTAAAGGCGCGTAGAGCCCGGAAGTCCAATTCAACTACAAATCATATAGTCTTGCTCATGTCGATATAAGCCACTGTCATACACTTTCCCCTCTTACCGAGGTATACTTCCCAGAAGTTGGCGCTACTGTAGGAGTTTAGAAGTCATCACTCAAACCACGGGAACCCAACATCATAATGTGTGTAGAGCAATATCTAAATGAATATCCCAATTATATCTCAACTAAATGATAGTTTTGACAGGGAGTACCATTTTCTAAGTAAAAGACTCTGTCCCTCCTACCCTGGATGTAATATATCTGACGCTGTATTGGAATCTGCTTACATACATATATTGTATGTGGCATTGAAATGCCCGGGCATAATGAATGGTTTAGGCCATCATCCGAGATTGGGAGTGCCTTTACATACATTGTACGAAGTATATAGTTTCCACAATTACGTTTCAGACTAACAGCACAATATACATTGTGCTGAAGGATAGACCACCTCCCAAACCGAGTTGGCTTTCGACTAGTACTAGTAAAAAGGGGTTCCTTACCGGACATCGGGATGTTGCAGAGCGATGGTTATTCAAAGAATGTCTCAGCTTGTTATACTAGCAGCTTGTTCCGCGTAGGAGGCCTCCAGTTTAGAGACAACCGAAAGAGACCAGAGAAAACATGTACCCAAAATAACCGAAATTGACCCATCTCTGTATATCTTGATGGACGCGAAAATGGAATTAGTTCAGCTGGCGAGTGCTAGCAGACATGACGTCTCAACCAAATAGCCCCCAAGATGAAAATGCCCAGTATTCAAAGATATCATAAGCAAGACAACATCCTCAGGGGCCCTCAGAGGGATTTTCTAAGGTCATTGAAATCAATGACGGGCGGATCTAGGGTAAGAATATTGGTGGTGCTCAAGTACCTGAGGCCGATGATTGAGATCTCGGCTTTGGGCGCCAAGGTCCAAATACAAGTCATGCCCCATTCCCAGTTCTCAGAATCGATGGGATTTGTTTCTCTCTAATCCATCCGGAAGTTCTTGGTGTCCAGCTGTAGGTTAATGCCAAATGTGTCGTCATTGAGTGTGATTTTGATATCCATTGTGTCAACCTGGGATATGGCCCTCCCTAGGCCCTAAACAGGAACCTTGGTTTTTGTGGTGGTCTAGTGGAATAAAGCCGTATTTTATTCCTTCACATTGTTCAATGGGAAATGGGCCAAAGCATGTTTCCCGGCGTGTCGCGGACGTAGTGCAGAGTTGGTATGAGGAACCACAAATAATTAAATTTGAAGACATTGTAGAGCCTTTTATTTCATGAGGATGTTTTCTTGCTCGATCGGGTTTTGCTCTTGACGCGTGGAAGTCAATCACCGGCTTATACGGGATTATGCACGTGACCACCTCCGACGGCTCCTCTTTTGCAACTCACCTTACCAACTCTCGAGCGCCGTCGACATTCCCGTCTCTAATCTCGTGAATCCCATTGTTCAAGCTCTCAAATCCAACCTGCAGCATTGTCCAATATCGGCAGAACAAGAGTCGCCGTTTTGATCCAGCGCACCTTTCGTCATCCAAGCACCCTCCAAGCTTTACTATCCACCGCAACCATGCTTTTCTTCAGGTATGCTATGGCGCGGAGCGCAAACTCATTTTACACAGATGAGAACTAATGTATTCGGCACTGCAGCTTCTTCAAGACTCTGACTAACCAGACGGTCACCATTGAGCTTAAGAATGACATCCGTATTCGTGGAATCTTGAAATCGGTCGACCAATACCTAAACATCAAGCTCGATGACATCGAAGTATTGGACCTGGCCAAGTACCCTCACCTGTCTTCGGTGAAGAACATGTTCATTCGAGGCAGTGTGGTACGGTACGTGATGTTGCCTCGGTCGGAGGTCGACGTGGGGTTGTTGGAGGATGCCACACGGCGAGGTGAGTTGCGCATCGCCCCGAGCTTAGTTATTGAGATCAGTCTACGTTCCTGTCTCCCTTGAAATACCTACGAGGGTTGCGACAACGATTACCATTCGAATCAATACTGATAGAATCATCATACAGAGGCTGCCAACCAGGCTGGCAAAGCTCGGTAAACGATCATGGCCCCAATTTTACGACAAATCACGCATCGCACTCTTCAATACCGTTGTTCCCACTAGGTGATCTCCAGCAAAGAAAATGACTATATGGCCAAAATTCTGGGGTTTCATGTGGCCCTCAATATTGAGATGACCCAATTGATGACCGTGCAGCCGGGTTTATGCAACGAAGGATATTCGAAACTCCCATACCACTCGAATGCGCCCAAGATACCAAATGGACCTTGGATCGCTCTTGAATCCTGCTGATACGCCGCAAAAGCAATTTCGTCGGAGAGTACCCGCCTATAGCTCATGCTGGCACCTGGGCTGCGTTGTTCATGATACCTCGTTAGACTTTTTTTTTTTGCAATAATGAACAGCAACTTTTCTTTTGGCCATTTGAGTGTATCGCAATGCTCTAAACAGACTAAAATCGAATGTAGTCCTCCCTATTGGAGAGTAATAACGACCACGTGACTTCGTGTCGCGATCCAGTTTCTTCGCGCCTCTCGACCCGACTAATCTTGACATTTTCACTGGCGACCGTGCACATAATATGGATATATTGTACATCTAACATACTGCATTTTCGCGTTTCATCTGACGTCAAACTACTCTTGACCAGGTGCAGCCCTTTTTATACCCTCTCCACGACTCGATTCTTGCACGGTGCAGCCGACTCCTACCCCTCCGTGACCGAGCCACAATGGCCGGGTCTTACTCGAAGAAGGGGGCCACGCCATCCAAAGCTTCTTCTGGGACAAGACAATCCTCGATAAAGCGCAATTCGAGCATCTTAAGTTTCTTCCAGAAGACTGACACGCCCCCGGGCGCCACTTCTCGCCAGCCTCGGATCACCCAATTTGCAACGGCGAGCTCACTCTCACCGAGCAGCGGCCGGGGGACCCCAATATTCCAACGGGGGAACAGTTCAAGAAATGATGCTGCTGGTGGGCTTTTTTTGGAGGATAAAAAGGGACTGGGGAAGATTGAACAGACAGCGGTGACGAGTGATAGAGAGCGATCGCTCACACCTGACTTTTGGGGTGACAATGAAGACTTCTTGAAGACGGATGACAAGCGATATAATGAGAGCGACACTGCCGTCAAGCGTCGGAGGGTTGACTCACCGGACAGCCCGGTCAGCGAGACACAACAATCAGATGCCAAATCGAGGATTACAAAAGCACCAGCAGCAACACCTGCACCCGCAAAGGTCCAGAAACGAAGTGGACCATTTATCGATGAGTCAGACAGCGAGGATGACATGGAAGCGTACCGGGAACTTCAAGAAAGCACGCCTGCCACCAGGGATGTGGCGAACGAGACGTCGCAAATGGATACAATAGTGGCTACACGCACTTCCGAACCCACACCGCAGCCACTGGTAAGAATTGCCACGAATAATGCCGATAATGATGAATACGCGAATTTTGACGATATAGAAGAAGAAGACGAGCTTATAGGGGAAGAGTTTCGAAATCGGCCTTGGGAGGGCGAGGAACAAGAGCAACAAATCGACCTTGAGGTAGATCCTGACAAGTATTTGAACGACTGTTCGGGTGTAGAAGATGTTGAGGGGGAAGTGAGCACGTGCCCTATCTGCCAAATGAAGCTGAAGGATCTTAATGAAACGGTAAGTACCCATCACTGCCATTTGGGTCTACTGAAGTGCTGATTCCCAGAATAGGACATTGCAGTACATGTCAACGACTGCCTCGATGGCGAAAGCAACCCTATACCGGCCACACCTGCTTCTAAGCCCATGGTGCAGCCAACTCCCAAGCCAGCCGACATCGACAAGGGGCTGACACGCGCAGCGCGAGCTGCCATCGCTCGGCCTGCGCAAGGCGACCCCTACTCGCAGCAAAACCCCATTGGAGGTTCTGCATTCTCAAAGATGATGGCTGGAAACGCAGAAGATACTGCTTGGGCTACTGCAGCCGCAAACGAGGTGTCTTCTCGCGGCAAGCAAGCCTACCAGCGGACTTGCCCATTTTACAAAATTATTCCGGGGTTTTCCATATGCGTCGATGCTTTCCGCTACGGGGCTGTCGAAGGGTGTAAAGCCTACTTTCTCAGTCACTTTCACAGCGATCACTATATAGGGCTCAACAAGTCCTGGTGCCATGGGCCCATTTACTGCAGTCGACCTACTGCCAACCTTGTCCGCCAGCAGCTCCGTGTTGATCCCAAGTGGGTAATTGACGTCGACTTTGAATCCACCACCGAAGTACCAGAGACGGGAGGAGTACGGGTCACCATGTTACACGCAAATCATTGTCCCGGTAGCTCACTTTTTCTTTTCGAAAAAAGCTCTGGAGCTGGGCCCAATGCCTATAACCAGCGGGTGCTGCATTGTGGTGACTTCCGTGCATCTCCCGCTCATGTCCAACATCGGCTCCTACGCCCTAATGTGACAAACCCGGTCACTGGGAAACCGAGGCAGCAACATATCGACAAATGTTACCTTGACACCACATATCTAAGCCCGAAATATGGCTTTCCTGCCCAGGAGGATGTGATCGCAACGTGTGCAGATCTATGTGTGCGTCTGAAACAGGAAACCGGTGTCGGACCTGATACGGGGAAGAATGGTACAAGTGGTTTGATGGGCAAATTTCTCTCTGCCGCCACGGGGAGCAACAAAGCACCAGGCAAAAGCTCGCATGTCGGAGGTCGACTACTGGTAGTGATTGGCACTTACAGTATTGGCAAAGAACGGATATGTATGGGGATTGCCAAAGCACTTGGATCCAAGATCTTCGCCACCCCACCGAAGCAACGAATCTGCGCCTGCTTGGAAGACCCCGAGCTCTCCGCGATGCTAACCAGCAATCCACACGAAGCGCAAGTGCATATGCAAACCCTCTTCGAGATCCGGGCCGACACACTGGCAGAGTACCTCGATGGACTCAAACCACACTTCTCCCGAGTCGTCGGTTTCCGCCCGACAGGCTGGAACTATCGCCCACCAGCCGGGCGGCTCATACAAAATCCACCAGTCTCCACTGTTTTGCACGGCGAACACTGGAAGTCACCATACACCAGCGAAGACCTCACCCCGCAGCGCGGCAGCACGCGAGAGAGCGCCTGCTTTGGCGTGCCCTATAGCGAACATAGTTCGTTCCGCGAGTTGACCATGTTCTGCTGCGCCTTGCGTATCGGGCGGATCATTCCAACGGTGAATGTCGCCAGCCAGAAAAGCCGGGATCAGATGAAGGTGTGGATGGAGCGGTGGGATGCCGAAAAGAAGAAGAATGGGCTGTTTTCCATAACTGGCGATCGGTGGTGATCTACGACTTGCACATACGACGTACGGATAACATGACTGCATAAAGTATATTTATCGCATTGAAATTTTGCATCGCGACATGATTTTGTATTTGATTTCGGCTTTTCACGGCTACAGTTCTTCTCGCTCTCGTTCCGACCCTGTTCCTTGCATCTTTAGTGGTTTCAGACTCTTATCGACTACTCCACTAAATGAAGGCCTAGGTCCTTGAAGTTGGGAACGCTTGTAGATCGTTGCCTTGGATTTTCGGTATACATCGCCAACAGTTGGATCGATATTCTCGCTAATGCACTTGTCAGGGGAGTGTTTTTCAGAGAACCACTCCAACCCCCCCACTCTCTCCGAAGGTTGAGATTAGCGTTCGAGATACTACGGAGTACATGTGTAATACTGCGGTAATATATGTATTTAAGCATTGAAGAATATATATTTACAGTCCAGTCTCGCAGTTGTATCTAATTATTATCTAGAATACCCTTGTATACAATCAAGCACCTGCGGTATCCAACCTCGGCAGAGATCCGTGATCAATGTTTGAGTGTGTTCTCATTTTTAGGGCTTGAACCAAGTGGATCGGAAGGCTGAGAGATCGTGGGCGATAATTCGTTCCTATTTAGATTCGGATCGACAGTATGCAGCGAGCACTGCGAACTTCTACCCGTTTATGCTCCTTCAGATGGAGGCATCAGATCAAATGTAAATGATGATTGGTGCTTGTAGGGCTGGACTATGTCCATTGTCAAAAACAAGACTCCCCAACGTTCAAGACGCTTTCAGGCCCAGGGCTTAACGGGACAACAACCTTTACTGGGTATTGCACTATCGATCTCTGCGGTAGTCGGGTTCCACTTCAAGTTTACAATCGCAGGCTTCTTGACAAATCACTTGGGGCCGAATTTTTCGAGCTGGACTTGCCGCATTTCGGTGGTATTTGTCGCAAGTGTAGCTTTTTGGCGAAAATTCTATATAATGGAGGCCCCCTTTGTACTTGTTCGAACTCGGCACAGAGATAACACACCCACAATTCACCCATGCATACTCCAACAATTGGACTTTGGGCTTTGACGGCTGGTGTCGCCGCCGCAAAGACCTGTTACAATGTCACAGTCGAGATCCCCGTCACGGCTCGCAACGGCGTGTTCGACAACATCGATACGCCCCAGACCAACTTTGACGCTACTTCCTTCGTCCTCTCTGCGACCAGACAGGGGAGAAATTTAACAGAAACAGCCTTGTCAGGCTATGCTACCGTGTCGGGCCACTACAATATCTCGACCCAATACTGTATGCCGAACAACGCTGGGGATTCAGCCTACACGCTTCAGATCCTCACGCACGGAATGGGCTTTGACAAGTCGTGAGTTTCGCGACTTGACTGGTCTCTGCATATAGTGGTCTAACATGGAAATATAGATATTGGGATCTGCCATACAACAACTATAACTACTCATACGTGGATTACGTCTTGGCCCGGGGATATCACACACTCTCCTACGACCGACTGGGGCTCGGCAAATCTTCCCATGGCGACGCAAAGAACGAGATCCAGTCATTCTTGGAGATCGAAGCCCTTGCCCAGTTGACCCGCATGGTGCGTAACGGCAAGATGCCCAATATCAAGACCCCCGCCAAGGTCGTTCATGTCGGACATTCATTTGGGTCGGCTCAGACTGTCGCTCTGTCCGCAATGTACCCAGAGCTTTCCGATGCGCTCGTGCTCACCGGGTACTCGACAAGCGCCGATTATATGCCCATGTTCCTTAGCGGTGCCAACTTCCAACAAGCTCGACTCAACTGCAAGAACTCGGACTACGCAGCCGGGTACCTGAACAGCGCGGACATGGGCAGCAATATATATCTCTTCCTTTACCCGCCCCATTTCGATACCGGTCTTCTGAGATACGCAGAAGACAACAAGAAACCTATGACTATCGGTGAACTCCTGACTATCACTGGTCTGCCGGCGCAGAGCAACTTCACAGGACCTGTTTATGTCATTGATGGTGCGAATGATGTGCCGTTCTGTGGAGGCGACTGTTTGCACATGGGTGGGAAACCGGCTTCTATTCCTGCTGCTGCGAAGGTGGTCTTCCCCTTGGCCAGTGCTTTCTCTGCCTATGTTCATCCCAACACCGGCCATGCTATTAATCTGCACTATAATGCCACCGGGGCTTATAAGCAGATTAATGACTTCTTGGGGGCTCATGGATTGATGGGTAAGAGTCAACATCATGATCATGGCCGTCATCATCATTGAAAGATGGGGAAGTAGGGAGCCCTCATTATGATTCATGTACATATACACCGGATTTTAGGCCGCGCGACATGGCTTTCCCTTTCCGCTTTAGTGCTCACCACGCTAGCCGTATCATAATGTAGTCGTTCACCTAGCATATTAACCGTTGTCCCCTTAAAGAAAGGCTGGCGTTATCAATATAGCGGCCGATTCTAGTGTTACGCACTACCAACTGCTTATAGTTAGGTTAGAAGGGTTCCGGGTACACTTAACTTATACTCCTTAGGGCGGATTATACTCTTACTTAGTAAGTATAATTACAGTTTCTCTTTTCCCTAAATATCTAGGAATCCTAGAGTTTATTTTATAAAATTGTAACTAATATTATAGGGATAATACGGTTAAAGAGGAGGACTAATAAAATAAGAATAAATAATAGTAATCTATTATATGTTATCAATTTTATACGTCCTATTTAGGAAAGTTAGGGAAATAATTATATATTTAAGGGTCGTGAGGGTCGTGGGGGTGACCCGTAAAGGATCCTATATAAGTCCTACGTCGGTCCGGTTCGTAAGGGTAGAGAATCGACCCGCATACGGGTCGGTTTCCAATTCCAAAATCTGGACTTGGTTGCGGTTTATGGCGAGGTCTACTACTCCCTAGTATACCCGTGCGTGTTTCTATGAAGTCTCCTCTATTGCCGCTTCAACTTCTTGCTGCTTTTCGCCCCTCTACTTTTTCTTTCTTATGCACGCCCTGCTAGTGAGGCTTTTATGCTATTAGTCTAGATCACCGCTCTTCGCTACCCCCTTTATCGCCGGCGCGAACCGGTTAGTCTTTTACGGTCCTTCGAGCCCTCGAGCGTAATCTACGCCACCCTCAATATTCACGTCGGCACCTTGATCCAGCGGTATTTGGACCACCTGTTTGTGGCCCTCACTTGGCGCTGCTTGAAACCCAAATTTTCGATCTCGGGGTATAGCCATATGTAATCAATGTAATAATGCATATGCCTGCGGCTTCTATCACGCTTTTATTCACCTGTAGGTGACTTAACCAACCCTGGCCACACAAAACAAATCTTTGTTTGGTGTCTGAACTACTAATGTGGCAGTATTGTCTACGTGTTCCTTCTCCGTCATCCTCCATCTGTTTTAGTCTTATTTTATAAGCTATGTAAGGCGCAGTCAAGGAGATGAATTGATCTGCCCTCTTGCATTCATCTCTTCAGTTACAGTGTCAATTCCCTATTATTCTCTTTATGCCCCCATAATTATAGAACGCTCTAATCGAGTCACCACTAGTGGCATCTCTCCCTCCCACAGCCCAATCACTCATAAATACCAAGCCATATCAAACCTTCTTATCACGTGTCATAGCCTACTCACGGGGCGAGGCAGTGTAGAGCTCCGCAGGCTTCGGCGGAGATCCCGTCAACTCATTCGCATGGTAGCTCTCGTAGCCCAGGGCCACTTTGTGGGATGGCTGAAACAGGGGAATTGGCTGGGCAGCCGGAAGGGCTGCTAGCTTTCTCTTCCTCCTCTCCCAAAAGGCCCATCCAATGGACAGAAGAGCAATAGCTGCGAGAGGGACACCAACTCCTGCACCGATTGCAATCTCCCTAGACTCATTGCCGCTGTTTTTGTTGCTGGCGGTAGCGGTAGCAGCAGCAGTGTCGGTATCATTGGCAACGAAGGAAGATGTATTGTTGGATACTTCCTCAAATTCGGAGAGAACTGCGGCACCGGGAATAACGAATCCGTCGGGGATCGTAAAACTGGTTTGATTTGCACCGTCGAGGTCGCTACAGATCTTATCCCGAGAAAGCGGATCAACAAGGACTGAGTTGCAGCAATAGGTCGCGTTCTTTTCACTGCCGTCGAGCCATACAACAGCTGAGCCGGCACCTCCTTGGGCCTTGACTGATAACAGGATTCAGCATAAAGTATCTAGGTTGTTTTAGATGAAAGTCAGACCAACCACATATATCTGTACATCGGCTGCTTCTCCAAGTGCTATCGGTACAGCCACCACGAGACAGCGTGAAAGGTTGCTTCATTGATAAGCACAAGCCGTTGGTGAGACATATAGAAGACTTTGCGCAACAGTGAGAGAACTCTCCATCGGTGTAACACGGGGTATCTGTGCTTTTCACTCCGTTGGGATAATAGCATTGGTCGACGGCGAAAACTGCGTTAAAGAGACTCAAAAACGATAGTTGAAGGACGAGGCCCTTGAAAAGGAAGTAGGATCCCATATCAGTGTAAGGAATGTATGAATGCTGCTTGAATAGAACGATGAAGAGTGGCTTTGTTCAAACCCCCCTTCAAACACCAGCCTATATCGGGGCCGAAGGATATCAAAAGTAGAGAATCACAGGGAAAACAAAGAGGGCCTTAGCATATGTTTTATTTTTACGAAATAATGAGCGAAACCCTTCAACTGACCAGGGTTCAGCGTGTGGAGCCCGGTTTGAGAGCCTTGCAAACCCCTATCAATTTAAATTACAATAAACCCCCTCAAAGCCGCCCCCAAACATCAAGGCCATTTACATGCTCATCTTCAACCTCAAACCTAGCCTACCAGCCTTGATGGAGTAGATTTTATAACTATACATATATGACAGAGGTTAGGCAAAGTTCGCAGTAGTAATAGAGCCATCAAAAAATATCTTGTAGATCGGCATAGACATTTCGATTGAGCGCGACGGGGTGTCCAAAGCGAATTGGTGGGCGCTACAGTCGGAGAGGGGATTTGCTGTAACCATTGGGAGATGGTATCTAGCCGCCCTAAGTGGAGCAACGGAATCCTTTCGGTGATCCCCGTTCATCTCAGTAACCCCATCAGGCTGCGCTACTGCACGCTACTGCACAGTATTGGCCCCGTGCTGTACTTTTTTCATTCTCTGTCATGGTACGGTCCTCAGTGCATGCAGCAATAGGGGATGGTGGGTGCCAATAAAACGAGTCAACAGTATCTGGAACGGTGTTAGCGTCGGACTCAGATGAGGGAACGAGATAGAGAATAGGTATGTACACATAGATATAAGACAATATACGCGTGGATATTTAGTTACTCGTGGAGCCCAATAGATATACGGCTATGTTCGCTCCGAGCGGGCCGAAAACTCAGCTGGACACAGTCCACTGGTACTTCGTGTATCACGAGCGATTTCACCTGACCCACTATGCGACATCGGTTTGGTCCACGGCCCTACATGGCGTCCTATTAGACCATATACGACTCCGCTAGTAAGTACCACTTTTCCAGGGTCAAGGGCCATCAGCGTATCGCCCCGGAGCATCCTAGCAAGCCCGGCTTCGACGCTAATAATATTTGCTGGTCATCTTGTCATTTGCCCCCCACTGAATCCTTCATTACCTGGACACACGATGCAAAAGCCCGGCTTTTTCAAGGTGATCTCGGGAGTTGTCTTTGCTCATTCTACCTTTGTCAAGTCCTTTCACTAGCTTCCTTCGATGCTCTTAACCCAGATACCGATCGCAGTCTGGCTACACTGGCATCTCTTTTGAAGATGATGAGACGCTCAAACATTCATCTCTCTCCATTACTAAATCTTTTTCGCCGTTATCCACGGGGATTATATCTTGCTCTGTTGGCCATACTATTATTGTTTATTTCCGGGAGTGTGTTGAACCGAAGGCAAGACTATCTGCAGTACTTTTCTTCTGGTTCATGGCCTGACCTAGAGCAATCCAGGTCTACTGTGA
The DNA here is from genome assembly GCA_002072365.1 of Penicillium flavigenum. Taxonomy (NCBI): domain Eukaryota; kingdom Fungi; phylum Ascomycota; class Eurotiomycetes; order Eurotiales; family Aspergillaceae; genus Penicillium; species Penicillium flavigenum. The sequence continues at coordinate 179,235 of MLQL01000046.1, forward strand.
TACAGCCTGGAGATCTAGTCGGCAGCGGGTCGCGGGAAGTACGCCCACAAGATGATCAAACTCCATTTGCCCATGAGCCGGTCGGGCTCGGAACTCTACGTGATGTCCGGTGTGTGGCGGGCCATCTGATTCCCAATTTGTGTCTATATTAACGCGTGATTAATAGGGAGGACAACTTTTATCGCGGCGGGACTTTGACACTAGCACGTGGAAGTGATTATCCTGACCCTGCAAGGCCTGTAGTTTATGATCCTTATCCCGACTACAACAGCGACCAGTGGCGCAAGGAGTTTCTCGGCAGTTTTCTTGCTTGTGACGGCCCACGAGGAAGGCCATTGAGTCGCTCGAATATCCAAGATATGGTCTCCGTTTATCCAGGAATTCCTCGAGGTATTTGCGAACCCACCCACAACGGCGCGACATTTTTGACAGATAAGATAGATTTCCCCTTGCCCTTGCTCGGATCGTATGCGGAAACAGGTATTGATGCATATACTTGTACCAACCGCTTCTCTCGATTGGGCGCGTATGGCTTCAGTGACGATACCCAACCACAGGTAAATTTGGATGAAGCCAATTGGGGAACACTGCAGTTACGATGTTTTGAAAGGAATGCCGCAAGATACTCGAGCAGGCAGACTGACTCGCATTCGATCAAATCCACTCTTCCACTCCACCCTCCTCTTTCTTCAAGGAAGCTTCCCCGTGATAGACCGCGCTCTGCTTCTCGCGACTTGAAGCACAAATCAAGATCGGCTGTCATACTACGTGCGTGGCATGATATAGATTGGACTGAGAACCTCAAACAATCTGTGCGATCTCTTATAATGGAACTGTCGTTACACTCCGGCGGTGAGTATGAGGTCTTCATCTTGTGCCATGTCAAAGACAAGGACATTCCAGTCTATACAGACGATGGTGAGACCATGCAATCTCTTAAGTCTCGCTTTGTGCCACGCGAGTTTCTGGACATGACCATACTTTTTAACGACAAGACTTTGAAGACCTGGTACCCCAAAGTCGATGAACACAGGTTCGCTACCTCCGAGGCTTTTCCTCGCTGATCAATTTATTGTATGTCGTCTAACAGAGTCACAGCACCAATTACCAGTACTGGCAACCGGTTCAGATATTTTCACAATCGTTTCAGGAGTTTGAATACTACTGGCAATTAGAAATGGATGCCAGATTTACGGGGCACAGTTATCATTTCCTTGAAAAGTCCGTGAACTTTGCAAAGAGGCAACCGCGGAAATATCTTTGGGAGCGCAACGCCTATTTCTACATTCCGGGGACACACGGGAGCTGGCAGGACTTTATACGGACGGTCGGCTCCTCTATGAATGGCCAAGGTAGTGTTTGGGGGCCCCAGGGCACCTCAAATATGACGCCAGTAGGCCCCAAGCCGACTGTATCGTCCCCAGAGGACGACAAGTACGAATGGGGTGTCGGGGAAGAAGCAGACTTTATCACCTTCTTGCCAATATTCGATCCCGTAGACACAAAGTGGGTGTTCTCGAACAAACTATGGGGCGTCTCAGAGAATGCTCCACGCCGAGCATCCCCCGTTGCAATAGGGCGCATATCAAAGACTCTGGCGCAACAAATGCATGATGTGCAAATCCAACGAGGAATGGGACTTGTTTCCGAAATGACGGCTCCCACGCTTGCCCTCTGGCATGGACTCAAAGCCGTCCATGTACCGCATCCTGTGTACGTTGACGGCAAATGGACAGCTAAGGAACTCGGACGCATCTTAAACCCAGGCGACCCCCAGAAAATCAATGGGGGAGGCAACAGTATTTGGAACTGGGATCACCAATGGGACCACATCCTCTATCGATTATCTTATATGTTCTCTACCCAAACTGCAGAAGACCTCTATCGGAGATGGCTGGGCTACCCGATTGACCCCAATCAATTTACCGACGGCAGTTATGTGAGATTTTCACCGTCTGCCTTAGACTTTTTACAGAGCTAATATCGCTTCGCTTGCAGCACCAAGATCCACAGGGTCGAAATTGGTTCGAGAGCGGTGACTTGGTTAGTATTATTCTCTTCCCCGAACAGTTCAGAAGATGAGGTCATTTGAGCTGACACGGTTTGGTTTTTCATTAGCGAGAGGATTTATACGGACCACTCTGCTTTCCATCTATGTTACTTCATACCGTTAAGAACACCGCGGAGAAGAAAGGCTCACACATGGCAGTTCCTGTTTGACATTTGTTTGCCAGTCCATGCAATTGTACAATTGTTCTCATTTTCGCGCTAAGATCTCGAGTGTTTTGATTTTATGTCACACTTACCCAAGATTGTACATTCTAACTTCTCAGCCTCTATTTTGCAGCGTGCTGATCCATAAAGTCTCAGATAAGCGGGATATCACCTATACTTCCCTACCATCTAGGCTTCCGCAGAGCCCACAAAGCCTAAAGCCTAACATAGCCTAACCCACGAATAGGCTAGGCTTTAGGCCCGGTTCTTAGGCCCACGATAGGCTTTAGGCTTTTTTTTTAGGCCTACAGTCTATCGTAGGGGCCTATTAGGGGCCTATCCTTTAACAAATAGTGTAAATATACTAGTTCCCTATAACTTTATAATTAATATATTTTTTACCTATGATTTTTAGCAATTCTCTTATAGCTTTTAACTTAAAGTAAATAAAAACTAATAATATTAATAAAATATATTAAATTTTTAACTTAATTATATACTAGTAGCCTTTAAATTTATTATCTACTATAATCTTCCTCTTCCTTCCTAATATATATAGTATAGGTATAGTCTCTAGTAGCTATAGTATATTAGGACTAGTATTAGCTTTCTTATTAGTATTAGTATTAATATCGATAAGATCTTTAGAAACCCTAGTATACTCTTCTATATCGCTAATACTATCTATCTTAATATCTTTAAGCTTCTTATCCTCCTTCTCTTATAATATTTTAATCTTATCGAAAGAGAAAAACTTTTTAAGCTCTTTTACTTTTTATATCTCTAGCTTAAATTTTAATATATAAAGATATATTATTAGTTCCTAAATAGTTCTAGACTTTATTTAACTATAGCGATAATAATAGATATTATAAGTGGTATTAAAAAGCCCTTTTATACTAGTATTTATTACTAGGATTAAAAGAATATCCTATATAAGTAAAGTAATAGCTAAGGAAATAGCCTTACTAATCTCTTTAAAATATAAATAGCTTAGAATTAGTAATATTTACTAATAAATTGGTATTTAATTAAGATAAATAGGGGTTTAATATACTACTATTAAAATATTAAGTTATTTTATCTCCTACTAGCTTAGCTTTAGATTTATAGCTATTTAGTAGGTTATATAGTAGTAAGCTCTACCTTACTTTAATAAAGGAGCTTTTAAGACTTTAAAATCTAGTAAGACGCTTTTAGTAAAAAACTAGTATCTTTTAGAAAGATATATAATATATATCGCGCTAATATCTATTCTAATTATCTAAAAAAAAATGAATTAGAATCTACTATTAGAGGCTAATATAGTACTAATTATATATATATATCCGCGGACTTTATTTATTTATATATAGTATTTATTAAGTTTTTTTATCTAGCTTTAAAAGATATAAATATTTACTATTTTTATAGTATACGCTTCTATTTTAGCTAGACTTCGCTATAAACCGTAAAACCTATAAACCGCCCTACCCTAAACTATAATCAGGGCGGGTTTTAGGGCGAGGTCTATAAACTATAATAGTTTATAGGGCCCTAATTAGTTTTTAAAGTAGAGTAGAATTATAGAGTATATAACCTTTATAATTTATATATCTAAGATTATTTTAATAAAAGAATAAGATTATATAATTATATTCTCTCTCTAATAATAATTATATATATCCTTATCTAGACCTGGCATTACACCGCCCACAGGTGCGGAGGTACTGCACCTGCACCTGCACCTCAGGAGGTTCAGGTGCGGACCTTCGCACCTGACCCGAACCTGATGGTCGACAGGTTCGGTGCAGGGTTACCCTTATCAACCCGTATATGTATAAATTTCTGATACCTTACCCCTTTTGGCTGAATAAAATGGATGATTTATCTCTGTTTTTTACACTTGTTCCGTTAGCCTAAAGCTATATCATTGAATACTCTATAAATATAAGGATTTATGAATAAATACTTATATAAAAGTAAATAGTAGTTATCGTTACCTATAACCTCTAAGTAAATACAAATAAATTTGACGTTAGAAGTGGTTAATAAGGGTTATTAATAAAATAGTATGTAAAGTTGTAGATATATATAGCGAGTATGCTGTTTAACTTACTTATCTTTAAAGGTAGAACTATAGTTTTATAAAAGAAACTTTAAGATATCTTTAAAATCACCTTATTTTAATATTATTTTAACTGTTAAATCTTCTTCTATCATTTTATCTCGAGGAATTAAGAATATCTAATATAGATATATTATGAATTAAGTTTAAACTTCCTAATTGTTAGACTTAGCCGTTCTGATTATAATATTTTCTTAACCTAAGGGTTACTTTAAGGTGTAGTGAGGTGTAATTAGGTTTACCTCTAAGGTTTAGTGAGGTTTATTTAGGTTTACCCCTAAGGTGTAGTGAGGTGTACCGAGGTGCGGTAAGGTTTAATTAGGGTTACCCCTTAGGTATAGTGAGGTATAGTGAGGTGCGGTGGGGTTACTATATAGATTACCTACTAAACTAACTAATAGGATCTACTTATAGATACTAAAGATAATAGATCAATTCTGATATCTTAAATAGGGTCAAATAGAGGCCCTAAGAAGATTGTGTATCTTTTTATATAAAGCAATTAGTACGTTTTTTATCTTCTTCTTTTCTAGTACCTAGCTAACTGAACCTACTATATCTCAGCTCCTAGATATCTACCTATCGTCTCACTTCGATAGTCAAGATAGGGTGCTATATAACGCGCTACATTTCCTCCTCCCTAAAGACTCCCTCTCCTAACGCGAAAGCTAGAGCTAGAGCCGGAGCTAATACTAATCTGAAAGCCAGTTTGGATTAGTTCCGGATCTTCTAAGCCCTTAGTTATATATTACACCACTCGCTCTAGACACCCTTACGCGAATTAAGCCTAACCGTATTAACGAGTTTATTATCTGTACACTAGAAATAATAAAGGAGTTTGTGGATTAGTGGCTTAAGACTAGCTATAGTAGGTTAAAGTAGAATCTTAATTAGGATATAAGTCCTACCAAACGTCGTGCGGATTACTAGAAAGGGTTCTAATAAGTTGTAAACACTAAAGATAGAAAGCTAGGTATTATATATAAACGTTATCGTATAGTCCTCGCGTATCTAGCTATAAATTATACGGGGATATTAACAATATAGAAGCATCTTAATAGTCTAAGGTATAGATAACGAGTACCGAAGTAGGCACTCTAGGGAACTAGTAGTATCCACTAGCTACTTAGTAACGTAGTATATTTATCTATATTTCTTATTAAATATTAATACGAATCCTTAATTAACTATATTTTAGGCCGAGAGAAGACTAGTACCTACCTTTATATAATAAATATAGGAGTAGAAGCTACTTAACCTAATCACTATATCATATTTACCATTCCTCTTTATCGAGTACTAAGAATTCTACGACCTTATCTCTTACGCCCGACTAGCACCTATACTACCAAATATCCTATTAAGAAAGGTCATTCGTAAGCGTCTCCGAGAGTTCGTTAAAGAGTTTTAATAAAAAACTCTATAATAGCTCCTACCTAATATAAAGATATCGATTGCCCTTAACTATTAGACTTCACTATTTAAATATACATTTATAGCTATTATAGGATACTTTTTAGACTAGGAATAGGAGTATCGTAAGGTACTCCTTAGCTTTAAGCTAATTTCTGGTACTTATTCTAGCGTTAACCTTAGTGAAGTTATTATTCGGATTCTATAATAGCACTAGATTATTCACCGTATACTCGCGGTGATAACTAATAATACGTCTAATAATAAGACACTTACTATAGCGGTGAATAAGTTAATTAAGGATCTATAGTCAGACCCGGAGATAGATTCGATAATTGTTTAAGTGCCTTATCTCGCCTATATTATTTAACTAAGTCTACTTGATTTACTTAGTAAGATCAAGGCTTCGCCGAGGAATAATAATACCGAGTTAGAATTACCCGACGATCGTTTACGTTAACTCCGCTCGCGCTAACAGAAATATAAGATCGCTAATATATTAAATAAGGTATACTTCTATTTATAAACTACGAATAATACTAACTATTACTTATAGGTCCGGGGTCTTATAGTCTTTATTAACGGGAGCCTTTAACGTAAAGAAAACTTCTTAAACCTCTAGTCTAATACTTAGTTATAGCTCCTCCTAATCTAGGATATTCGTATACGATAGAACTCGACGTTCCTAATGCTCCGGCGGGTAAAAAGACTTTATACTACGTATAATTCGTACTATACGGACTTTAATTAACCCTATTTCGTATTAAGTTCGGAGGGGTGGCAATAGACTAACTATCTACTTTATATCCTCTAGCCCTTCTTCACGTTTACCATATTAGTATATCGTACTAAAGACTCGAGTATCCACCTTATCTTTAGGATCTATAATAAGCTCTTTAATTATCTTAAAAGGTTAATATCTCAACTTTAGCGGAAGAAGGTTCACTAGAAATAAATGATACTCTCTTCTCTTAAAGCTATAAAAGAGAAATTGATAATATACTATAGTATGACTAATAGTATTAAGGGTGATCTATATATAATTGGGACAATCCTAGCACCGTCGAACAAAATGTAGTTCTTTTTAATAAGTGATTAGGACCTAGATCCTAAGACTAGAAAGGACTATAGAAAGGAATACCGTAAGAGTCTCTAGTCACTTTTAGAGAGGTATCGCTAGTATACACTATCAGATATAGTTTAGTCTAATAGTCATTTAATAATAACTAAGTCGGAGCTTAAGAGGGTATATAAGCGTGATCTTTTAAAGGGATTAACTAGTCCGTAATATAACGAGCTCACTAAATATCTCTAGAGTGGTAAGTTAGCACTAAGTCTATATGATTATAATACTAATATTCTTAGATACTATCGATAGTTTAGCTAGACTCTTCTAGAAGGATTATTAAAGAGAGTTCCCTAATCTTACCCGTATTGCCCGTAATATTATATCAATTCTAGCGACTAGTGCTAGAGTTAAACGTCTTTTTAACTCTACCCGGGATATATACCACTACCGCCGGGGCTTATTAAACCTAGAGACTATTCGCGATATCATATTATATATATATATAATAAGATTTGACCTTAAGGAGGAGTAGCGGCTAATTCTATAAGAGTATCTTATAGATTATAAGATAGTAGCTTTAGCTAAAGCACTTAACGTCTAGACGCACTCCTTCGACGCTATTAGTGATAATAAGGAAGATACTAAGGTGTATTATAATACACTACCACTCTTAGTAGTTGCTGCCGGGAAGCGCCCTATAGTCTTTTCTGGTAATAAGGAGGAATCTGATAGCGATAAACCTGCGGAGATAGATAAGGGCAGGGTCTCCCTATCGCCTGACCTCCCTAATATATAGCATCGTGTGTTAGGTAGGATACGGAAGAAATCGAGATTACTAGATAGGTATATAACTTAATGGTTTAACCTTTGAGAAGATACTAAATAATAGATATTACCACTATAAATGTGAAAATTGAAGCCCTATTCAAATATAAGTTTATAACTTATGATAGTTATGCACTTAATCCTATTGTAAGGCTATATAGTAATAAATTTTTAACTTACAATTACAAGAGAATATAGCCCAATTCTACATAATTTGTGCAATTGACCCTAAGTCACGTTTCTGGCCTATTAGTCATGGTTTTCGCACCTTAGGGTCACCTCAGGGTTACCCTGATGAGGTGCGGTGCTCGATCTACCGCACCTGCGGGTCGGAATCTTCGAACCTGCACCGCCCAAATGGAGGTGCAGGTGCAGGGTCGGTAGGGTTACCCGAGGTGCAGTGCCAGGTCTAACCTTAAGGAAGTGTTTATAAGATCCCTTTTTATTAGTCTTATATAGAGGCCTTAAGCTAGCGCTATAATATCTTTATTAAAGAAATAGATAGTATAAAAGGGGCGGATTAGGCTTACTAAATTAATTTATAAAATATAGGATATTTAACTAGCTAAAAAGGAAGCTATATATCTATAATAAAGATAAAAAGGCCTTACTCTTAGTATTTCTAAAAGAATTTTTTAATATCTAGTATATTCTATTTATAGTAATTAGAGTCTAAGTAATTATAATTATATAGAATATCTATATACCTTTTTATAAAACTAAGTAATATCCGATTTCTAATCTTATAAGGCCTTAATATAAACTATAGTTTTAAGATATATTTTTATAGTTAAGGTTCTTTAACGCGATTTTCTTCTATCTTTAGTCTTTTAGATAAAGTTTAGATATTTAAGAATCTAACTATAGCGCTTATATATAATTTTTAGTATTTTATTTAAAATATTTACTAGTTATTAGAAATTATTCTAAATAGTAGATTAATATACTATATCTTAGGTATATTATACTTTTTCTTAAAGCTAATTTTAAGCTACTAACTTACCTATTTATTATAAACTATCCTATTATAAAAAAGATAGTTTTTTATATAACTAGGGCTAATATAGGTTAAATATAAAAAGACAAAAAAAAAGAATAGCCGGTTAGAGAAAATCCTTAGTTAGTAGAGTCTTCTAGCTCTTTAAGAAATTAAGGGTAAAATAACTATATAAAATAAGATTATCTAAATTACTATTATAGATAGATAAAGAAAAGGTTAACTACTAAATTTAAGATATAATAAGTTATAAAAGGTAAAATATAAAGGGAAAATAATAAAATAGAGGGAATAATATCTATAGAAAAGCTTTAGACTTTTATAAATATAACCGATAAATAAAAGAAAGAAGAATTAGTTAATATATTACGTTTTTAACCTATATCTCGCTACTAAACAATTAACTAAATAGGTTAACCTCTACTATAAACTATAACAAACTATTATAAACTATATATAAACTATAATAATCTATCTATAATCTATAAAAAATTACTAACTCTTTTTAATACTTTATAACTATATATAATTTTTAAATTAGTAGCTTTAAACTTAGATATAGCCTTACCTTTAATACCTTTCTAGTTTAAAATAATACCTAATTCTAAACTATAGAATTCCCTATTAAATAATACTAATTAAGGTATAATATTAAAGGAAATTATAAACTATAGAACCTTAGATTTTACTTTAAGGAAAATCACTTAGCGTATACTATATTAAATATATATCTCTATAGTATTCTACACGACGGCAAGCGGGGCGCAGGAAACGGCGCCCATTTGCCTGTTGTTCCGCCCGCCCCGACCGCCTGCCTGACTGCGGTCTCCCCCTGCCCCTTCCGGCCTGGTGGCCCGCTGAGGTGCCCCGATCGGGCTAGCGCCGCAGTGGCCGCTTTTACTAGTCTGGCCCTCGGCCGTCCCATCTATAAAACACCACTCGCCCTCCCTCGACTCGTTGACGCACTTTCTCTTCTGCTTCCCACTCTCTCGACCCCTTTTCCTTTCGCCCCCTATTTCCTTTCGCCCCCACCGACCCGTGCGCGTTGGCACTCGCACGCCCCTGCCTTGCGCCCCGAAATGACCTCGCACATCGGACTTCGTCAGACATGCCGCTCGACCCGCCGCCGCTCAGCCGTCCCTCGCCGCGTCGACTGCGACGTGATCGGTTGGCCAGGAGTTGAAGCGCTGAGATGGCCCGTTTTCGGCCTTTTCCCGTGAGTCTATGCCTTGTCTATTACTTTTCAAGTGACTAACTAATGTGGTTGATTATGGTGCAGAGCGACTTAGAATGCCTTTTGTTTCTAAGCCTTTGTCGAAGGTCATTCCCCTATTTCGCCCGCATCCCTTGCGCTTGCAGGGGTATCTCGGATCTCGTCGCCACTGGACCCATTCTTCCGCATAGTTGTTACTGATGTTACATCGCACAGCCCCAGGCGTCACATATTCACCTGCACCTGCTCGTTCGTGAGCCTGGTGGCGGCCTATCGTTGTCATGGTCGGTCCCACCGGCCCCGCTGCAATGAGCTGGGTTATCTTCGACAACTCATCTCGGTGCCGTGAGCCAATAGCAAAAACCCCGCGTCTGCAATTGAACCGGATGAGGAGCTCAGTCTGCGAAGATGGCGTGACGTGGTCTTGTCGAGGCTATACTATTGGCAGTGAGACTGGGAGCTGTATGTTTACGTGTTTTGGGGCGCTCCGCATCGAATTACCCGATATGATGGGAATACCTTCCGCGGCATGAGAGGTTATCCTCTCGCGAGGCTGATTTCATGGGTATAAAGGACACTGGCTGTTCCACCCGAATAGCACTTCGGCATTTCAAACCTGTTCCAAGTTCTCTGCTCCCCTTTCCCCCGATTCCGTATCAATTGCAGCTCCATTCCCCCTTCCAGTGTCCCTCTGGCGAATTCGTACTATCCCCACACCCTAACGCCTTCCAAGTTACCCCTGCACACGATATGTCAAGCGCCAGTTATCGCTTGGAATCCTTCCGGCCTTGGAACCTCCCCCAAGAGAAAGTACAACCTTTACGGGATCGCCTCGGTACTCGGTACCCAAGCCCGGTCTCCTTATCTGCGACGCCTTCCCCCTCCAATCTTAGCAATCCTATTTCAGAGACTCAGGAGACATGTGCTTCAAGACTTGAGCGGCATCCCCTACCTGTTCGCCCACCGGCAGAGGTTTGCTTCAATGGCGGTCCACAACCGATCGCTCAAATCACTCGACGCGAGCCGGAGATATTGGAGCCAACATCTCCGACTTACCCTGGCCCTAACGCCTTCGATTTTGAAGACTCCCTATGCCTTAACGATCCTCCAAGTGTTGGAGATGGTGATCACACAATGACATGCGAACAAATCGTCCCGGATTCTGAGCACCAATCCCTCGGCTTCGACTCAAGTGGCTGGGAGCTCGCTTTCACTCCTGATCAGCACTCTCAATTTGAGGTTCTTGAAAGCCCTCTTGAAAGCCCTATGCAGACCGGACACTTCGCGGAAGATCTGACAATCGATCCGGCAATCCTGGACGATAATCGTTCCGGCGATGTTGAGCAGGCTCAAACAACACCAACTACCACTATCGCCGCAGCCATTCCACGCAGAATCCCAGTTGAACACTCTCGCTCCCCGGTTCGAGACGCCCATCGCCACAGCAGGCAACACGATCCTAAAAGGCCGGTGCAAGTCGGTCGGCTGCCTGCCAAAATCAGCAAAGTTTCAGTTGTCGTCGACAATCGCCCCAAAAAAAGGGCCAGCCGGTCCACTCCGGAACTCGGCCGCAAGAACGTGTCGCTTCCGACCTTTCGTGCTCAATTCTCCGCCCTTCCGGTTGAGGAAAGATTACAGTTCTTGTCCTGGCTGTTCGAGGGTGCCTTATCTCATTGCCTCCATACGCCTCCGAGAAGGGATACAGCCCCGACGTCTAGATCCCAACATACAAGCCAAAATGCTCAAACGGTCGATGCGGGACTTACTCCTTCATCGAGAAAAGGGCTACCATGGTGCGAGGAAGAAGGTCGCTTACTCGTGAAACTCAGAGAGGAAGAAAATCTTGCGTGGTCGGAGGTGACTAAGCGTTTCGGTCAAAAATTCACAGGAAGGAGTCAAGGCTCTATGCAGGTGTACTGGAGCACAAAGCTTAGGAAACAACAGCCGTGCACAGCGAAAAATGTATAGAGGTAATAACATCAATTGATTTTATGATGTAACTTGGGAATCTTTGTACGTCGTATGTCTCTATATCTCTGATAATAGCAATCATAACTTCTTGCTTGAAGATTGACTCCACTTTTGACCCTGCTGTCATTTTTCCCTACTGGAAAGGTATAGGAAGGTGGAAAGGAACCAAGAGCGTATACCAAAACGTTCTCAATGAGGCATCTCCAGGGTCGTCCTGGTTGACTATCACCGACGTGTTATTTGTTTCTAAGAGATGTCATGATCGAACGATCTCTATCGGGGAGAGGGGGTGGGAGGGGACTTCTGGCGTTGGTTTTGCCCGAGTAAACGGCACTACCCCGGATGATTTCAAATCGTTTGAGAATTGGGCTTCTCATGCATCGACACCTCAATTCAAGACAGTCGTGGAAACGTACGAGCTGCTAGCCATCTTCTTTTTTAGGAATATGTCTGACACTAGTTTAGCTGGGATAAAGAAGCATGCAGATACAAGATTGCCGAACCAACGGAGATAACGAGTGCCAGCCCTATTTGGAAAGTGTAGGAATAGTAGATTGATTACTCGGAACTATGTACATAAGATATATGTGTCGCCAGACTAATTCCGTAAACAACGCCCCTCAGATATTAGCTCACCATCGCCGGGTTTGACGGAATAATCGCTGAACAAAGATGGAAGACAGCCTCATATTTGCGGATAATCGTTATGAAGCCATGGATCCTGTAGTAGCTCCTTCGCCGTACTTCGCTCTTCGGGTTTCCATTTGATCATCCGGTTGACGAAGCTAATAAACATCCTCTTTTCTTCCCCATCAAACTTGGAGATGGTGCTTTCAAAGCTAAAGTTACTAGGGACAAGGTCTTCCTTTTTGAGTGTTCCTGAAATGTAGTGTTAGTTATATATAAGATATTTAATTGAAAGACTCACTTACCAGCAGCCGTATAGAACATCGATGTCCTCTTGCCGCGGCGAACAAAGTCTTTAGGGGCAGGACCCAAAAGCGACGTTATATACGAAAGATGCGTCTCGTCATCATAGACTTCAACGGTGCGTGGATCAACTGATTCAAACAGTGTCCGTCCTTCTAGAAAATCCCATAGCTTCATTCAATAGTTAGTTGTCTGTGCTAGTATGTTGGGGGGGAAGGGGGATACTGTGTACCATAACCCCCAGACTCCATATATCAGCACTATACGTGTACCCTCTGTCAAGGATGACCTCTGGCGCACGATATACCTCCGCCTGGATACAGCCATCCTGAAGAATATCACCTTGGACTGCTAGGTCAAAGTCGACGACTTCAATCAGTCCGATGATGTCCTTTAGCGGTCCATAGTCCTTACGGGATAGATAGATGATGCGTCCATCGCTGCAATGCTTCTGAGGTAGCGGGTTTTCAAACTCATCTCGAGCATTCTGGGATAAGATCTCACGATCTTCCAGTCGTACCATGATGTTATCCGGCTTTAGGTCTGTTGCTTCTGAATGAGAACCATATTGTTAACTAACACAAATAAGAATTCTTACCGGTATGAATGATATGACATTCAGTGTGGAGATAATCAAGCGCTTGGAGTATTTCTTGGAGGATTATTTTGAAAATCTCCGGTGGCATCACGCGATCTTGCCATCGTTGGCAATATTTTCCCAGTGACTCACGTAAAGGTTCGAAGACGAGACATACATGACTCCCTAACATTCCCTGGACAGAAAACGAGTCAAGTAATTTTCGAACGAAACGCCAACCCTCATGTTGAGGGTTCGCTCTCGTTATATGTCGCAGAACCTCTAGCTCAACGCCACCAGCAGTTTTCCGTGCGTGGGAATTATTGGAGTTAATTTTAAGAGCCACATATCGCTCGTTCGACCAGCGCCACCTAAACTGTTAATATGTACCTCAAAATGTGATTAGGCTAATACGAACTGGTGAAGGTCCCTTGCAAGCCACACACTCGATCTGCTTCCGTGGCCAAGCTTGGTCGCAATTTGATACCGGTCATTAAGTATTTCACCGATCTGCGCCGGATAAAAATAGGCTGGTTCGTAGTAGGGAGAGTTCTCCTCTTCAATCAGCAAGGATGGGTCGATTCGGGATGGAAGGGCGGACGAAAATGCCCAGGGCGACTGGCGAAACGCCTTGAAGGGATGCATGAGAATATTAGGAAGATTCCGCGTCATTATTCTGCACAAAGCCAAAAAGACTGACACAGGTTCATATGGCTTTATAGAGAGAAGGGTGTAGTCAGAACTTGGAGCGAATATGGCTTGTTTTGGATCCCGTAGGCGGTGTAGTCCGAACTTTGAGCCTGAATATGGCTAGTTTGGGATCCCGTAGGCTCGCGCCGCAAGTGGGACGCGGGCGGTTAAGGATTGGCTGGCTAGTCACATGTCGCATTATGTCTTGTGCATTAGCGCAGCGCTAAAAATATGCGGGTTCAATCACTAGGGAGCTCATGTCAAAATCGCGGCAAAGGGCCCAGCATCAAGTAACTCCCTGTCAAAATACGAAGCACTTCAGCATACAGGGGCGTAGTGCCCATGCTTTGAACAAAGTCTGTGGGCATATCTGATAGCAGTATAGTACGGTGTTCTTTTTGACTCGGTCTTAATTTCACCATCAACACTTCTGCACAGAAAGAGAACTACCATTGACAACGACGAATGGGAAACTGCTACATATCCATTCTTCCACATCTATGAACATCAACAATCTGTTATATAAGAATGTCACAGCACAACTTATGATAAGGCTGCTTTGCCTCCTTCGAGATCCATGTTCACTCTATGGTTGGGTAAATTATACGTCAAATGACCCTGTCCACAGTTGGCTGGTTCCCAGCAGCATTATACAAGCCCGTATCAACCGCCCTATCATTCCGAGGTATACAGATTCTTGTCACTTCGCATTTGCAGCTTAGTCCTCTTGTGCTTTGTTGATACTGTCCTTGGAGTATATGATCGTTCCATCGTGATATGCGTGGAGAGACGTAAGTCGGCGGTTGTCTTTGAACACTTGCCCCGAAACGCGAGGCTTAGGGTCTGCTGGCGAGGTGTGTTCGTCGCCACTGAGATTCATTAGTACTCGGCGAATTTAGTAACACTGTGACACTCTCCAAGAGACATACGCAATTTCCACCTTATCAGCATCGACTAGTTTCGGGTTCTTGGCAAGTTTTGCTTTAATACGATCCTCGTACTGGGAGTTAGAGCCCGTCCCCTTCCATATGAATTTAAGGAGAGCGCGAGCTGTAGTCGAGAAGTTCCGACGTATCGATGACATTGCAAGCGAAGCTTGGAGATAGCGTGCGAGTAAGATGGAGATAAAATATAAGGAATATTA